>VZTR01013176.1:524275-608150 GCA_013400775.1 Chaetops frenatus | reverse complement strand
TTCAAGTAATCACAGGACTTGCTGGAAAGGTCTCATCTCTCAATGTGCCTACTCTTGACTCTCCTAAGGCCTCCTTGTAGAATGGGTTTTGCTTTCAGCATCAGTAATATCTTGCTATGCATCATATCCACATACTTCAGACTTCTGGGAATATAATTGATAAAGAAATTTTTGCTGAATAATTACAATATCTATTACTGGTTTACTGTGCAAAATTTCCTTTAAACATCTCTCATAGACACCGATAAGCAACTGTCTTTGCTAATATAATCACAGGTTAATTTTTTCTTTTATGTATGGTATTTTATTTTGTTAATTGCTGGTAGTACTTGTCCATTTTTTGTTTTGTTTGAATCCAAAGACTTTTTAGGTAACTGCTATCATAATGTTAATTGAAAAGACGAGATGGTTATTTATAGGTGTGGCAACCTATATTCTTCAACTGAGGAACCAGATTGATGGTATTCCTTTATGTGTAACATTATTAATGAGGGGGGGAAAAAAAAAGTACTTGCATTTTATTTGGCATGTTCTGCTATTGCTTCTGCTAGCACTGAATTCCTCTCGGGGTAGCATGGTTGTGGCACATGATTATGTGAGAGAAGGAGGTACCTGTAGCAGCCCAAGGCTGTCAGAATTCCAGTGCATGGAAGGTGTTGGGAATGTGAGCAGTCAGCATTACTGCTCAGCTGCTGCTCATCCCTGGAACTGTGCAGTAGCTGCTCTGTGGCCTGGCTGCCTCAGGAGGCCCCCATGGCATTCCAGAGGCACGGAGCCAGGTGTCAGGGAGCTCCTTGGGAACCTCTCTGCTCATGGGCTGCATCCTCAAATGCCAGGGAGAGGGGAGGAGACAGGGAGCAACCAGAGTGCCTTTGTTTGCCAGCCCTCTCTCTCCCCAGCTCAGTCCTGCTCAGCTCTGCCCATCACAGCACCTTTGCACTTCCACTGGGGCTTCATCAGTTCCTGTCACAGCATCAGCTTCTGGAAATGCCATAGTGTTCCAGGTCATTGAATGAATCATTAAAAAAGAGGTGCTGCCTTGTAGAATGCAGTTTTTGAATGGCAACAGCCTCCTCCAAGTTAAAAAATTTAATGAATCACTTGGTAAAATTAAATCAGTTTATGAGTGAAAATAATACTGTATCTAATGTAAACATTGTACTGTTTTTTTCACAGAGTAGAAATATTTTATTACTGTGGGTAGAGAAAATATGAAATATATTTTTTCCACTTGTGTTCGAATGGAAACACAAAGAGAAGATAAAACCAGGAATGAACTCATGCTGTATGCTCCCTTTAATCAGCTTAAAATCAATTACATGATGTCTTTCAGTATTTAACAGCCACTGCTGGTACTGAAATGAGTAAGAGTTGTGATTGTGTGAGTGGTACCAAGGCCATGACAAGAGCAGTAGATGAAGGCTGATTTAGTGATTTAACTGTAATACCCAAATATAATATCTGGTCATTTAGGTGTAATAATAGCCTTACTTAGAAGACGTGCCAGATTAGGGGTAAAATTTGTGAATCCTGTGAAATACTTTACAGGTTTTTGTGTCTGAGCTTGGCTACGTGGCACCTGCAGCAGTGGAGCAGCAGATGCCCTAATAGGTATCATCATGCTGCTTCTGTTTACTGCAACTTCTTTTTACCTCTCCTTTCATACTTGTTACAAAAGTGCTCTGCAGGGCTTCCTTCTGTAACTACCTAACTTCTGTAATATGACATTAAAGTCTAAATATAAGCTGCTTATTTACATACTCAGTTTGGAATCTGTGTCTTTGGTTGTTTTGGTTTCTTTGGTTTTTATTTTTTCTAATTTTGCATCTTTCCAGTTATAAATATTAAAAAAGGAGTAACTCTGTAGTAATAGGTTTTACTTTATCTGCTCTGAGTTTCAGGATGTAGAAAGGTGTACTTAGGAGCATGTGAAGTTCTTGAGCACACTGAAAAGAAGACCTATGAGTTTTTTGTTTGAGAATGTTATACCATAGTAGAATATCTGAAGGGTATTTTTAATAGCACAGGCTAAAATTAATATTTGTATAGCCTTTCTTTTCTACCTGTACCAAATATATTGCTTGTTACATACCCTGTAGGTTTCATGTGTAGATGTTTATATAAATGTGCACACATTGCATAGTTAACAGAAGATCTAGAGAGATTTAGAAAGATGTTTGAGGGGAACAAAACCCATATTCTGGACACTTTTGTAGAAGGGAGTGGGTTCAGTGGGCAGTCAGTTGGTAGAAGGTTAGGAGAGAGGGTGAACCAGTCTGGTTTTGTGGTGACCAGGGTGTTGGATGGGTGGCTCAGGCAGAGGGACAGGCAGTGAACGTGGCTCAGGTGAGGCTGAGGAGCACTCGGTTGTTTGAGGGTGGATGGCTCTCAGTCTCCCTGTTGGTGCAGCCCCAGGAAGGAGCCTTTCCACGTTCCCAGGCCCAGGAATGCTGTGCCATGTTCTTCCTCACCTGCTGCAGCCTTGCCACGTGCCCCAGCTTCTCCTAGGGCCCCTCACCTCTGGTGTTTGTCATGTTCAGTGGGTGCAGGAGTGAGCTGCCTGTTCATAAGTACAGCCCTTACACTGTAAAGTCAGTCCAAGTTCTCATTTGATTAAGTGGAGGAAGAATCATGGTATTCAGAGGGTGGATTAATGCACAAAAACTGAAACCAGAGCTCTTGAATGACCGTAAAATGTAAGCCTGGGCTTCAGAAGATTTGGTTTCAGCACGTGTATCTTCACGTGTTGCCTTAGGCAATTTAATTCAGTGCTTGGCATCCTGTCTCCTACTTTTGTCAAATGGAAATAACACATCTTTTCATGTCTGCATCTCATCCTTTGCTTTGTCATAATAGTCTTGGGGACTTTCTCATCCTGTGCTGAAGAATAATCCCTGCAGCATAATGCAATTGTCATCTTTGTGTTCAGATGGTGATAATCGTCGTGGTACTTTGGTAATAATTTCTGTCCCTGCAATTCTGTTATTTGTGTAGGACTCCTGGAACCTGACTTTCCTTATAAAACTTCATAAAATTTTTAACAGGATTAGCTCTCTAAGGCAAATGTGTAATGGATTTTTGGAAATCTAAATAAATAAAATGTTGTGACTTTCCAAACTGTAACATTAGAAACTTTTTTTGTCTATTTATTTTTCTCCTCTTGACTAGGGCAGTAGACATTCATTCCTTAGTGCTGCTTTCTAAAGTTAAAACATAAGAGTTTTTAGTGCTAAATTAAAATTGTTCAGTTGTAAGAATGCCACATTTACTTCCACTTGGAAGACACTTCAGTCATTTTGCTTGCCAGTGTTCTTGGGGGTGTATAGTAAATATTTAACTGTTTTAATCAAGTGTTGCATTTAGCAAATCATAATACAAGCTCTATTTAAAAAATACTCACTATAAAATTGTAAATATAAGCATAAATTTAAAATAGTACATTATAAATATAATACAGTAGATCTGTAAAAAGAAAAGTGAATTCACTGTAGCTTTTTTCCCCCTCATATAGGCCATGACTCCCATTGGGAGTCTCACTGGCCTGTGTCCAGTTTGGGACTGCCCAGTACAAGTACGGCTTTGACATAACTGAGTGAACCTGGCTAAGGGTTATCAGTGCAGGCAGGGATCTGAAAAATGCAATGCTTGAGGAGAACCTTGGCCAGCCTTAAGAACACAAAAGAGGACACAATTCTGTTTGCAGCTACCTAACAGGACAGTCTAGAGAACAGAGACAGGTTCTTCCCAGATGTGCTCAGTGGTGGGGAAAAAAGGCAATGGAGATAGGAAACTCCAATTAGATTTTTAAAAAATATTGTCAGTGTGAGGGTGACCAGGTACTGGAAGAGGATTTCCAGAGAGGTGGTGGTGGTGAGTTGAACTCTGGAGGTTTCAATTGCCTGGATGCATTCCTGAGCAACCTCATCTAAGTGGGCCCTGCTTGAGGTTGGACTAAATGACTTCAGGAGGCCCTTCCAAACTCTGTAATTCTGTGATATATATATATATATATGAAATTTGTTGGGTTCAAAGATGTAATAAACCAGTAATTTTAGAAAACTCGATTGTAGTCAGAATAAAAGAAATAAACCCAATAGGGAAAGGTGTGTGTTACCTACATTGTTTTAAGTAGGCCACAGATTCAGAGTTAATAATAAATCAAAGGAAAATTTATTCATGGATACCAAAATTTACTGAAAAAAGCAGCAGAAACATGTGGGCTTTTCCCTGGGACTTGAAACATGATGTCTTTCCCATCATGTGTAGAAAGAATGATGTATATCTGGGCAGTTAAAACCTGTATTTAAGCATATAATTTGGAAAACCTCAGTCCAAGATTGCTGTTCATTTATTAAATGAGTTTCCTGGCACTCCCATCTTTCTTCTGTAGAAAGCTGTTTCCTGAATATAAAAATGCTGTCTTTGATATAGTGTAATGGTTTAGTTCTGTTGACTGAAAAATATCAGAGCTTCCTATATGTTCTTCAGAATTTCACAGCCATAAAATGTTCAAAATATTCTTTTATCAACCGCCCATGTAATGGCATTAGTTATCTGTATAGTGATAGATGGATGTGCAAACCCATATTGTAAGTATTCTTGTGAAATTTCATTTTGAGAAAAGTCTTTGTAGAATGCTCAACATAAGAATGCCATTATTTAAAAAAAAAAAAAAAAAAAAAGATAAATGCACAAAAGCTGCAATCTTTGGTATCAGTAAAACTGCATCCTAAATGTGCTTTGCAGTAGCCCAATTTTAAATCTTTCAATATTTTTGCGTTTCGTTTCAAATATAAAAAATAAACTGGAAACTAAACAGGTTTTATAGCCCAATTCCATTATTTATATCGCTCCGGGCTCTGATGCTGAAAGCTACAATTCTGTCTGGAATCAAATTGTAAAGATGAGTTATAATTCCCTAATGGAAACACTGACTAATCTCAGAGTATATAGATGCTAATGGTGCCATGTAATGCATTAGCAAACATGTTACTGATAAATAGGAATGAAATGTGATTGGGCAGTCTCAAGGATCAGCTCAGAAAACATCTCAGTTATAAACTGTTGCAGAAGGAGCTAATTAGGTTTTTCTCTCACGAAAGGCTCTGAGCCATGTGCAAGGGAAGAGGGAAAGGGACTGTGAGCCTTTTGCTTTTGAAGAAACGGCCAAACCAGCTCTCTGCATCAAAGTTCAGAAATCCCTGTGATGCCAATGGCATAGGAGGAATCCTCAGCCTCTGAAATTGCCAGTGTTTTGTTGGCTGAAGGCAGCATTTATCTCCCACCTCTAAATCTCAGCCAGGCAGCAAACTGGGGCTTTGCTGGTGCCCCTGGCTGCTTCAGGTGGCATCCACAGGATGGCACCGACGGTCACAGAGCCACATCTGCTCTCACCTCTGCTCTCCTCCGCCAGGGAGGCTCAGACTCTTCCCCCATGCACTCTCCAAAGGCAGACTTCCCCAGCTGTCTTGTCTTGCAAGAAAAAATGCAAATAGTCATTGGAATAATAATAACAGCTCCCATGCTACCTACAGATATAAATGGCATAAGCATGGCTGCTGGTGCACAACAAAAGGATGATGAGGCTGGAAGAAATTCTTCTTTACATCACGTGTCTTTTTATAGGACACACAACATTACAGGCAAAGCACGTGGCTTGCCATGGGTATAGCCTGGTTATGTTTAACTTTCCACTTAAAGTACAGTTCTAAAGATTTTTCCTTTTTTTTAAGATTATGGAATATAAGCACATTTTATACTTCCACGAGTGGCTTTTTGGGAAATAATCTGCTTAGAAGCAAAATGTTATTACAATTAAATTTGTACGTTCATGTATCAGATTTTAATTATTTCTGATTTAAACATTGTTAAGTATAGAATAAAAAAAACTATGGCCGTAATTTTTTGCAGGTTAGAAAAGAGATTGTTCTTGGAAAGAGCTATAAACTATATTGACTCTAAAAGAAAAAAAACCGGAGTTTTAAACCAGGATATTTACATAAAGTCAGAGAAATACATGCATGCTTTCTACAGCAGAGTGGGATTGCCATCCCAGGCAGGTTCAGAGCTGTATCCCACCTCAGGTCTTGCCTGTGGATGGGCTGGATTCCATGTAGCTGTGCAGGCAGGCTTGGAGTAGCCAGCTGTGGGGATTTCTCCCAAAAGCAAAGTTGTTTTGTAGTCCCAGTATGCTCTGGCACTGGTAAAAGCTGTTAAAATAAAAATTAAATCATTTCACTAAGGTGCTACATGATCCTGGCTGATCAGTGTTTGAGTGATAATTCTTTCATTTTCAGATTGACTTTGATACCTGTGTCCTGAAAAATAAGAGCTCTCCTATTTTCTTGTCAGTGTCAGTCACTTGGTTTTACAAACCCAGCATTTTTCCCTAGTCTTTTCTAAATTCCTTAACCTTTTTATTTTTTTTTAAGCTTGTAGTCAAGGGAGGGTTTTGCAAGAGAGTAAATGTTCCTGTTGACAGCAGATTGCTTTTGAAATCACTATTCACCAGCAAAACTGGCCCAGGAGTGACTTGGTGAAGTTAATGCCAAGCAGAATTGCTGTTCTGGTTACAATTATGTACATGGTATATCCTACTGACATGCACTAGAAATTTTGTTGTCTTCCTGTGTACAGATCAGTTTCACCTCTAGCAAAAGAATTTCAATTTGCTTGAGGATAAAACACTGAGCTGGAAAATGGTGTTGCAGTAGGTGTTTTCTTGTGCTAGCTCCAATGATAAATCCTGCAAAGAGTTCTTGTGAGTATCCAGGTTTCCAGTTCTTCCAGCATGGAGCTTGGATAATTAATATGAACAGAAAAAAAGAATTTAGTTTTTTTAGTTAACTTTTTTTCTGGTGAATCTTTGTGTGTAAGAGCATTGTATAAGTACTTCCCTGGAAATCTGATAGTTGGCTTCCTTCAAGGAAACACATAATTAATATACACCTGTGTTAGGTATAAATAGTGTCAAATAGCCTCATGTAGCATTGATCTGCATGTTGCTAACCCCCACATGCCAGTGTTTTTACTTCCCTCTGCTTGGGTTGAACACTATTAAAACAAATCATCATAATTTGTGGCTTCCTTTTTCTGTATAAAAGTAATCTTCTCTGTTTGGAAGTTCAGGTGTGATGTTTCTACCATTGAGCCTGTTTCAGTCCTCCTCTTTGAAGTGTGATATAATGGAATGGAGAAGAAAAATAGGAGAGGGATATTTGAGATATGCTATTCCCAGAACCCAGTGATGGGTAGAACCATGAGGGCACTCTGCAGCCTCAAGAAAAAGTCTTGCAAGACTGTCAGTGCAAGCAGGGGAATTGCAGGTTCCCCATCTCCTAAGCTACCCTTGATCTTGGTGCAGTCTACAATTTGGCTTGTATTTCCTTCATTACTTTCTCCTTCCTCTTTTTTCTGCTCTTTGTGATTTCCAGCAATAGGAGTGTAAATCTGTAGTGATACGGAAGTCCTATGTTCAGTAAGAATAGGAGTTCTAGTTTTGACTTTCCTTGACTTTTCTGAGGATTTCTTTGTGGAGAAGAACAAAAAAGATAAATTTCAGTCCTCAGATGCTAAAGATATTCAAAATAGGAAGAAAAAAAAAAATCAGGGACAGGTAGAAAGGACCCATACCTATTCAGCTGCATCAGTTCTGATGACCACATATAAGAAGAACATTAAAGACAAAGAAATTTAGTCTATGTGAGTAAATCATAAATCTCAAGATTTTTTTCAAATTGGCATTGGTAAGGATTTAAAAGGCAGTTCTAGACTCACCAGGGAGTTGACTGATCAAGAAAGACATTAGTTTTTCAGATGAAATGTTAGTAAGAGTCTCAACAGCAGAGCATGTGTGTGGTGGGCAGGTTAAGAGGCAGCTGTGGTGGTAACGAGGGCTGACAGCAGAAGGATCAGTCTGGGGTGTTCCAGAAGATAAAGGGCAAAGATGAGAAAGAGCAGAAGCAAGATGTGAGGTACTAGAAGCCAGCAAAATCTGAGCCCTTTCTCATGCCTGCTTCAGCAGCAGGAGCAGGAGGAGAATTGGATCTCAGGCTGCGATGGTGCCATGGTGTCAATAACTGGAAGGACAGCTTGTCAGAGGTGATAGGACAAACTCTATCATTTTACAAAGGGAGGCAGGATTGGGAAAGATGGATGTGAAAAGTGTCTGACAGGGTGAAAAGAGAAAGCTGGTGAAGCTGAATTGAAATAGATGATAAGCAAAAGCAAATAACTGAAGAGTGAAAGGGTTTTGGAGCAAAGAGTAATGGTACCCTGAACAGATGGAAGTTTCTGAAGAAATTTTCAAAAGGGATGTAAAAGTGAGGGCAGAATACTTGACCTTCCAGGCTCTCTGTAGAAAATGAAGACTCTTTGTAAGACTGAAAGCACAGAGTTCTGCAAAGGGTGAGAGGAGCCAGAAGCCATCAAGTAGTAGGGAAGAATGGAGGGGAACCAAGAGGAAAGGCTGGGGACTGAGGTGGCCCAAAGCTGGACTTGAAGCTGGACCCAAAGGTTCTGCAGTGGGGCGAGGCAGAGAGCTGGGAGCACAGGGCAGGAGGGGAAATGCAACTATGGCATTGCAGATTGTCTGCTTGGACCAGACAGTGACTGCAACTCCAATAAGGATCTAGAGATCTGTTTTCCAAAATTAAGTTTTCCCTAGGGTGTATTTGTAGACCAGAAATGTAGTACAATTGCTGTTAATTAGACCTGCTGAAGACAGTAGTCTTCCTCTGAGCTGTGTTAAGTGTTTTCAAATTATTTCCATAGAAGTTTCTTTCTCCCCTCTGATACTGGTTTTGTATTGTATTCCTGACTCCTGGCACCCAATCATTATCCTAGATAGACAGAAGTTAGTTTTAAAATGTGAATTGCTCTATGCATAGAATATCTTCAACTAATAAATGCTGTCTTAAATTTCTTCCGTTTTATTTCTTTCTTCAGTTCATTTTAAGTGTCACTTCTTCAATACATCTTGACATTTAATATGAAGCATTTCATGTACTAGAAATACATCCGAGTTTTCAGCTCAAGAGTCCAATTAAGAAAATGCTCCCATGTGCATGCATTTTCCTTTATTGAGCTTTGAGTTCCCTGCAATGTGAGGTAATATGCAAGTTTAAAATCAAGGCTTTTGCAAAAAAAGTGTTTCTAATGTAAAGTATCACCTTGCATCCTCACTGTGCTGCCCCATCCTCAAAAAATGAGATGCAACAAGTTGTCTTTCAGTTATTATATTGTTCAACTTTTGCTTAGTGCCTTTTTTTACAGTTGTTTACATATGCATCGTAAATGTCTGTATGTTGATAAAAGTGTTGATATCCTTCTGCTTCAGTGTTCCACAGTTCAATGAGAACTTAAATAGGGTAATGGCAATTAAAAATGTAATGCTGATTAATGTATTTGTAAAAAATCTCCTTTGTTGTTTGCTATTTTACTGTTTGAAGTTGATACTTGTGTAAATGACAGGTGCTGAGCAGTAATGAACAAAGATCGGGCTTTCTCCTGAGGATGCTGTGATACAAATTAAGCAAGAAAGAACTCCATGTTGTGCAAACACTCCTGTCACAAACTGTTGGTTTTTCTGAAGCTGTTCAGGCCATTTCTCAGGAGCTGGTGGGTCTCATTTGTAGGGTTCTTCTTGCCACGTTATTTCCTTGTTGGTGTTATGCTACCTGGAATTTTGTGCTTTGAACTGAAAAGTAAGTGTGTGTGTGACTTTTTATGGATGGATGAATGCAAAAAGTTTTCAATAGAGGAAGCTTTGTTGCCAGAGCTGTAAGGCTGCAGCCTTTTTTCCCACGACTTTGATCCTGTGACCAGTGTGAGCAGGAGACAGTTTGTGGAAGATGGCTTTGCACTTGGGAAGGGAAAAAAGTGAAAGGATGGTGATTAGTTTATATGCAGTACAACATTTTATGAAGCTTTGATTTTGGAAAGCATTCCTCAAAGTGTAGTTTTCTTCTCCACCTTGTTTCACTGGGTGATGTATTTTCTGCAGAAACATGCATCTCCAACAGTCCCACAAGTGGAGAAACTGCATCCATGGTGCATGAGGTCTGGGATTAAGAATCCTCATCCTGAGGTAATTTAAGGATCTTAACACCCAGATTTAGGATGTAGCAGTTAGAGAGGGCATGAGCAGAAGACCAGAGAGAGGCCAGCTCTGAAGCCCTTCTTTAGAAATAAAGAGTGCATTTACTGTAAACGTTTCAACTGTATTTAGTTGAATTCAGAAGTTCAACTTTAAATCCTTGTTGACTGCTGTTGATAAAGGTAAGGTGTTTCAAGCCCACAGCTGGTTGAGAGTCTGGGCATGTAGTAGGGCCAGGGATAAGGGAGCTGTTGTCTGGCTCCTTGTTTCCCTGAAGAGCTGCAGCTTACAGATGAATATGGATTTCAGGAGGGGTCGCCCTCTGAGGCTTCAGCTGACTGCTGTGGCACTGGGCTTTGTACTGCTCAGCCCTGTGATGCCAGGCTGGAGCATGGAGCTCTGTCACAGATAAACAGATAAATGACATGATTGTGAGCAGCTCCCATGTGGTCAGGGGCAGCCCTTACCTCACTCACAGCTCCAGCCTCAGCAGCAATTTATTGCAGTCAACTTTTGTGGGCACTGCAGTCATCTTTCAACGATTATAATTTTCCTCACATCTTTAACTGCATTTTCCCCATGTAATTTCTTAAGTCATTTTTCACCCACTTTATTAAAGGCTGAAAGTTAAACATCATATACTAAATAGCTATAAAATAAAACTGTTGAAGTTATGTGGAAGGTTTAAAGAGACTTTATTGAACTTCTACTAGTCCCTATCTCTTTGGCTATAGGTCGATGTAGAATTCACAACACTCACCTCCTTTCTGTCTTTCACTTGTAGACTTACTGATTCGTACTTCAAAAACCAGAGTATTCAGTACGATAGAAATCTGTGATAATACAGTTAAAAAAAAAAAATCAAAACCAATTTATATCCAGTAAAACTTTTTAATGCATACTTATTCAGAGCACAGCTTGGTGACCAGCCATTTAGATCTGTATGTGTTCTTTCTATTAATTAAAATGATAACACTGCATCATTCAGGTGAGGTATATAAATTGGACATAGTTCCAAGCAAGCCTACATTTCCAAAGAGAGGCCATGGTGATTTTATAATATCTTGGGCATTCTGAAGCCTTTCTAGTGGTTGCCAGCTGCTCAGGACTTTCAGCAATTTGGCTTAAGGCAGACAACTTCATGGCACCAAAAGCTCAGAGCATGTTTAAACAGTCTGAAATTGCAGTGATGGAGATAACAGAAAAGTGTAGACACCACTTAAGCTGCTCAGGCCCAGACAGGAATGAGTGCCAAATGAATCAGAATGAAATTTGATTTTACTTACTACTCTGTGAGTGATAATAGAGCTGAAGCAGATTTCTTCCATGGGCCAGCTGCATTCAGTGTACCTGTGCTGGGGATGTTTTCACGTGCAGCAGCCCCTCTGCTGGCAGCCTGTAGCTGCAAGGACACTCTTTGATGTTCCTCTGCAGCTCGCTGCCATCGGGGTCTGTGCTTTGCTCCCTGCTGGGCTGCTTCATGGAGAGCTTCTGCTCAGGAGTGGTGCTAACAGTTGTTCCAGACAGAATGATTAATCTGTCTTGCAGGATCCCTGCTTTATTTTTCAGTAAGGGAAATGTCTGATCTGACACATTGGCTGCTTCATACGTCTGTGCTCAGTTGCTTCCCCAGTGGTTCTTGCCTGCATTTGGTGTTCTGTGAAAGTCTCAGAAAGCTCAGGGGTTCTGCTCTCTCAAGCAAGCTGGAGCATTTCCATCCAAATTCAGTATCTTGAATTTTCATTAGTGTGGGAGACCACTTCAGTTTCTGATTATCTGTTTGCTTACAAGTCTGTCTGCTCAGGCTGCAGACAGAGATCTCTTTTAGTGCCATTTGTATGGAGCTGTGAGAACGGTGTATTTGAAGGGAGGGAAAGGAAAGTGAAATAAGTGTAAGTAAAGTCTATTGTACATTTGGGAGCCTTAGCTGATGCCTGTGAAAACAAAAAGTAAGGAAGCAGGTGAACTTGTCTTCCTGAGACCAAGCCATCCCTCCCCCTGGAAAGGAATGAGAGACAGAAGGTGGGATTTCTCAGGAAGGTACCTGGGTGATGGCTTAGAGCAAGCAGACAAAGCTTGATTTTTTTATTTTTTTTTCAGTGAGCCTACAGAGATCACGGTCTTTCAAAACACTGTGAATAAGGCTGCAGAGATGTTGTTGTGTTTGAGGTTTTTGCTTGCTTCTACCTGTTGAAACCTTGTCAAACATTTTTCTCCTCTAATCTCATTCGGCTATGTTAGTATTTATTTGCAAAGTTGTAGTTGTACCCAACAATTCTTCTTAGTGGAAATTGGAAATTTCACAGCATTATGGGTGATGTGTACCCTGAACCTCCTATGTTACTGGACTTAATTAAGATGCAAATAAAGCAGAACTTCTTAACATCAGATGTCACAATGTTTGTGTTGGTACCAACAAAGTGTTTCCAGGTTTGTGCACTGTCAAATATCCTGATGCATTGATTACACAATAATAATTAAAAAATACGGGAGCACTGCGACATGATTTCTGATATTTTCTCTAACATGCAACACAAGATGGCTGACAGTAATTAGCCATTTTTAGTGTATAACTCCTTAAATACCTAAGTGGAAAAAAAAATACCCCCAAAACCAGATGAAAAAGATCTATGAGAAAAGATGTATGCACAACCCTAACTTGACAACAATTGAGGGGTAGATAGTGTCTTAATTCTCATCCCTGCAGCTGTTTCTTTCTCTTCAGCAATACATTGAGTAGTGGGCATCAATTGACAAAATAAATGATGCTGACTTGTGATTACTTTGAATCAGATTTGCATTTGAAAGACACCAAAATCTTGTGGAAAAACTCCATGAAAGACTCAAGATCTTAACAGGCTTTAACTTAAAATAGAAGAAGAAAGTAAATTTGTAAGTACTGGAATTTGACACTATAAAAAGCCAGCAATAAATGCCTATTGTATGTAAGAAGAGAGATGGAAATATTCACTAGTACTGGATAAATTATTTTTCCTGTGAGGTTCTTAGTATCTACCCTTCTCATTCTTTTTAATTGACTTTCAGTAAATTATCCAAACTAAAGGACTGTCCTCTTCAGTTTCTTGAGAATTCTGCTGTTGGTTTCTGTGGCTCAGGACTGTAGTGCATGATTTATGATTCTGGTTTTAAAATAATCAGAGAAAACTCACCGTTTTCATTTTTTTTCTCTTTAAAATTTAGTATAGTTTTAATAGCCCAAATCCACCTCTAAGCTTGTAGAAATTGTTTCTAAAGCAAACTTGTTTGCCTTGAAGCTTCTCTCAGTTCTTTCCACTTTCGTTCAAACAATTTATTTACCTTGACCTAAGGTACCTGTCATTTCTACAAGATTCTGCTCTTGATGCTTCAAAGAATGAACTCAGTAGTAAATCTGTAAGAAAATAATTGGGTTTGGAGTTTCATTTTTGGCTAAATACATAAAGTTGAAATATATTTCTGCCTAGGCATTGCCTTTTGACGAGCACAATGTGATGCAGTGATTTCTCTCTGACTGGTGCACACTGGCCTGTGCATAAATTTAATTCTTGTGATGCTGAGGCTTCTAGTCTGAAAGCTGAGATTTCTGTAGCTACAGATAGCTTATATTAAAAAAAAAGAGGCCAAATTATGTCCTCATTCACATTTAGGAGATCTGTCAGATGTCACATGACTTGGAGTATGTAACTTGTGAAAGATCTGGCATTTAACGGAAGACAAAATACGTAATTGCTTTTCAGTTCTTAAGGGAGCTCCCAGACATGGAGGAAATTGTGTTACAGAAAATACCTCTGGTAGAGCTACCTGGTGATACCATTAATGCTCAAGTTCAGGATCCCCCCTCCCAAGGAAGATGGAAAAAAAGAATGTAAAAACCCTGCTGCGATCAGGTTCGTGTGCAAGACTCACCTTTTCTGCAAAGCTTTCCCCAGGAAGTGGAGCAGAAGAATGACCCTGCAGGGTGCCCAAGGCTGCAGACAGGCAACCAAAACACAGAGTAAAGCAGATTGGATTGTCCCTCTTGGAAGGATTTCACAGTCGTGTGTCTCGGGCTGTAACAGCAACTGCATCCAGCAGCCATAAGAGACAAGAAATTGATAATGAAGTGGTGAAAGGGATTGCAAAAGTGTGCAGACATTTAACATCACTGTCATTATGCAAGAAAATTATTGCCATTATCTTCTGAGCAGTGATTTAAGAGCTATTTTCCATCCATAAGCTCCAATCTCAAAGTGTTTACAGTATAAAACCTCTTACATGACAAATATAGGTAAATAACCACTTTAGTATTGCCTGTAATATTTGAAAATCCTAATATGCTGAATTCAAAATAGGCTGTCATTTGAATGTAAACAGTCTAATTAATCCATACTTCTCATATAGAGCACTATATCGGATTTGCTTTTCAGTCAAAAATTTTCAAGATCTGGCTGCACACCTTTATGTTATTTTGTACTTTCTCTACTTTGTGTGGTTTGAAATCCACATGCTTCTTGGAGGGTTTTTTTGTTTTCTAGGCAAAGTGTATTACTAAGAGACAAATACAGGGTGTTCCTATGGTTAAGGAAAGTGGGCTGTTTTTGCTAAGTACAGGTCTGCTGTTGGAAATAACTGGAAGGAAGGTGTGTGTCCTCAGCGTTACCTTCTTTTCTATTGCTGTTGTGAAGTCGCATCAAAGAGTGACCTTTATACTTTTATCTGATGCGCATTTGGGAAAAAGCCATCTCTCATGCTGCTGTAAAGCAGGGAAGCTCATGATCCTGAGAGATGCACAAAGGGAAATGCTTGAGTTTCCTCTTGAGCCCCATCCATCCCCCGCTGCTTTCCAGAGGATGCCACTGCCAGTCAAAAAACAAAGCGCTGCGAAGCCGGCGGTGCCGGGGCTCAGCTTTGGCTGCGCTGCTTTCTGTGAATGTGCTCAGTAAACTGCCAGGCTGGATCAAAGCCCTCCCAGAGCCCCAGCACTGCTCCAGAGGAGCTTTCACCTCCCCAAAAATAGGAGTGGAAGTGGTGTTAGTGATCCACCCAGAGAGCATCCCTCCATGGAAAATGCCATCAGTGAACAGCAAGCCCAGGCCTGAGGGGTGTGTTCAGAGCTGTGCCCACACATGGCCGTTCCCACCCCTCTGCTGCTTGACAGGAGAATTTGGACTGCTTGGAGGAGATTTGCTAAAAAAGCCACTTCTGTTCAGGGCTGTGCCTGGGCATTCTGAGTCACTGCAAGACAGCGGGCCCTGTGCTGTCAGACTTTGCTCATGATAGGTGTTGCAGGGCCTACACACATTTTATCTCGTCTCTAGGATGTAAAGAGACACAGACCTTTTGTTGGCACGGAGAATAATTTCCTTCCTTCATGTCTGCATAAATGGTGGCTTATTTTAGTTTTGTCTCTGAAGTCATGAGAATGGTAATATCTTTCTTTTCTTTTTTTGCCTGATTCTGAATGAAAGCCCATCTTCTTGTCTTCAGAAAATGTTTTATTTTAAAATTTCAACTTAAATTCCACCATTCCTTCCTTTGAAGTCTTTATGCTCTTGAGCAGCTCAGACCTTTCTTGTTTAGCCTTTTTCCATCTGGTAGATTTTTACAATTCACTGAAGATTTTTATAGCTGTTTGATGAATTTAGTGCATTCTCGAACTTATGTGGCAGAACACAATCCTCAGAATGTACCTTTTGAAGTGTTCCATGTGATCCAGTTTAGCATCTCTGTCTTCCTTTACTCACATCTTTTTCTTTAAGTTAGCCATGGATTTTATTATCCCCACACATTTATAAAGGCCTTTTTCTCCAGCACTGCCTTCTTTTTCCTCTGTGTGGAACTTCTGAGACGGGCTAAAATGAGAGTTCCTTGTTGAATTAACGTTTCACACATAGTTTGTCCAAAATTATTGTCATGTCAGTTAAAACCTCAGGTAGGAAAATGTCTTTTTAGAGTGAAACAAGATCAAAAGGCCATGCTGCAGGCAAGGAGCTGCTCCTGTAGTTCCTACCCTGGACTTATTTGTAGATTTAGAAGATGAAAATGGCAACTATCTAACTAAGCAGCAGGCAGTTTCCTTTCTGTTTGGGTATGGGCTTGCAGAACAATGAGAACCACCTCTGAAACACACAGTAACGAGAGTTTCCCTCCATCCTTCAAGCAATAAAGCTTCTAATAAAGTGAAACAAGCATCCATGGGTGGTATTTTTTTTTTTCTTCCCATTAAAGTATTTAGGACCTTGTATTAATAACTTTCCTTTTCTCATGCTCTTTCATGCACTGACACCCAGGTGCACTCTATTTCCTTCCCTGAAAGCTATCTCAAAGGTGTAGTCATAGCTGTCATTTCAGATATAAATTTTCTCTGTAGAGAGACACAGAACTTTTCCACCTGGCTTCAAAATTTCCCAGCAGGGAGGGGCTTTCTTGTAGCAGCCATAAGCAGTTATTCAAGAGCAAGGGGATTTCTGAGTGTGGCACCCTGCTGAATAAAGGTGTTTCTGTGCTCAGCACACTTGTCATCAATCATTTTCACAATCTACAGATTATTTTTTTTATACCCTGCTTCTTCCTTGCTGCTTGAGCAAAACAGTCTTTAGCAGAAAGAAAATGACTGGATTCTGCTCTTTGTGCATTGCCAGAAACTTTTACTATACTGTGACTAACAAGAATAAAACCAAACAGAAAGTTACAAAATCTACCCACAGAATGCCCAGCAATTCCTGAGGATATAAATGACTCTATTCTCTTTTCTTAGTTCTTTTTCAACAGTAATTTGACAGCTATATCCACTGATTAAGCTGGGGTAGTTATTAAAATTATGAACTATATCATAGACTATGAAATAAAATGAAAAGCATTGCTCAGGCACAGAAGTCTAGAGAAAGCAAACCACAAGCAGTTCTCTGTATTGGCAAATATAGATACAGAAATATGGAACCTCAAGCCCACTAAAGGGATGATTGGAGTGACCCTGAAGTTTGAGACTCTTTCAGTTTTACCTAATTCTCTATGTTGGTGATACAGTCAGTCTCTACACACCTTTAACTGTCCATTTTATTTTTATTTTTATTTTTATTTTTATTTTTATTTTATTTTTTTTATATATTACATATCTCATTCCACCCAAATCTACTGCACTTTTCCCCCCACTGAGTACCAGAACATATTTAGCTCCATTTTCAGGAGTCTTTAATTTAAAACTTAATACTTGTATTTGTATTTATTTCCTGCAGCCATCAATGGCATATGGGGGATGACATTCTGCTCTGTATGCAGGTAGTTTCATAGACAATTTTGTTGTTTCTAATTCTCAAAATATCAAATTCATTTAACTTTTTATTGACGTGCTGTGTTAGATCAGATGCAGATCCTTACCTTGCTGCTTTCAACTAAGAAAAATAAACCTCTGCATGCCTTTCATTATATTATTCTTGCTTGAATGCCCAGTCTGTTTTCAGATAAACCACCCTATTAGAGTATCTTATTTTTATTTCTGTGATTTGCTTTTATATCAGAAATCCAGAGATATTTTCAATAACAAAGAAGCTCTTCCTTCAGTATCTTTCCTTGGATGTGGGACTCACTAGCTATGCTGTAGAAGAAGCAGGTACAGCCCTATCAGTCTCCAGCCAAATGAGACACAGCAATGGCTCCCAGATGATCAGAGAATTGGCCCACACATTGCAGGCTTTACTCTTCATTTAGCAATTAGACAAATTGTTCGTGTTGTCTGTCGTAATTTGAGAAGCATATCAAATCAATATGTTCCCTTCTGTTAAATGCATGTTCACTGAAAACAGCCCAGTTTAACACAGCACATTTTTACTACTTAGATCTTGTATTTTTAGAGTATTGTTGAGTGGATTCATTGCAGCTAATTACTTAAATATGCTATTGAACTGTTAGGAAGTCTGTTTATTCCTGCACCCACCAACAGAACCAGTGAGTAACTTCAATCTACTAGCAAAGAATTGTACAGGAAAGATTAATTTAAAATTATTTGTTTATTCCTCTTAATATGAAAGCAGGAAGCAATGTCAAATATGAGCAGGTGGTATTTTCTACTAAACATGTAGAAATCATTTCCCATTTATTTCAGAAAGAATTTTCCTGCACAAAGACAGGAAGTGAACATTTCAGGGCCTGGCCATAGTGTGGCTGTGGCAGCCTATATATGGCTTACAGAAATAGCAGGGTTCCTATATGACATCTCTTTCAAGCCTATCTATGTCTAATATCTGTGTTTCTATATGACAAACATTCCTTAAAAAGGAAGTAACTGAGAATTTAATTTCAGAATTTATAAGCCTAATTAAAACCACAAATTCTAGAAGAGGATGTAGTTGCTCTAGCCTCTGACTTTTCTTTGAAAATTAGTTGTAATGGGTTTCTTTTTATTACTGCTGTATCAAAAGCATCATTCAAAAAATAGAAAAACCCAACAGTCCAAACCCAGGTTAAGAGTTTCATAATGCTAGCAGGAGGTTTTTTGACCCAGGAAAAGAGATTTTGGGTTGGTATGATTAATTTTGTCCCAAGTATTAGGAGTTGGATTCAAAGGTTTTTCCTCCTGGAAGGTAGAAATGTGAATTTATTTATGTGTGTGTGTGTATTTTCATTTGGAGATAATTTACATGTTTTTAAGCCTGGCAGGAACCCAGCTTCCTTGGTGACCACCATGTTAATACATGCAAGTCAGTGGGGCATTTTCTGCTACTTTACAACAGGATTTTTTTTTACTCTCGTGCCAATACCAGGAGCTCTGTGCAGTCCTTTGGCCTCAAAAACCTGGTGAGGCTGCATTCCTGCTATTTGAAAGGAGAAATTGCTTGGGTCTGTCTTTATTTCTTCACAATAAGATCTGCCCATCCTGTAAGTAGTGACCATCTAAGGTAACTCACATGTGGAGTTGACAGGAACTGTGAAGTACACCCCTGTTTCTGTGGCTTGCTTTCTGCAGATGTAAGCTCTTTCCTTTAAAAATGCTCTCAAACACTAAAATCTTTGGTTATGGTTTGCTTTGGAGACAGAGCTTAAGGTAATTGTAGTACCTAATGCTGCTCCTGCCTGTTATACCATCAGATCAACTAAATTTTAGAACCCTTGAGGTAATAGATTAACTTAACACATATTATTTCTTTTTAAGATGAGAGAAAAAATTAGAAGCATAACAAGTACATGACCTTTGTCAGCTTTGTCTGTTTGAAATGATCTGCATATAAAGAGAATCCCCTTGATTGCCTTTCTGTGAAGAAGCATTATGTGGCTCAGTTGGGTGAAATCTAATGACAAAGTAGTCCTGCTTAGAGGAGTTCTTGTGTTATGACAGCTGGGAAAAAGAGAAAACCAACCACTGATGAAGAAAATGAATTTATTGATTACTCAGTAGGGCAACAGGGAGAATATGTTTAAAATCAGATGACAGCAAGCAGTACAGGCAGGTAAACCAGACATGTTTTTATATCACTCATTCAAAGGACTAGAGAGGTGCACTCAATGTTTGTTCTCCTGATTTTATTTCTATCTGGAAGTATTCTCCTAATCAATTATTGATGGTTTTTTGCACGTTTTCGTGTCTTCTTATAAACTGCCAGTAGTGTCTTCATTATAAACAACTTAGTTTTAATACTCAATAAAAAGAGACACAATGTATGCACAAATACAGCTATCATTGGAAAGAGGGACAGAGGCAAGATCACTACACTGGACCCCTTTGTGCTCCACTTCATAAATTCATGAAATGAATTAGGTTCTTCCTGTTCAAGAAGAGCTTGAATCTAATGCTAATAGCAGTAAGATCATCTTCTCTTTGGACCCACTGGGTATGTGTTGGTTTTTTTCCAGTGAGAAGGGCCAGCTACCCCGAAATCTGTAACTCCTTTGGAAATAGGTTGAAAAATAATTTATTTAGAACAATTCCCCGGTATTGCCTTTATATTTCCTTGTATTGTGAAAAATTGTAGCTGTGTAAGACAATTTGAAAGCATTTGGATTGGCTGCCATTTGAGGGGCTGGTATGGAGAAGCTGAGTATTCTAGTTCAGACTCCAGGAAAGACTCATCATTTGATCAATCATTTGTTTGACTATTCATAAAGAGGATTTGGATAAACTGACATTTTTTGTGCCAGCAGACCAACATTTCTCCTTATTTCTACCAGCTGTGACTTCTGTTCCTGTTGCCTTGATATGCTGCAGGAAAATAATTTTTAAAGAACTGGTGGTTAAAGGGCATTAATTATTTTAATAATCTGAGGAGGTAGTTTGATAGTGTACTACTGTGAAGTTGCATGGCTTGTCCCATAGGCTTCAACATGTTTCAAAGGCAACAAATACATTAATTGATGCAATAAATGAATCTGCTTCTAGAGGCACGGAGAGAACAGCGTGTTGCTGTTAAGGATATTCATTCTCTTGTTCTATCTTTGACAATTATTTTAAGAACAGACAATTTCTTTAGTACCAGATTTAATACACTTGGACTCCAAGAGATAAAATACCTTACTGGAATTCTCATGCCCAGTGCTGGCCTCCATGGATCATTTGTCCTTTTGTGTCTTTGAAGTAGTATGTTAATTACGGTAGCAGAAGAATACAGAGGCTTAAAATTGACTTACCCAGAGATGTAACATTCAGAAATTATATCTCCTCTTTAATAACTTCCTGTTGAATAAAATTCATCGTAGTGGGGTGTTACAAGATGCTGTCAAATCTCGTATTTGAGAGATGATAATTGCTTGTGGCACAGGTGAAAAAATAAATGAAAAAGAAAGGAATCTTCTTCCAGAGCTAAATTGGTAGAGCTGGAAACAGAAAAGAGAAGAAGAGGGAAATGAAAGCACAAAGTTAACAAATGAGTAGATAAACTAAAAAAATAAAGCTAAAAGAAGCTTTGCATATCTAAAGCATGAGAATATTTATGAAAGCAAAATGCTGCCCTAGGCCAGTGGCCAGGCACAGTGTGGAAGCAGACAGACCAGAGAGGTGGTGGTTTCAAATGGTTTCTTCAGAAAGAGGAGAAAAGTGATATTCCTAATCACCCTGTATGCTGAAAATGAGACTTGGCCTGTGGAGCAGATGGAAGCCGTGTCTGTAAAACACAAGAAGGAGAAAGTATAGAGAGTCTGGACTAGGAGCAATTATCCCACTGGGAGAAAGATAAGTGTGTGCATAGTCATTAGATGTCACTTCCATAGAGAACTCTCATCTGTTACCTCTGGGTAGAGCGAGCACCCATGTAGACAGCTGATAAGATTTATTTCACTTTCTATTTCAACAAATAGGGGAGTAAGGTACATTTTTTTTTCTGTCTGAAGTATTGCATTAGGTTCTTAACATTTGTTTTCTCTGCTGATTTTGATGTTGCAAATGCTTCTGAGATCCTGCTTATCAAAACCATCACTCAGAGGGGTTGTTTCTCAAGAGAGTTAGTTAAATAGGCCTCTGTCATCTTACTTTTAAGACCACACAGCAGTGCATAAAAAGTTTTCCTTGTGAGCCTCTCATTGCATTTCACTTTCATTGAGCATTAAGTGGCATCCTCTGCTTGCAGCTTGGAGGAGACTGTGTGCTGGAAATGGCTGTTTCACGCTGGGTCTTGAAGGGGTACCTTCAAGTTATAGAAGTGCTTTGTTGAAAAGAAAATATGCATAATTCTTTTTGTAATTCAGGTGATTGGCTTTAAGTGCTGGTACTTATCAGTGTTCATTTTATTAAACAATTGAGTTACATATGCAGACTTGTCATATTGTTAATCAGTACTGGTTCTGGGCTTCCTGTAAATGAATCTCTTCTATATTAATATCAGCATACCCTTTGGGTATCTTCTGCTTATCTCCTGTCATTAAAATTAAAAACAACAAACACCTTTTCAAAAGGTATTGCCTTTTGGCAGTGTGGTGAAGAAGGAGTTAATGCTTTTATTTAGGTTGGGTGAGATACTGTGATTGACAGGTGAGGTGAGCTACCTAAAGGGACACATTAATCCACCTGAAACAGGCTGCTTGGCTGAAACTGCAGTTTGGAATTTAAAACTCCAGAACAAAACACACTTCTCTCAACGGTAATGAACCCTGAGCCATGCAATGTCCCAGGGGTGTGATTATCTCAGAAAGACTCTTTCCCCAGTTATGTCTTGTTGCATAAATAATCATCTCTTTGATGCAAAGGATAACTGTGGGAATGACGTAAGTTAAATATGTTCTCCAGCAGTCTGACTTGCAAAGGAATAAACAATTTGTTGATATTTAGAGTTCTTCAACGACTTCCTCTGGTTTCTAGGAAGCTTTAAGCATTCTAGCCATACAAAAATGATCTAAATTTCATGAATAAGAAATCAGCTCTCTTTCATAGTTGTATTGTTCCTTATGCTTTTTTTTTTTTTTTTTTTTTTTTTTTTTTTTTTTTTTTTTTTTTTTTTTTTTTTGCTAAATCCATACAGTCAAAACACTAGTTAATAGTGCCAACACATAGCTCCAAAGCTTTACTTCAGTTATCATTTTACTGGAGGAAAGTATTGTCCTGAATATGTTAGAGCCAAATATGTCAAAAATATCAGTTCTATCAGTATGGTTCTGAAATAAAGTATGTTCCTTGGGTAGAAATCACCTCGATATAGGGAGAGGATGTAGAAGGTGAGTCCATCCATCAGAATAATGCTGTGAGGAGCCATTGAGCAGCAGCCCATGGATGCATGTCCCTGTTTGGCACTGACCAGCTGCCTTGGTCACTTGGAATGCTGCTGCTGCTGCTGCAGGGTACAAGGTGCAAAATGCAAAGGGCCCCACTTGTTTTGAGCTGTTTTACTGTCGTGACTCATTTTTGTTGTTTCCACACCAACTTGTTTAATGCAGGATTGAGATCTCATTGACTGCAGTACCCTGTTTACTGTGGCAGAAACAATCCCTTAATGAAATTCAAGAGGTGACTAAGCCTTTTGCCACCCCACCTCACAGAGATTAATTCCAGCTGGTAGGAACTTGGGCAGAAATAGCTCCAGTAGATCAGTTTTAGGCCTAGAGATCAAAAGTCAATGGTGGTGAGAAGAAATTTAGAAGTGAAAGGATGTAGCCTTTAAATAGTCTGTACTTTGTTACTTTATAAATTAATATTAATCCTCAAATCAATTATAGAGATGTTTGAGCTCATAATGAAATCATTTCCCTGCTGTTGAGTATCTCATCACCTCTCTGACTCCTTTAGTTGCAATATTTGTTTATAGTTTCAAATGTTTCTGCTCTGGGTTTCCAGGATAGTTTAAACCCTACATGAAAACTTGGAAGAAATATTACAGCTTCTCATTGTGTCTGAGTTGTAGAGGTCTTGGTTCTGTCATTAATGCAAAAATGGCAGGCACTGTGGGCTGCCTTCCCAGCTGTAGTTAGACCCAAGAACACTTTTACAGGAGCTGCCCTATGGTCTCCAGGCCAATTTTGTCCCATAACACACAGTGGCCAAGATGAATTATGCTAAGAGAAGCCAGCCTTTGCTATTTGTCACTTGCTGTATTCTCTAAATGCCCTTTCTTCTTAGACCCCCATAACTGAGATATTCTGTCTGTAATTTTGCAGTAAAATCAAAGCTGGTGTATTCCAGTAACACAAATAGCACTCAAAGAGACCTTGAAATAAGCTATTCACAGAAATGTAAATCAGCAGCTTATCTTAAGAAAATAAGGCATGTTGGGGAGAAAACTAAATGGCTTTGAGATAAATGGTTGACAGTGACAGCTTTCTTGCGTGTATTTTATCCACTGAAAGTCTTGGGAACAATGTCCTGATAGGAGAGTTAAAATATGGCATAAAATTTAATTTAGTATCTATCCTTGTGATATTAGTGAGACCCATTCACATTTGTGATGCTGCAGCATTCATAGTTTTGCAGCTCACAGAAAACACTAGCAGTAGTAACATAGCGTTATTGATCATTCCTCTGTTGGATGTGTTCATCTTAAATGTCTTTTCCAACCAAAGTTGCTCTATGACTGTTTTTCAAGTGATAGCATAGATATATGTAGTAGATAGTAGATATATGTAGTATTCCTGTTAGTTTAAAAATAATATTCAAACTTGGTTATAATATGGGGGGGGGGGGAATGTTTTTGGAAAGAAAAGTTGTGGCCTATCTTGAATTAAAAAATTAAAATAAAAAACAAATCTTACAGTGTTATCTATGTTGTGTAGGCAAACCTATTCTAACTAGCAGGGGCTAAGAGGCAGGGAGCCATGGAATGAGAATCCCAAGGCTGAAAATTACAGGGAGGGTTCAAAACAGGCCAAAAGACCAGGGGGGTCTCTAAATACATGAAGTAACTGAACAGGAGGCTAGAAGATCACCCAGGCTGGATAATGAAGACAGGCGTGCTGAGATGTTGCAGAACATGGGAAGTTCTAGCTTAAGGAAGAGCTGAGGTGTTGTGGTAGGACAGACAGCTGGAATTCCAGTGTCCCCAGGGACAGCAGAAGGAGTTGGGATGGACACTGGTGATCTGGGGAAGTCCAGTTCAACAGCTTTGATGACCAAGAGACATTGGAAGGAGACTTGGAAAGGCTATGCCTAGTGGAGAGATGGGAGAGGCGTAGAGTAGGGATGCTGAGTGTTTGCAGGAAGTCAGGAGAGTGTTCAGCAGTGGCGGGGGAGGCAGATGGGGAGGCTGGAAGAGCAGATGGTGGTGGTGAGAGGGAGCAGAGCGCGTTCCAAGTCTGAAACTGCAGCCTCACTCAACACGTTATCGGATGTTCTGGCTTCTTCCTTTCTTTTCTTCATGCTCAATAAAAGGAAAAATTCGACTCCTCCACCTCCCCCAGGAAGGAAAGCATTCCCTACACTGTAAGGATGCAGTGTGCAAGGTGCTGGGGCTGTGTGCAGCTGGTTGGGAATCACGTGTGGCCTTCCCACGCTCTCCTTGGGAGTGAGCGGGAAGAGAGAAGTCTGGCCATGAGAGCTGTGCTTGGGTGTACAAAACAGAAAGGACATTTCCAATGCTGTCTCCAAAATGTCCAAGCGACCAAATCCAGGCCTGGAAGTCTAAGAGGGGAAGGAAACTGGGCTTTCTACATAAAAGTAGAAAATGTTCTTTATACATTGCAAAAGTATTTTTCATTCAGCTTTCGAAATCAGCAGTAGTACTTCAAAGACATATTGAAAGGTCTTAGATTAATAATGTTCTTTACCTGAAATTCTTCCTTCTCATAGAGAGATGTGACGTGTTTTGTGGGGAATACTTGGACATCCAATTTAGGCCAGACCAACAGCCAACATGCATGTAAATTATTCTCTCCTTATGAGATGCCAGCAAAGCTCATAGTTTCTGTTGCTTTTCCCCTTTTCCCACAGCTCCCTGAGTCCCATATGCCTCATTGCAATGGCTATAAAATACTTCCTTCATAATTTTGGAGTAACTCACAAGTATGGTTAAAGGATCATCAGTAATACTGTTAAATATCAACCAGCTTATAGCATTTCTTGGAGAAGTTACTTTTTTCAGTGCAATTTCACTAAAAAATTCTAGCATCACTTTCTACTTTATAGCACAGATATATTCTGAGTATAGAAATTTCAGCTAGATTCACCTTTTAACCTTTGAGAAATAGGATTTAAGCTGCTCAGTCTTGTTTTACCAACATCACCAATATTTGCCAAAGGGTGTGGGACATCCATTACAGAAGATGAAAGATATTGTCATGTATTTGAAGTCATTATTTTTATCTTTGTCCAATAAAAATAGATATGTTTCTAAGCAAGCTGAATTTATGAAAATGAGACAGTATCTATTGTGTTCTTGATAAATCCATTGTAATCAAGCACTGTCTGCTTTCGGAGAAAACACCTCTTCCTCCCAAATGAGTAAATAGATTTCAAGCTATCTGTTTTTATATATTTGCTTCATGGATCATATGCAAAGTAATAGCACAAGAGGAGTCCCTGATGTGGCAAATACACCACCACTCTTTATTTCAAGGAGCTGTTTTGCACGTGTGTATCTCCACAGAATTCACAGAGGGTCCAGGTTGGAAGTGACCTTCAGGATCATCGAGTCCAACCCCTGCCCTAACACCTCAACTAGATCATGGCACCAAGTGCCACATCCAGTCTCTTTTTAAGCACATCCAGGAATGGTGACTCCACCACCTCCCCGGGCAGACCATTCCAGTATTTCATCACCCTTTCTGTAAAAAACTTCTTCCTGATATCCAACCTGTTTTGCAATCTTTTCCATATATTTGTCTTCGTGGTGCCTCCTTAGAATTCTCTGTTCCTGCAGTCTGTGTCTCTGCCTCCACAGTCTGTACAGACCCCGTTTATTATGAGTAGTTGCTATTGGTGTTCACAAGGACGGTGTTTTCCTGGCGCCCCTGGCAGAGTTACTATTTCAGGTGTCTGTGCAGCCTAGTCTGTAAAACAATACAGTTGCTAAAATTAAAACCTTTGACGTGGAAGGCACTGGGGTATGAAGTGAAAAGGTTTGGAAAAGGGAGTAAAATCAACAAGAAGTGAGGAAAGTTATTCTGACAGCAAGACATTTCATATGTCAGCAAACCAGAAGGAGAGGAAGGTGTAGCTGTGAGAAGCCAAGGGACCAGCAGGGTACCACATTTGGTGTGTGAGATGACAGGGTTTAGCACTAGGGGTGGTGAGGAAAATGGTTGGACTTGGAGATACTGAACAGAAAGAATTGTCTGAATTTGCTAACAGCTTGTATGCTATGACAGAAATAAACTGTTGTAATCTTTATTTTTTTTTTTCTTACTATTGGAGTGGGCACATGTACATGTCATATGGTGTTTGCTGTCAACTTCATCTTCTCAGCTAGCACCTTAGGATGTAAGCAATGATTTCTTCCCCATTTCAGATACTCACAGCTTAAATATCCTGTTTTTATTCTTGCCTTATAGAGAAGGGTGAAAGAAAGGATGCTAACCTCAGTTCTTTGTTTCAAATTCTACACGTGAGTATGTGGAAAGCTACAGAAAGTGGGAGGCAGTGGAAGGTAATCATTTACAGGGAAGAAATGCGACAATGTGAGCACACCTAGATATCTTTCTGGCAAGCAGGCAACCTGACAAACAGATGCATCACACAAACTGTACAGACATTAAAAACGCAGCTCTTTCTACTTATAAAGAAGTCTGTAGGCCTGGGGGCTTTGGGGTTTTTTNTTTTGTTTTGGTTGGTTGGTTGGTTTTTTGGTTTTTTGTTTGTTTGTTTTGTTTGTTTGTTTTTCCCTGTCCTTTTAAGAAGAATAAACAAAACCTCAGATTTTTATATGAATTTCTTTCTCTTAGTTTGATTTACCGCTCAGAAATCTATTTGACTGAATCATTTAGGAGACTGGTTCAGAAATAACTCTTTCAAAAAAGCTGTTTATCTCATACTGATGGGATATAATTACTCAAGTGTGGGACAAGGGTTTCTATCAGAAGGTGCCTAACAAAAAACATTTCCTAAAAATGTCCACAAAGGATTAGGAGTGTCAGTTCTCATTTTTTGAAAAGCTGAAAGGGTGGTTATTCTTTTGTTTAGAAAAATCTGCACCAACCCTCCCTTGTATGTAAGAAAATTGATGAGGTAATTTTTAAATGGCCAGTAATATAAGCAGGCTGGAAGGCAATTACCAAATATTGCCACATGCATCTTCTAAACTTTTGAAGATGTGCTTCCTGCAGTTGCCTTTAGTAATTTCTTATCTTTATAGTTTGTTACCTCTTTGGTACTACTTTTAGAAGTACAGCTACTAGGATTTAAACCATTCTAGCAATTTGATTTATTTATTTGATTTATGTAGTAATGTTAATAGCAGGAAAAAAGAATCTCCTTATATCTAGCTAATCTCTTGACCACTGTGGGTGCTGCTCCCCACGTGGGGCTGTTGTAGATGAAAATTGGCACGAACACTCCAGCAGTTCTTTAGCAAGTCCTCATTGATGCTGATCTGTGGTAGTGGGGAATTAGGATAAATTGACATACTTGAAGAATAATTAGCTGCTCTAGCTGAGGCAGTGGCATAAAAAAAAGTTAAACCAGTTCCATCTCTGTTGTTACAGGCTGTCATATTAATCCATAACATTTTTCAACATATGCCACTTGAATTTGACCTCGCATAAATATTAGAGCAATTAAAATTTTACACACACACAAAAATATTGAATCTGAATTTATACGAAGTACATTTAATAGAAGAGAAAATTAGGTTTTATTTGATGTCTGATAGTGAAATATTTATCAGAGCGCACAACAGTCTTTAAAGATAGACAAATAAGCTTCCAATTGTCAAAAAAGGGAGAAAATTACAGAAAGCTTAAATTTCCATCTAATGTAACTGCAATGTACTTGAAGGTTTTAAAAATTTATTTTCTTTCCTTATGATTAAGATGACTTCTGTATAAGTTTGCAGTTCTTTTCAGAGAAGGAAGTTTTATGGTTAAGGTAAGAGCTGTTCACGTGTAAGAATAATGTCTGGAGAAATTGCTTTCATTGCTGAAGGAAATAGTCCCCCTCTGAAGTGATGCGAGCATCTGCAAGCCCTGTTCTCTCAGCTCCAGGGTCACATGATATGTAGCACAGCCTCTAGTGACAAAACTGGAAAAAAAATCTGCTTTCCAGCCTTGTTTAGCCCAAAGATTAGGAGTGTGCCCTGCTGCTTGGAAAATTTGGGTTTCACTATGCCCCTAAGCACTCTGAGAACAGGCTCGTCTCAAATTTTGCTTCTTCCATACTGTGCCCTGGTTGATGTCTGGCACAACAAGGCACAGTGTCACAACAGTAGCATATGCTAGAAAAGATCTATTATGTACTGTATAAAGTCAGGCATTTTGCACTTGCCCATTTGGTTTCTCTTTTAACAGCGTATGCCATTTAGAAAAATCAAGGGCTGTGAAATTCAGGATCCCTGCTTGGACAAGTTTAATTCACTCTTTCAAAGAACTGTAACATGGTAAAAGCTGGCTTTTTTTTAAGGATATCCTTTGGGTGGCGGAGATCAGAAATGACTTTTTCTACCACATTCTCAAGACAACAGTTAGTACTTGGTTTATCTCTGTTCCCAAACCCACGGAGTTTCGTGCCACGAGCGCTGGCACCTGCACAAGGTGGATGCCCTTCCCTTGGCAGCTGTGCAGCCTGTCCTGTGCCTGCCACCCCTGAGCCTCTCTCTCACCTGCCTGCCATGCCCATCTGTCTTCTCTGGTGAGTTCTCTTTCACGTGCCCACAGCTGGTGGTCAGGGACACTCCCGTGGCAGGGAGCCCCAAGCCCTGACACCAGTGGCCTCTTGGCACTGAGGGCCATCCAGTCCCTTCTGCACTTTCCCCTGCCCCTTTAGATGTCCCTGAGATCTTCCTCTAGGGAAAGGGACAATGTGCACCCACAGAGGTTCACAGCCCCCAAATCCTGCTCCAGTCACACTGACAGCTTCCTTAGCAGGGTCAGCCAGAAAGGGGTTTGAGCAGGTCCCATGGAATCCGTGTGGTTACTGTGGCTGTTTGAAAACTAACCTAACCCAAATTAACACCTGATGGAGGCTTTCTGGTGTTTGTTTTAAATCACTAAGCTGACTTACAGCTTTTTAAGGAATGAGAATTAGTGAAATAGGGGAAAAAGCAGGATTTAGGCAGGTTATGTCTCGGGAGACCTTGGATGTGTCATTTGGAAGAAGGCACTGAATTGCAGCTCTGAAAACTTGCATTCAGCCATTGCCTGACAGGGAAGTGTCAGGGCTTTTATAGGTAGCAGATATTGATACAGCTTCTGAGGTTTAGGAATTTAATATATTTTGTACTGGATATATCTGCTTGAGCCTAGTTCTTCCCCTGCCTGACTACCTTGGCAAACACTCTTTGTATAAACCTGTCAGGTCCTGAGAGATTTGATCTGATGACTTTCAAAGCCACAAAAGAGTGGCCTGGTTTGAGCACTGTGTTGTACAGCTGGGACAAAGCTGGGAAGCACAGATCCCCAGCTTCTGCCTTTTGCTTTTCACATGAAACACTCACTGAATGACATTGAATAAAAAAGCAAGATCCTCCCAGACATGAGACTAGACCTTGAATTACAGATTTGTATTTGCCCTTATGCCCTCTTTCGCTGGTCAAAAAGTTTTCTCTACAGTGAAGTCCCTCATTGAGGTGATGGAAATGAGTCCCCTCTTTTTCCCAGCTGCAGGCTATGATGTCTGAGTTCAGTTAGTTGCTTGTGCAGAAAACCTGTGCTCATATCCCTTTTGGCAGAAGAGGGGAGGGTTTGGCTCCCAGGCATCATTTTCTTAGCAGAGCAGAGTCAATCTTTTTTGAAAAGAGGAGTGGAGCAGCAGCTGTGAGTAACCACTTCCTCCAGGTGTTTGTAGGTTTTAGTTTCTCCCAAGAAAGTCCCTCAGAGTCCCAGGAGCAGCCATAGCATTAGCCACTGTCTGGCCAAGGAAAGTGCTGGGTTTCAATTTGTCCCTCCGCAGAGAGGCCCTGCCAGCAGTGCTGATCTGAAATGCCAGCAGTCCCATGTCCTGGCCTGCCTGAGTGTCCCAAGATGCTCTTGGCAGTTTATGGCTTGACCAGAGCTGGGATGACACAGATGGGCCACAAAGGAAATTACTGGATTGTTGAGCAGTGCAGCTTCCTCTGTGCTTCCACCCCTCATTTCTCCCATCTGCAGCATGGTATTATCTGTCTTCTCATGGTGTTTATCTAGACTGTTCATATTAGACTGTGAGTTTTTCAGGATCAGGGCTTTATTATGTATATATACAATTTCTATAGAGGGCCTCTGGGTGTTTCTGTATTATGTGTGAAAATAAATACGAGAGAGCGAAAAGCTTAGTCTTCCCAGACCTGTGAATATTTGTAAACTATGAAATAGCCAAGTTACCTAGAGTTATTCATTTATTATGTATTCAACAAGGTCAAAAGTGATCTGCAGCCTTGTGTTTTTCAGTATTAAGTAGGCTACACAAAAAGTATTGTGCAAAAAAAGGGATGCTTTTACTAATTCCCTTTCAGGAGAGTTCCACAGATGAAAAAGTACCTTCTGGTTTGAAGTTTCCCGTTTGAGAGGTCTCTTTATGATCCTTGATTTTGCAGTAATAAAACCCGAGAGCTGTTTTCCATCCTTTCATTTACACGTTTTTATCATGCACAGCATGACTCTTATAAACTGGACCATAGCCACAGTTAGAACTCCTGTGGGGAGGATAAGTGCCCATTTTCCTAATGATAATAATGCCTTTTCTGGCTCCCAGAAAATTCATCTCCCAGCAACTGCACCATTTCCTATTAGCTGGGTAACAGCTTATGCTTTTCCAGCTGTATTTGTAAGGTTTCTGGAAAAATGGGAAGACCCAAACTAATTCAGTAGTGCTCAAATGCTAATGTTCTCTACACCATCTCAGCTGAATCTTCCTCATAAATACATCCATGAAGCAATGAGCAAATTATGAGGTGTCAGTATTTGATTTCTTTCAGTAGTGAACAGGGTTTGAGAGATGGCTTGGGAAGTATGAGGGGTTTGGAAATAGTAGGAAGACATGATACATCTGCTGACTGAATGGAGCAGAACACGGCCCTGAAGTGTCAGGGATGGGAGCATATCTGCCTCTGAGCTCTGGAAAGCACCCAGAGACAGGTCTAAAAGAGCTACACTCTTTTCCTGGAGGCTATAACATCTCCTGGTTGAAGAGACTTCTAAATATTCCAAAAGTCATGTAAGGAGAGTAGCTTGTTAAAAGGCAGAATAAGATCAGTCATAACCCAGGAAGAGCCAGGAGGTTGTGAGGGAAGACATTGTACAGAATGAATACAAGGGTTTTTATAGTTACTGGGGTGCCATGAGGCATGCAATTGCAGCCTAACATTCAATCTAATGCTTCAAACAAGAAAAAAAAAGGTGGTATTATGCTTTGGGAAGGTCACAATAATTCAAATGTTATCTCTGAAAGAGCAGAGTCTCAGATATAGGATAAAGCAAGATGTCTTAACACATCCCAGTATGGAGACACTGAGAACTGCCCAATAAATACCAAGCAAACCACAGGCAAACAGTTTTGATTCCAGACTGTGGTTTGCCAGCTGCTCTTATTTTGTATGTAAAGGTAAAATATATAGAACTTTCCTTAGACTCAGCTATCAATTTTCCCTGTTTCCTTAAGGTGCTCTTACATCTGCTTTTACTCTTTTAAATCTTCTGGCATGTAGAGGGTCGTGAGTGAACCAAACTGTGTGTCTGGTCTGGTCTTGGCATCAGAGTCCACACCCCGTGTTATGGCTGGATTCTACCAAATGTAACCCAGAAGAGTTGTATTATGCAGTTGAGGTTACCTCTCTCTTGTAGCATTAGAGCAATGGTCAGCCCAGACATCTCCATGAAAAAAAAAATTCCAGTTAAGTTATGGCACTTTGACATAATAATAAACATCTGGATGAAAAAGTGAAAGTATGGCATACTCTTAATTGAGTACTTTTGATATAAGTATATTTTTTACCATTTCTACCAGAAAGACGAAATTTGGGTGATTACCTTGTCCTATGGATCTTCTTTTCTGTGGTGAGTTGACAGATTTAAGATACACCAATAACTGTTGATTCTTTCACATATTGCATCTTTCCAGGGCCACAGACTCCTTTCATTGTAAATTCATCAATTCCTACACAAAAGTGTTTGTTGTGTTTGCTTGGGGGATTTTGTAATTTATTTTTAATTTATTTTTTTTATTTAAACCAAGTGTGTTGGCTCTTTTCATTTTTTTTTAATGTTCTTCAATATGTAGATGAGTCTGAATATGCTCAGGTGATCAGGTAGAAAGTATTCTTGCAGAATAGAATGACTGATATCTGGCTTGACTGGCCTTTTAGCTACGTTAGTGAAACACAAATGTGGACATCCCCAAATACTCTACTGTGGGTGCCATCTCTTATTTAAATGGCAGTACAAAAAAGGTGCCAGTGAAAGTAGTCTAAAGCCACAGGAACACCTCAGCCAAGTCTTTCCATATCTGTTGGTTCAGCTGTCATTTGAGAGGACTTCACAAGGAAGGAGAATAATCCTGATACCTCCTGTGTGGCCATGAAAACGAAAGTTCAGGGCCACTTTGTCCCCAGCCAGTTTCACCTTTTCCAGTGTAACAGCTGAGCCTGGTGTGTTTTCCAAACCTGCTGTACAGATCAGAGTCAGCAGAGATCAGGTTGGGCTCTGGTTTTGTCGTTCCCAAGGACTTTTAGCTACGCTCAATAAAATTCCCAGTGCCCCTCAGGTGTCTGGTATGGAGTGACAAGGCATTGGTGGGGAGAGCTCCATGAGAGGCTTCCAACAACAGGTACCATGCAGGGCCATGGACCTTGTTGCCCATTGCTGAGCTCTGAGCTGTGGTTGCCCTGCTTCTTGGTCATTTTGTCTGCTATTCCATGGTTTATTTCTAATAAAAGCTACTTATCCTTCCCCAATCAGCCAGGGGTCAAACCTTGCCCTCCTCACACACTTACATGGAAGTAGAGTTGCTGTAGCATGTAGTGCACAGCCATCAACACATCAGACACTGCAGCTTTAGCTACAGATTTATATAGATACCTATAATACCAAGGCTTTATATATATATATATGTTTGTATATGTATATAACACTGAGGCTTTATGTGTATATAATACATCAACAATTCCTTTTTAATTTCTGTATTAAGTAAAAAAAAAAGAGATTTCACTTTTTCACTTCTAAATTCGTAGGATTGTAAACCAATTAAGCTTCCCTAATATTCCTATTAGATGCGCGTGCATTAATCTCTGTTAATTTTCAAGTGATGCTGACCCTAGCAAGTGTAAAAATGATGTCTATAAATACTGTGAAACTGTTAAAATTCATCAGTACTTCAGTTTTCACTAAAAACTACACATACTTCTGTCTTAGCATTTGCACATTGACTGTTCAAAGAGCCAATTCAAAATTTTATCCTGATAAATATTTTCAAGGGATAGAAACACATTGGGAAAATAACAAACATATGTTAGCACTTATAATAACCAGTTCAGCAATGTTTTCTTGTGTGTGTTTTGGGGCCTATATGGGTTATTGCAATGTTAATTTTAGAAACTCTAGCCCAGCAACAGGCACTTAGGAACAGAATGATGCACTGCAAGCAGCAAGGACTTTTACTGCAGACTATAGCTTTATTTTCTTATTTATAGCTCCCTTCACTTTGTTATGTTTTATGAAACATGTGTCTCTGAGAGTGTGTTGGCTCTGTGATTTCCTGACCAATGGACTTTTCTTCAGATTACATCTTGTTAGTTAACTTCAAGAACTGAGTTTATAAAAAAAAAAATTCATAAACCATCGACTTTAAATTTTAAATGCCATGCAAATAATATCAGAGGTAATTATAATTTTATTTAACTTCTAGCTATGTTGGCTTTGGTTTTACATCTTAATAAAATGTACAGTTGTTTTAGGAGTAAACTCGATGTGAACACAAAGAAATACAACCATTTATGTTTTTATCTTATGGAGATCTGACAAAACTAAAGTTTAAAGATATAGTAGTACTACAGGTTTTAATAGGCAAAATCTGACAGCATTAATTGTTTGCTGAGGTTGGAGATTAGCTGGACAGGTCCACAGCAGGTATCAGTTGCTGCAGTTTTACTGGTTCCCCAAACTGGGAAACAAAACTCTGTTTTTCATAGTATTTGACTGAATAACAGCATTGTGTAGGGTTGTGTGAGGCTCAGCTCCCGTTACAATTTTTTCTCTACTCTGTTCTTTCAAAAACCAGACAATTCTTCATTATAAAAGAAATGCTATGTATTAACAAAAGATAACAAAATATCTCCACACAACCAATAAATTTTACAGGAAATTAGTATTGTTATGCAAACAAATAAAAATGTTCAGTTTTGGGAGATTAATAAACCTGATCCTAATTTTCCAAAATCTGAAAAAAAAAAAAAAAAAAAAAGGAAAAAACCAAAACTTTGAAATTTTTAAAAAAAAAAAATTTATTNATTAAAAAAAAAAAAAAAAAAAAAGGCAATAAACCAAACCTTTGAAATTTTTAAAAATAGAAGATTGATTTTAGAGATGTGATATTCTGATGTTAAAAGTATTATTTTGTCTAACCTGTTGCAAAACAAAAAAATTGACAACATAATGACTGAAATAAATAAGCCCATCATTATTATCTACCAGTTGTTTTGATTGAACTTATAATTTCCTATATAAATTCAGTTCATTATTTTCTTCTAATATTTCTTTTTTTTTTCATTTTTTTAATCTTTTTTGGAGTCAAAAGTGCCCTAATAAGACAAAAAACCATTTACATAATTTCTTATACACCTCTATTTTCTCTATTGACTTCAAGATCAAAGTCCCATAAGAAAGCTAAACCCACCAGAGGAATTATGGGCATAAATGGAATTCAAACTTCAACATATGTGTACCCCAGGATGCACTGTGTTTAGTGAAAAATGAGATTAGAGGATTGAAAACTATTTCTAGGTGGCTTTTTTATTTCTGTATTGATTCTTGAGGCAGAAACTCTTTCCATTTACATTCTTTTTTATTTAGACTAATAATAAAGAGGCAAGAGCGATGAGATATGTCTTTCCTTTTGACTCTGCTTTATATAAAACCTCTTTTACCTTCCTGCTTAATTTCCTTCCCAGTGTCCTTAACTCTTTATTACTTTTAATGCCATTATTATGAATCACTCTTTTCATGTTCAGTGTGCTCAGTCATTTTAATACAGATATAATTGTATGGTGCAAAATGTAAATCCCCATAATATGCCAGAAGACAAATGTGTCAAAGTCCCTTTGTCATACTGACAGGTTATAAAACCAGACTGGCTCATTTTAATCATGTTTAAATTTTAATGACATAAGCAAAACTCAGACTGAAATAGCTATCTCTTTGTTATTATTTCAGATCACCGCCACAAACAAGAAACGTTTTATCACTTATTCATTGATTGTATCATTCAGAGCTATCTCGATCCTAACATCTGTTTCTGGAGAACGTGTTCTAAATCATTAAAGATTTTTCAGAGGTGATATTTTCCCTTTTGGTGGCTGGTTGCCATCCTTTCTTATGGCACCTTTGCCTTTTAAATCTTGTCTTTCCTCAGGCGAAGTCCTGTCTCTAGATGTGCCCATTATGTCCAGGTCCAGTGAAACGCTTCATTTTTGGGTCTGTCTTTCCTACCTGTCTGGCTTGGCAGTGAAGCCTTGTCTTTCAGGACTTGCAGCCACTGGATAATCAGGTTATGAGCTAATGAGGCTGGTCAGGGCATCTCTACTGGGGCAGGGTGTGCATGCCAGGGAGGGAAATACAATAAAGAAAACAAATTTAAAAAAAGAAAGTAAGATGCTAAACCTGCAGACCAATAAGCCAAAAGACAAGGGCTCCACTGGAGTAATCTTCCAGTGTTTGGGGCATGTGGAGTATGTTGCACATTTGTCTGATCCTTGCAAGCAGCTCTGTCGAGCGTGGCCTCCATTTTCAGGCATAGTTTTACCTGTGTGCTCCCTTCAGTAGAAAACCATTTTGTGCAACAGTTGCTTCTCCTTCCTTTAATTTTTCCCTGTAGCTGGGCTAAGCAGCTCGACAAGCACATGCCTCCAAACCCCAGTAATCCTAAAACTATCCCAATAAAATTACAGAAACATGTTCTGTAATTGTAAAGTCTTGTAAGCCCTTTCCACATCCTGCGTTTGGGACTTCTCATCAGTACAGTTAATTAACACAAAGTCTCCTGGAGATGTTCCTTACACTTGGTGCTGTCTGCCTGGAGGAGCAGAGAGGTTCTCTGTTGGCCTCACAAGCACCATGTAGCCAAGGCAGGATTTCTGCCTGCAGAAAACTGCAGTGCAAAGCTGACAACGGGGGAGAAAATTATGGGTTTGGAGCACAGGTAGGAAGATTGAGATCTCTGGCTTAATTGAATAAGAAAGGGGTAGTAGTAGCTTTTTATGGCTGTCATTATGTCATGGCAGGACCCTAGAGGCCAGGCTTGTACCCTAACCTTTGTCATATTCTCATTGCCCTGAGTCACCACTGCATTACTGTTGCCAGCCAGTTCAATAATCAGGGTGGTTGAAATGAAAAAGGAAAATAACTCTCCAAAGTTGCGTGCAGACATTACCCTTAAACAGCTTCCACATTTTCATTCAAGTTTTCTTTCTTCATTAAGGATTTTTAATCAAAATGTCCTTCCAGAGACTGTTCTCTAGAACAAGAAGTAATGGTCTCAAATAAAATAAGGACTAAAGAAATTAATGTCAAACTGTCTGTTGCATCAGAGAAAGTGGCTGTCGCCACTTTTTTAAAAGGTGTGGTTGACAGGAAATAGGAAGAAAACTACATACTTTTGCCTATCTTCTTTAGTAAATCGTTTGTTTTGACAGATGTTTGCACCTGACTTCTTGCTGATCATTGAGATATGCAGTAAAATTCATGTCTTGCTCCTGTTTTGTTTAGAAGTGTGATTCTACCCTCACATAGATCTTTATACATCACAAATCACTAATTGAAAGCATCAAAGACAAGTTGGGATAAAATTGCCAAGAGACAAAACAGGTTGAGCATGTTAATGGAAGGATAAATCTGCTAAACAATATGAAGATATGTAATATTTTTGAAATTAGGTGGAAAGCAGCAGACAAGACAGTTTTACGCTCTGCTCATAAGCATCACTGGCCTAGTGACCAGAAACAGGTCACAATTTTACTTTGGTTTTGAATGAATTACATACATAAATATAAGATTGTGTCTTCTGAGACAGTAAACTATTCATGAAGGAGAATGTCACCACTTAGAGCTTTTTATTTCTAAATTGGAATTCAATTCTAACATTAAATATCAGCTTGGTCTTTGCCCAAATATGAAAGTTTATAAATTTGTCTCTTGCTTTGTGAGGGAACTACAGTTCAATGTTGGAGGGAGGCGGGGAAAAAACCAGATAAGCTGTCATTTCCAGCATATTTAAAGGGGGCTGAAATCTCTGTGAGAAGTGTTTATACAGCATATGCCTATCACATATACTCACAGTGGTGCTTACTTATCAAGACAATGAGTCAGATTTACCATCAGGAAAACATCTTTGCACATCTTTGCATAAAGTGACAGCACATTTGACACATTAAAAAGGTATTCTTAAAACAGATGGTTTTAATTAGCTTCTAAGATGTGTTGTTAATGTGTGAGATTCACAATCTACTCGAATTTGCAAGATTTGAATCTACAAAATTGAAGAAAACTACAAGAGAAGAAACATCTGCATTCAGATTCCATGCTGTTGCAGTTTATCCATTTCTCAGAAAATTAGGCTCAAAGCATAGGTGGGTGCAAGAGAGAACCATATCTCTGGGAGGGTGCAGCACTCAAAAGCCCGTGAGAAGAGGGCATGGGTAGAGTCACAGTTCTCATGGGAGTTACCTTTTGCTGCAGCAAAAAAGGCACAGAGGCAATTTTGGGCTTTGCCCTCCCGCTCATCCTGCGTGTCCAGGTCAGGCTCATGCTGTCCCTCTTTGAGAAGAGACATCACAGATCTCCTACACTGGAGGTGGAACCAAGTAAATAGAACAGAATAAAAATGTTCAGCAGTGGATGCAGTGCAATACTTCCTGGCGTTGTGATATTGAGTCACCTTCTGTCGTTTATGTAAATTAAATCCGTCCTGGCCAAAGATGTAAATCTAGTTGCAGATCATTTGTGTAAAATTTGCAAATGCTTGAACCTTTGCTTTATTAGAATTGGAAGTTGTCTTTGCTGCTGCATGGTGCACAGTATTTTCTGCAAGGTTAGCAAGGCTGTGAGAACAAGTACTGAACCCTGCTACATGAGGACTTCCCCAGACGCTTCTTGGGAAGATTGTGCAGTTAAGGGCACACACGTGAAAAATACTGTTTGGTAGGAAAGTCAATCAGTCTTTCTGAGCCTTTGAAAATTAGTAGTTCGGGTTTGATTTGGATTTTAGATAATGGGCACGTGGATCTCCTGATTTGTGTTCACTATTTTACAAATATCTGTGGGTTACAGTACACTTTTCCCTCTGCTTATTACAGAGCAGTGTTTCCATATCCAAAGCCCTGAACTGCAAATATTAAATTCAGTAGGTAACATTATTCTATCCTTGGGTTGTAAACTGGAATCAACTCCACTGCAGCACAGAGTATAGCTTAAAAATGTGGATCGATGCTCTGTTTTCAATCAGACATGTTTTCAAAAATATGTTTTGATCTTGACAAATGTAGGCAGTGTGAATCACTCTTATGTGTGTAAATGTATATGTGTGTGTATATTTTTACCATTTGTCCCTTTCTTTCTTCTTCCTAAGGCATATTCTCTGCCAATTTTAAGAGCTCCAAAAACAGAGCTCAACACAGAATTGCTTGCGGCACACAACAAAGACAAACCGTATTGATCCAGTAAAATCCAAGATCGATGATGTAAATTTTTGACTGGCATTTGTCAGCAACACATCCCTTTACATGTTTGACAACAAACACGTTTTCAGAGGTGCTCTGGGAAAATACAGTAATGAATTATAATAGCCAACCACTCACTTCCATACAGATTTTGTAATTTTATTGCGCGTTTCATTATAATCCCAGCAATTTTTCAAGCAACACATTTCTCAAAATTAGCAAGTGGAGATGCTGATGCCAGAGTCTGTGTTAATGTGCTGTAGTAGAGTGTCAGTCAGAGAACATTAGGCTGAAGAGAGTGCCAACCAAAAAAAAAAAAAAAAAAACAAAAAAACAAAAACCAACAACAAACCTCAAAACCACAGACCCAAGTCACCATTTTTGCTTTTGGGTTGTGGCTTCAAAACAGGTTTGAAGTACATTCTTCATATCCATCAAGCCATAGGCTGTCTTTTCCACTTGGGAAGTGTCAGAGGAGTTGCTAAATATAAGTGTGCACCCCACACTGCATGCTAGGCCTTGCAGGTTTTCAACAGCAGCTGTTATGATTTTTGAACTACTCTAGAAACCTTTCTGTACTGTAATAATTTAATTGGTCTCTGTTTTATTAATTATTACCACAAATCTAATGTTACTCTCTCTAAGGTACTATATCTATCATTACACTAATTTTTTTTTTTTAAATAACTGGCAGTTTTCAAAATATTGTAATGATTTGAGTGTCTTCATGTAAAGTAACAAAGACAAGCTAAGAACAGATATGGCATTGTCATGTCCTGTGTTCTGGATTGAAAGCTTATTTCAGGAGCTTGTACTGTAATTATCCCCTCTAACTGTTCTAGACAATTTGTGCAGACAGCTGCATTTCCCCTTACAAAATGGGGCAAATGACCCTTAGAAAAGCTATGTACAATTACCAGGAGGGAAAGGATTAATTTAAATTAGTCCCTGCTTTTGTTTATGGTAGCATGATTGCAAAATATTGAACATTTCTTATAAAAGTTGGACATAAACATACATATGGAGTTTTCCTATTTGCTGGTGGGTTTGGAGTGGATTTGGTTTTTGTGTTTGGAGTTCTTTTGGTTTTGTTGTCTTTTTCTTTTTTTTAATCTGCTACCCCTTCTCTGTACACTGTTGATCAGTGGACAGCACTGACCTATTCATTGTACTCATAAATGTGACTCCATAACAACTTCTTTTTTTCTGAGTGCCTGAAATGCTTCACACTGGAAATCCAAAGTTTTCTATTCCTGCTTAAAGCCTGAGGTCGGGTTCCCTGCTGTCTTCTTTGCAGACAGATTCATTACATGCTAGTGGCTATGGGGGGTATGTTCAACCTGAACTCTCAGTGCAATCTATGAGGAAAAGAGCTTTATTACAAATTTATCCCTAGCTGTGTTTATTTATCAGTATATGTTTATACATTCATCTTCAGAAGAATGGGAATATCCAGTTTTATTTATTTTACACAGGCTCAATGCCCTGCAAATACTCCTTTTCCCTTTTCATCTTGAAAATAACAGAAAAACTATTTGAAAATATATGTTTTAATGAAATTAGTGGAGAAGATTCAATAACAATGAATAGATTAAGCTGACATTATTAGTCTCACATAGTCATTCAGAATGAAAGTATTTTCCTTTCCGTGGGCTTTTCTAAGCAATCAGTATTTAAAAAAAAATTTTAGTTTTTAAAATAGTATTTACATCCCTAAAACAAAGCTAAGTTCATGTAATGGTCATAGGGCATTTACATATTTCTACTTTTAATTCCTACCTAGGTGATGCATTCCTTATATATATTTTGCTAGTCTGTTTAATTTAATTGAATAGGACAAATGGAAACAAAATGTGTGTTTACTGTCTCAAAAGTCAAAAAACCAAGAGAAATTATTATTATTACTTCTGCAGGGACTCTTATCCACAGCTGGGCCAGCCTGGGCCCTCTGCTGCTGGGCAGCCAAGGAAAAAATGTGTGTTATCACTCAATTCTCTTATACTGAATGAAATTTTATACCGAAAATGAGAAAGGCCATGTATTCTTCATTTAATAAGAGATACTTTGTGGCATCTCTGATTTGGTTATGAAAGGTGATCAGATCCTGCCTTGTCTCATTTAATTTCTTCCTATTTGTGACCAAGAATCTTGGCAACCAATACCAATGTCAAGTGGGATGGTATCTGAGACACACCAACTGTGAGACCTTTCCTTGGAAGTTACTTGGATTTGCTTTACTTCTTTGAATCCCCATGGGAAGAACCATCACACCAAAGTTCATGGAAGATGAGTGCAGGTGCCATTAGAAACTTGCTTTCAGAATTTCAGTTTCATTCCTCTGGCATACTGTTCTAGATCATTACAAGATCATGGTCATTTTCTTTAATTTGCAAGACTGATTTGTGATTCTGAGGTTTATTGAGGGTGAAGGATGCCTACAAAAATAGAGGTTATATATTTTTTCAGTGTTCTGTGTATCCAAAAGAACAAGGGTTAGTTGTCACTTAGCTATTGACTGGCTGAGATGGCTATAAAAGCATCTCTGGGAAGTATTTATAGACAAGTACTCATGTTCTAGTGTGTTATTTGGTCCTGTAATGTAGGGTGGGAGAATCACTCTCTGTGATTTCTCCAAGTGTCTGTCCATTTCCTTTGAGGGGACCAAGGTTTGAAACTCTTTTTATCAACCTGTTATTTATATAATAAGGCACAAGAAGTCTTTTGGAGGGGAGGCAATTATGTAAATTGAATATAAACTGTGTGCCACTGCTCATGAGAGTTTTGGGGTTGTTTTTATTGGAGAAAATAATCCTAGCAATCTAAAATTTGCATTTGTCACAAATACTTGGAAAATAGTTTTTTAGTTTTTTTATGAGTGGAAAAGGTGCACAAGTATCATGTTGTGCTGTTCTAAGGTAATTTTTAATGTCATTAATTAATGGTGAAACATCTGCTGTAAATTTGAATGGTGTCCCTTTTGCTGTACCACTGCCTTTAAGTTTTGAATCTCTGGAGAGGTTCCACTTGTAATTTTTTCTTTTTAAAGAAACAGATATGTGGTTTCTTTGAATTGGCATCTGAAGGTATAAGTAACTTTGTGCTATGGATGTATAGCAGTTTTATTTTGACAGCACAGAATATTAGATGCCATTTGGACACTTTCTTGGACTCTCTGGGAGAAAGGTATATATAGCTACACATTATTTATGATGGCTGGCCAAATAGAAGTTGCAACTTGAGGCTCTCCTGGATGCCAGGTATTTGCATGGCATTAGGAAGTAAAATCTTTCTTTACAGCATTTCTTTCATTTGCTGGGTATCTCCTGGTAGTACAAGAACTGCCACTGCCCATAGAAGTGCACATTAAAATGGTGTCCTTGTGCCTTTGTGAATGGCTGTCCAGTTTGGACATGTAATTTCCAGAGCTTCCTAGTGACTGGATAGCCTCCAAATGTTCAAATGTTCCAGTAGGTGCCAAAAAAATTGAATTTTTGTGGCTTGCAGCAAGGGCAACACTGTTTAAAAAAAAATATGAAACCATTCATCTTTCATTTCTTTTTAAGTCCTGTAAGTAGGAACTAGTTCTCTGTAAGTGCTTAAAACCTAATAATTTATGTTCTGGGGGGAAGGTTGTGTATCAAGACTGCGTGGGAAAGAAATATATCAGGGAGAATTTTCTTTACAGGTTTTCAAACAAAGGCAGGAGTTGAATTTACCCTTCTAGCTCCATGCTCAGAAGCTAAAGCCCAATTCCCAATCAATGGTTTCATCAGATGACCCCAAATGTTTTCCTACATTTCCACTGATGCTGAAACCATTGTTATCTCATACACTTTGCCTATAGCCCAAACCATCAGTCCTTTTTCAGCCAAGGCCAGCCCTTGGAGATCCATCAATGGAGAAATCCACATGAAAAAGGAGAAAGAAAGGCACTTGGAAATGTAGTTTCTAACTTCATCAGATTTGTTGACTGATGGGAGTGGGGGGGCAAGGAGTATCATGCCATCTTTGTCCAGCTCTCTGTGTGCTTTGTTCATTTATGAAGATGTCCTGTGTGAAGGAAGAATCTTCCTTGAGGACTCTCAGAACAGAGATACTAATCTTCTTTTCTCATTATTCTTGTAAGAGATAATAATTTTCTTCCTCCCTCAGGGTGGAGCTGGGAAAAATCAGAGCTTCCATGTTTTGACAATGTTGTATCAAGCAGTCTTTTATTGATAAGAATTCAGTAAAAATCTTTTTCCCTTTTTAGCAGCAACATCTCAGGTACATTTAATCCCAACATCTCTGCCTATAGTCTAATAATTATCTTCAGAGGTACTGGAGCTCTTATTGGGACTGTTAGCAAATGGGAAAAGTTTCATTTGAATCAAAGTTTTACTCAGGCTTCGAAAATGTTTTGGTTGTTCATTATTCCAAATAACAAGCTTTTTTCCAAGTAGTTCACTTTTGTTTCCCCAAGCGTGTGTGATGGTTGCAACAAAGCAACCTAAAGTATTCAGTATAAGTTTATCTACTTATGGAGAATTAAAACAATAATGTTTTTTTCCAGTACTTATACTTCATCAGGAAGCAATTTAAAAAGAAAAAATTTGGTGAGGCTGAGTAGAAAACAAAAGCAACAGTTAGGCAGGTAAATGTTTATGTGTAAATGATGCAAGTAAGCACACATTCAAGTATAGGGGCAAATCTTCATGAAGGATTAAGGAAACTGGAGATAACTGTTAACAGGGCAATAATTAGGATTTAGTCTCAGTTCTACCAGGTCAACAAAAGACTCTTGTTTACCTGTGACAGAATGGCACATCCTCCAGTACCTATCTGTAGCCCCCCAACTCATTCAAGCAAGTCTTGTAAGTTTTGATTGATAGCACAACCTTGAAATAAGCCTGTGGCAGATTATTTGAAAAAGAACAGCCTGCAAGTCATCCTCTGAAATGTTCACTTTTTTGTGCCTGCTGATGTCTTTGCTATTCAAAACCTATAAAAGTTATGGATGTTTTAATGTTATTTAAACACACCGGTCTTAATCTGCTGTCATTGCAAAAAAATAAATGAACTCATTAGCAAGAGATAAAACCTTTTTACAGCCCTGCTATTTAATTTTATCCTTAACAATACCTTTCCAATATGTGTCATGTGCTGATACAAGCAAGAGGTGTGGGAACATTCCTCCTGGGATTAAAGTGCTCTAGACAGAATATTGGTAGTCTTTGAGAGTAATAAAGACAAAGGAAGACAATATCTAATCAAGGATTTACTTGGAAATTCTAATAGATTTCTAACTTAATTAAAAACCTTTTAATGAGCTCTTTGTTTTTGATGAGAGCTAAATATAGATATCCATGGTAGTATGGCCTTAATAGCACTGTAGACCAACTTTTCGATTCCTCCAGTGCATTGTAAAGGGTTAAAAACGTGGCAGGAACCAGAGAGATTGATTCAGAGAGAAACTGTAGTGCTTTTGTGTGGAAATCACACAATTACCCATTGCAACACACAAGCTGGTTTAGTTTATTTGCCCTAATTTTACAGTATATAGATTGAAGGTAGGACCTGTTTCCTGCAGTGTAGCAGATGAGGGTTTGCCTGGTTGGTTCCTCTGAGCTGTGTTACCTCCCTGACCAGCCCAATCCAAGAATCAGGAGATGCCAGTCTAGGAAACCAAGGCTTTAGAGCAATGCAGAGATATTTGCAGGGCTCTATTGAGAATGCTTTAATGGAATTACAGCAATCATCAGCCGGGTAGGAGATGGCAAACAAACCCTAAGCGTCCTGCAGGTACTCCAGGTCCAATAAAAATCCTTGTGGACTCAGCAAGAATCTGAGGTGCAGGATGCTTGTAAGCAGAGGTCTGCAAAAGGGAAAAAAAAAAAAAGGAAAGAAAATCTAGAGTTATGAAAATTTCAAATATGATATATGACACTATAATTAATTGCTGGCTTTCACTGTTGCATTTAGCTAAGCAATCCTAAAATCAAGTAAGAGTTATTACATGGTTTTCATAATATATTTGTATTTTTTTTAACTGAAGGGTACTGCAAGTGGCATATTTGATTTGTGAGTTTTTATTTTTCCCCTTCATTTTACTTAAGTTTGTTCATTTGGAGCATGACTGTTTTGATTCCAATTGGGAAAAATATACTTAGAAATATATATAAAAATGAAAGAAGTATAACTATAGTAAAGTTATGCATTCATTTCTTTTGTATTACTTAAAATTATGTTGTACATTCATAATTTTTATTACATTTTCAATGTTTATCATTTAGCAAGTAACCGTAGTCATGTAAGATGTAAATCTTTATGTATGGATAGATCTGGTTACCAGTAAATTGTCAGACAGCAGAATGCTCAGGTCTAATGGACACAGCTCTGTTTTCCCAAAAGACTAGCTCTGCTTCTTAAAATGATAGCAAGAAAGAAATATTGCTTTTTCTCACACAAGCAAATACAATCTTAAAATAGAATTGTAGCTAGCATAAAGCACCGGAGTCGGCAGTGAAAGCAACATAAAGCTCTCTCTCATGACTGCCTGGCTAACTCATTCTGTTCTAATAGAGATTTTCTTCTCATTGTTGGAATAACAGGAATCTGAATGAAGAATTTCAGTAATGTTAACTCATCTGGATTCAAGCAGATTGTTAAGCTTTTAGACATTTTTTTTTAAATTGGAATAGATTGCATTGCAAATTATTGGATTGGTAGCTACATGGAATCTATCATTCTTAAACCTCTTGAACCTGTAGATGAAGAAGTAATTCATGAAAGGGAAAATAAGAAAATAAGGAAAAGGAAACAATTTACCTCATAATGTACTTAATAAAGTCAATCTTATACCAAGTGTGATTGTCCAGAACAGGTAATAGATGAATGTTTTTATTAATTTTATGGCAATAATGCAATAAACCCCATACTTCTCTAAGAAATACCTTAACATAATTGAAGTAATAAGAAAGAAATTTAAAGGAGTTTTAATGTTGGAGGATGGAGTTAAAAAACTCCAGCCTTTGGAAAATTCAGGAAATCATGAACAATACATGATTTTCCATTTGAAGGTTCTTATTGTCTGTTCTGTCTCATCTTAGACAGCAGGAAAGGATAGGCCTAAAGAAAAGAATTAATTTTCCCATTTATTTGCAGCAAGTGGAAGGCCGGGGTGGGGAGAGCCAGGGGATGGGTGAGCAGCCATGGGCAGGGGTCAGCTCGGGGCTGGCTGCAGGACAGCAGTGGCTGCTCCCCTCTTCAGAAACTGTTGGGAAGACAACCTAGGAAATTGGAGGGCGGTCCTGGGAAACAGCGTCCCAGGTCACAGTGCTCCTGGGGAAACGATGGAGCCAGCAGGTCTGTGGGCACGAGGAGGTGGAAGGGGCAGGGGGGACAGGAGCCTGAGGAGAGCCGGGCGGGGGAGGCCTGTGCACCATGGCGGGGCTGAGGGGCGGCCTGGGCCGGAAGAGCAGCCAGCACGAAGGCGGGAAAGAACAGGAGCCTGATCCACCCTGTGAGGAGAAAGGCTTTGTGAAGTACAGCCCGTGAGGTATTTCTCATATGATTTCTGAGGGTTTGTTTTTTGTTTTTTTTTTAATTGCTTCTAAACTGGGTGTGCTGAATTCAGCTGCAATTTTCAGGCAAAGACTTTCTCTGTGGGTAGTGAAGCCTGTGTATTAGTCACCTTGAAAGGTTTTAAGCAAAGCCTTCAAACTTTTGTAGCATGGGGATTTTGTTTCTGCTCTAATGGCACACCTGAAAGCCACGGGAGTCGTTTTTGAAAAGGCCATGGAGCTGCGAGGGCTGAGGGATGCCTATGCCAGAGTCCGCCAAAGGGAAGGAGCGATAGTCCGTGTGGGAGACAACCAGCCATTGTAGTAGCAGGGCACGAAAGAAGGACACGGTTCCACCACAACCAAGAAAACAGCAGAGGCTCCCAAAAGAGAGCCCATTTATTATGGATACACAATTTATAGGGTTTGCAAAGTGAGAGAGGATTGGAAGATGAAATCCCACCTCTCAACCAGACTGGCTAGGTGACCAGTCCGTCAGTTTCCCTTCTTCAGGAAGGAATGTAAACAAAGCCAGTGTTTTTAGTACAATGCGTGAGAAAATCTGGCTCAAGAATATAAACTTTTCAGAAGGCTTTCAAAACCAGGGTGACAAGCCACGATCAACAGGGCTGGATTTGGGATGGGAAGAGGAAAGCATTGTGCTGAGGCACTTCTGTGACTTTTCAAAAGATGCTATGGTAAGAGATGGCTTAGGAGGTGAGAACGAACCTTTGCCTTCAGGATTGCCAAAATATACCATACATTAAACATCTTTAATTGTATTTTTTCCCACCTTTTTTTTTTTTTTCTTTAACTCTGTGTTTAGAGAAAAGAAAAGTAGGGTTTGGGTATCTCTGGCCCTTGATGAGCAGGAGCCATGAGGTTGAAGATAGCAACAAACTGAGCTAGAAGTGTCTGTCAAGAGAAAATATTTATTGGAAGGGCAGACAAATGCATGGCTCCTAAGTACCCTCATTGCATCTCCTGGCACATTTCTTGGGGTAAAGAGCAGTACATGGACACTTATATTTAACTGGATTTATAACATTGCAAGAGCTATGTGACTTTTCTGTGCATGTTCAAACAGGTCTGCTACGTCCTGCAGGGTTTCTCTTGTTTTCTGTCCTTGATATGCTGCCTTGCTTTAAGTGAGGGGCTGAGCAAGGTTTCCTTCAGGGGCTTCTTCCCACATAAATTATTCTGTGGTCACTCAGGTTTCAAAACCTGCTGGAGGAGACCTCCCTTATTGAATTTCTAGCTGGTTTGGGAGAGGCTGGTGCAACAGGGAACAACTTTCATTGGAATGAGGAATGTGTGAACAAGCTAGAGAAGTGTGCTGTGTGGTTGTCAAGATCAGGAGATAAGGTTGCTGTGGGCAGTGTGTGTCCCTCTGGAAGAGACTGAGGTAGCTATGAAAATGCTGGGAAAAATGTCTAAATCAGAATGGCTGACTCATAGGCAATGTAGAAACACATCAGATTTAAAGTATAGCTCATTATTTAAATAAACTGATCTACAGTTCAACTGCTGCAGCAAAGATGAATACATTTGTGTTTATGAAGTACAAAGGTCCTACCTCTGTCAAATAACAAGAAAAATTACCACAGTAAAAAAACAATGATGGTAATTAGGTAATTATGTTGAAAGAATATCTATACTCATGTTTCATCTACAAGAACAAAATTGTTTTTACAAGCCCCAACTGTGTGGTCCTAACCAGCTCTGAGGTTTTTTCTGTTCTAATCTAGTATGCTTTTAGATTATTATAATATTTCATTTGCCTTTCATGAAACTCTGCTCTTGAGTGTCTGTTTCAAAATAGTGAATCCCAAACTCTCATTCCTCTATTTTTGGCCTGAGAGAAAAAAAATCTCCTCTGGAAATGTATAACCTATTCTTTACTTAGTGCAAGGATGGAAAAGGTTATTTACCAGATTGACCACTAATTTGCACTGAGTGTCAGTAAAATTGACTTTTGCAAGCTATTTTAACTGTTACTGCATATTTTATAAAGCTATATTTTTATCATGATTATTATAGATTTAATTTTACAGGAGGCATGATCATCCATGAGCACTGCTTTGGTGTTCTCCACATAATTTTTTACAATGCTCTTACACTATGCCTGGTTTAATGTTAATAGCATTCCTGTTAAATCAGTCCCCTGGCAAAGCATTGATTAGGATTGTTTGCCCTTACCAAACTGTTAATAAGCTCCACTTAGAACATGTACAGCCCATTGTAAGTGTCCTCTTGTAAGGTCATGCTCATCTCTGATTTTTGCCTGCAATTTGCAGGTACAGCTGATGGAGACAAAAATTTTATCTAATCATTGAAAGACTCAAAGAACAGGATTTAGAAGTCTACCTGTAAACTTCATGGATGTACATGGATACATGTATAAATATATGGATATACATGGATACATGTATAAATGCATCTGTTGTGTTCCTGAGTGGTAATGCCCATTAAATTGTAGATGCCAGTGTAAAGAGTATTAAAAGATGTGGTTCACGATAGCAGTGAATCTACTGTTGTTTCATCCTGATGCATGAAAAGTCCTGAATCCCATGATGTTAATATAGAGTATTGACAAATTTAAAGTAAATGAAAATTTATTTAAAATTTTAAATAAGAAGAAAATAAATTTCCCATATTTCCAGTCTTCTGTGTCTGCTCTGATTTCTGGTAAAAGAGCCTGTGGAGTCCTGAGTTGTTTTGCAACATACTAAATATTTCTGACATATTTGCTACATACTCCTAGATTAGTGACAGGTAAATTTTTATAAGTCAGCACAGAAAAAGAGGGATAATGGGTTCCAAACCTAACAGCTTTGTTAAAAAATGCCCTGTGTCCCCTATTAGTAAAATCATGTGCTGTGGTCCATTATGGTAGGAAGAAAACTGAGAATGCCTAGAAAATGAATCATTTTTTTTCTTTCAGTGCCTTCATGTGTCACAAAGAACAGAAATACTATTTATGTAAGGCTAACAGGTACTACACTCTTCTTTTTGATGTTTTTAAAGTAATTTTGGCAGCAGTCATTACTAGTTTATAGAACAATACACGTCAAATAAGATTTTATAATATACTTTCTGAAAACTCGTGAGGATTTTCATTCTTTTTGATAAGAAAATTGTGCGTTTCAAGAGAAACATTGCGTTGTGACACATAAAGTATCTGAAGATTATTTCAACACCATTTCCTGATGCAGAGCCATGGTATCTGATTGAAAAGAGAAAGAAGGCAGGCTGTTGAATGCAGGGTGCACAAAGCTGAGTCCACACCCTGCTGTTATTTCTGTGATTTTGCAAGTTGTTCTCTGTTAGTGCACTAGTCTAACCTGTCTTATTTTTTACTTTCTCCTCTCAACTATGCAGTGGCCCTCAGTTATCCTCAAATGTCATTAGGATCACAAATATCCATAAAAAGTTGAAGTAGGCTATAGTTCAGGAGGTGAGGTCTGTGATGGTTGTTGTTGATGAGAGCTCCACTAAAAGGAAGCAGCAGAAAAATGGAAATTCAAGCAGTCTGGGGAGATGACAGGACAGACACACTGTAGGGTTTTCTCCCTCAAATGGTAATGACTGTACTACAGAAAAATGTGAGTTTTATTTGTGGTATCATTACAGTTTGCAGCCCAGCCATTGAGAAAACCAATCTTTTCCTGAGGAGCTTCGATGTTGTTTTTTAGTTTAAATGAAATGCTCATGATCATATGGATGATTAAGGTTGATTGCCCCAAGCAATAGTTTGTTTATTTATTAGAGATCCAGCCAATCCTAATTTGTATATCTTCATGTCTGATAGAGGCAAGTCTTAAACCACTCTGTCATTATTGCTCTTCCTCTGGTACAGGAGATAATTCTGACAATAACTGTCTTGTGCTCAAGGACATTATGAAATTTATTCTCTTAAGACATATTTTGGAATTCACACCTGTGAAATTAGATTAAATATATATCTCTCTGTGGCATATGGACTAGCTATGCCTTCCTAAAACAATCTTCATGAATTAGGAATTGATTCCATAAGGTATCTGATGCACAAAGAAAAAGTGATAACTATTATCCTATTAATATACATATGGATATAATTTTCTGTTTGTTTTTCCCAATTGAAAAAAAAATCTCTAGTGAAATTTAAATGTCCAAGTATGGTGGTGACACATCTGACTTTTAATAGGTTGGTAATGAAGTCCTCCACCAAGTAAGAGAGTAAGCAACCCTAATACTTTAAATGTGAACATATCATACCCACTTTTAAAGCTCCATTAAGTCAAAACATTTCAGGTTACATATCCAAAATTCACAGATAAGTAATATACAGCCTAGAATATTGAATGACAATGGAAGACCCCAAATATATCTGACCCTATTGAAGATTAGTCTTCCTTCTTCCTTGACTTTCATGTGGCTGTTTATTGCTTGGTAAATTACTTGGTAAATTCTACTTACATCTTTTGTCAAAAAGATAAATAAATAATCAGGCCTCTGGGTGAATGCATCAGAAGAGCAAGAAGTTATTGTACTGGTGGTAGTATTATAGTTCAGCTAGGGGTCGAACTAATTTTCAATATGAGCAATGAATCTAACTGTAAACTTGATTTCAGTTTTGAGAGCTTCAGTAGTCAGAAAAGCCATACTTCCAGATACTCCTCAGGTTCATCATGTTGCTGGCTGGCCAAAAATGTAGAAAACTTTGTTTATTGTGCTATTATTAACTGAAGTTTAAGGACTAGAAAGGCCCAGTGGAAAAAAAAAAAAGGTGTATAATTATCTTGCTGGAAGGCTGCTTTAATTAAATTCTCCCAACTGAGACCTGTCCCCATTTTTTAAGTGAAGCATGGACTGTAATCAGTCACATTAACATTCAATTTGCTTCCCTGCAGATGACCATGAAAGTGAGTGCGTCTCAGTGAAGCTGTGCTTCAGATAGGATGGTTCTTTCTGAAACCAGTGGAGCCATCAATTCTCCTCTTTCTCAGACCTGTTTAGATGTCAGCTGACACAGCAAAGAGGAAGAAAGGACGTTCTGCATTGTAGATGTTTTTCATTTTCAGACTCAATTTATGATCATTTTAGTATTTGAGTGATTCAGACCCTGGAAATAATTGTGTTGGGGGACATGGCATCTTGTAAATGTAGCGAAGAATCACTAGGAACCCAGGAAAGAAATGGAAAATTGAGCTCAAGCTTACTTTTTTTTAACTACCAGGATGTGGCCTTATTTCCAAATCAATGATGTAAAATGACCTCCTCCAAAACAGTCAGCTCTGAACAAGCATTGGTACAGTAAGAGCATTTTTGCCCTCAATGACAGTCATCTGGGAGAAGTGCATAGATTTTACCATTCACCAGAGTTAAGTTGGTAGGTTTAAAACCATATTTTAAAATTCTGTGGAAGTCAGAACTCCAGGGAAACAAGGAATCATTCCATGTAGCAGCCTGTGGGCACTGTTTGGTTGTCCCCAGGGACATGCAGTGCATGGACTGCTCTCAGCCTCCACTCTCACTCTAACCTGGCCATGGCAGTCATGGCTCAGTGTCCCAGCTCCTGCACCCAGGCAGTGCTTGTGCTGAGGGGGGTTTAGATCCCCTTTGCCTAATTGAGATCAGAGCCTGGATTTGCCTAAAGAGAGAGGCTTCAATACAGTGGCTGTTAAAGCATGGCTCTAGTTCAATCATCAATCTTGATCCATTTTGAAGGACACCTTATGGATATAAATTATGAGGTCTGTCAAGGGAAGGTTCATAGATAAATGGGTTCAGTCACTGGAATATTGCTTCCTACAGGACTGGCTGCTGAGTAACAGTAAATTGTGGGGACTGAGGAAGTTTATAAAAGCCAGAGCAGCTCAGCTGCCTCACTCCTGAACCGACAGCAACATATGCAAAACCCAAGGTTATTGTGTCACATGGCAGGTTCAACAATGTCATTTTGACAATTACAATATACTTGCAGATTGACAATGTGACAAAACACAGCACTAGTATAAGACTGACAGGCTTTGGAACTTGAGATTTTCTCAGGTGTTACGTAGTTGCATGAAAACACATTAAGAAAACCTAAACCAACACCTCCAAATTAAATAAATAGCTCTTTCACCTTGATAATCGTCCAATGTCTGTGAAGTGACAGACTCCAGCTTTGACACCTCCATCATTTGTGTGATCTTCTGCCCTAAATTCCCAAGTTGTAAAGAGTGTACAAAACCAGTTCTGTATTTTTATTGTCTGAAATGCTTGGTAAATCAGCTTTGAGACATACAGTCGGAGAAATAAGCTAGATCTCATTAATTTTTACATAGCTGTGAGCTCTGCTAGTGACCATTGTTTGATTCTCAGCCCCATTCCAAACACAGCTGCATTGTCTCCTCATTGTGAGTGAGGTGCTTGTGTGTGGATCTGCTGCTAGATGGGTAATAGTGGGAAATTATGAAAGAAACAAGACCCTTAATGCATGACTTTTTCCTTACTCACACAAAGAGCTTGATATAGTTTCCTTGGATACTATCCAGCACGTAGCTGACAGTGTTTTTATTTTCAGACTTTCTTTTTTTTCCCCAGAAGTGGGTGATATATCCCATTATTTGTTGAGAAAAATCCTGTGTGTGTATGTTTCCTGCATTTGTAGTATCTACTATCGAGAAAGATTGAGATGCAAATTAAGTCTTACAAGGATGAAATACCATCATATCAGTAATTATTGCAGCATCTCACAAAAGGGTCATAGCTTTGCTTTGCCCTGAATATGGTTGGACTGAGATCATTATGTCAAGGACAAAAGTGAATTCTTTAGGGAATCAGTTCCATCATTTTTTGTTTATATAAGAATTTTGCTAAAACAATATTTGTTTCTTTTATTCTTCAGAAGCTTGGTGAAATCATCACCTATTATATACACATACTCAACAAATACAGGCTGCATGAAGGCAGCATTCTGTTCAAATCAATCAGATGTTTGGGGAAAGGAAATCAGAAAAAAATATTTTACATTACCATTGCTTATGTATTTATATGGTTGATCTTTGATCTATTGATGTGGTTTGGAACCAAATCCTGTAGGTGGAAAACTGCAGAAAAAATATGAAAATGCATTTTTGTATTCAATTAAATCAGAAATACAGCCTTTTTTTTTTTTCTTTCCTGCAGATATTTTCAATCAGATTTGTTCTTTTTCTTTAAAATTGGAAAAGTTCTGAATATCTCTGTAAAAAGTGCATGAGCACATGCATAGGAGCACTCAGACAGGTAAAAGATGGAGATGCTCCTTCTCTCCACTTCAAATTCCTTTGAAAAATTGCACCAGAATTAGGTAAATAAACAAGTACTATTACTACTTTTCCTATACCTTTCATAATCATCCTCTGTTGTTTCTTCTTATTCAGTTGTTTCAGAAAATACTGCTTCATCTGTACTGGCTTACCATAAACATTATGATTATGTTATTATCTAAAAGGATACTTTCCGATTCCAATCATTTCTTGGCACAAATCTTTCTTAGAAGACTTGTGGGTTTCTCTCACTTTCTCTTCTCGCTCCTAGCCCTGATGAGACATTTTGTCCCTGAAAAGTGTCCTAATTCCATAAAAGCAGGAAAATAAAAAATGTTCACAGCGAGCCCACAACATAATCCATGTTTTCAAAATTACATTGAGTCGCCCACCTCAGTGACTCAGCCAGTGGGTAGCAGCAGAGTCATTTTGAGTGGCTGTTTTCCAGATCAGTGATTGCTTACCATGTTTCACTGTGGGCTGACTTTCTTTGTGAAAAAGGTATATTTTAGAGTCCAGAAGAAAAAGAAAAGGAACATTAGTCTGAGTCCTGAAGAGTCAGAAGTGCTGTTGCATTTATACAGTTAAGCCCTGAATGGTGGCACAGATGTAAGAAACTTTGCAAAATCCACCTGTTTGATACATGGAAGACCTAGAAATGAAAACCAGGCATCTTTGTGCATGGATAATCATATACTTTGATAATCAGCCGAAAGCAATGTGGAAATTGCAGAAAAAATCAGAAACTCATTGAGTCTTATTCAGTTGTATGTTTTGGGTAATAACATTCATATGTCCAAATATGTGTTGCATTTTTTTATCATTTATTTTGGCTGGCAGATTTCGTCCTTTTAAGAAGAGAATGGGCAACCAGGTGGTAGAGTTTACAGAGGGGTTTATTAGCACATGGAAGACTTATATAAGATTTTCCTGGCCTCTAAAGGTGTAAAACCCCACAAAGTTCTTTTTCATGCACTTGTCTTTACAGGAAGTAGTCTATTTTAAGGTATATCAATATAGCATGGAATAATCTCCCTGGAGCTGTAGAAGGTGCTCTACTTGGAAGCCATTAACCAATAGCCATGGAAGCAAGAACACCTCCAGTGTGACTAATGATAGGTTTCTAATTGTTTATAATACATGATGTATTTTTTGTGGGAATTACTTTAAATGCAGCACCGTGTCCTGTGGCCTCCCAGGATGCTGCTCAAAGACTTTAGTAATACTTACATAACAATAATTTCTTTTTGACAAAATCTTTTTGCTGAGGAATATTTTCACAGCAGGGAAGGCAGCTGCCTGCTGCATTTTCACCAGGGCTGAATTTTAGGCAGGCCACAATTTGACTGTAAAATTGCAGCTGCATATACCTATGGGTGCAATTATTGTCTCTGGGATGATGAGATCTCTCAAACGTGGGTACAGTTATTTAGCTACGTAATAAAGTAGTCTTAATTACATCTGTTCACATGTACAGAAGGAAAAGTGTTAACTCCAGACAGACCTTTAAAAAAAAATACCTTCCACTTACATTTCAATATTGAATTCATCTCTACCAGAGCTAAATTCCACAGAAAATGACCTGTGACAAACTTTGATTTAGGGGCATGGTTGCATTTGTGGGGCTAAAAGATTTTCCATGAAACATTTCAGTCTGTGTTCTCAGATCCCTACATTTCCTGAAACAAACAGTAGTTCTGGGACACTTTCCACAGTGGTAACAGGAATTTTTTCGAGCAGTTGCAAGGCACTGGGAGACTTTTTTCAGCCTCGATAGTAAGGGGAAATGGAGAGGAACACCTTCAAATATTCAGTTCCAGATAGATCTGGGTATGATGCTGAAAGCATGGAGAGAAATTTCAAGATCTCTGAAAGTGTACTTTGACCAGCATAAATCCGATGTTACTTGTGTGTATGACTAAAATACTTGTCCCTTTGTGGATGTCATATGCCACAGGGAATGACTCTTTCCATATGTAGTCTCTTCTTTTAACTGAATATTGAAATCTTGGAGTTGCAAGCTCCCGCCCCTAGGATGACTGTAATGACTTTGTAATGTATCCCTCTCTGAACAACTTAAATATGATCTCATTTTTCACTTATTTTCTACTGCTGTTTTGACATGTTACTATTAAGACTGCCTGACATACTTGATGATAAGATGATGAGTCACTTGATAATTATTTTGTGAAATATTAATCATTTGTACTGAAATTTTATATTCCCGATTTCTATTTGAGAACATTTCTATTGTATTTATTTTCCCTCCAGTTGAAATGATTTATCAGTTTCTGATAATGACATAGGAAAACCTTCACTTCTGATGTTATGAAAATATGATGGTTTTTTGCATGGGAAGGACACTCAGCCTGTGCTGTGAGCTGGACTTTTGGTTTGTTAAGGTGGCATCAGTGTCTCCTCTTTGGATCATAATCAGTTGTGATAATTCTTTCTTAATGCACATTCACAGAATGGCCAGAGATTTACCTAGTGCCCACAGATGTCAGTGGAAATGCTTACATCAAGCAGGGCATACACAGAGGTCATGTATCACTCCTACTTTTAAAAGACATTAATAATATCACTGATGAAGCAATATGTGCACTTGCAAATATTACTTTCAGGTGACTTTTTTCAGACAGAAAAAAATCCCACAATATTAGAGAAGCTTTGGATTTATTTTAGTTTGAAAGCAACATATGAATTCAGTAATGTTAATTAAAGAATATCTGCTAGCAGATTTTAGCATTCCTAACATGCTTTGGGGATTGATTAATAAGGGTAATACTTAGATGGCACAATGGAATCATTTTCAACATCATTACCTTGTCCCTTGAAGAAGTCAAGCTTGAACCCTTGGGATTCGGCACCACTTTGTAAAACAACCTTACCAAACCCATCTGACTTTCTGAAGGACAAAACTTTTATAATAATCAAGGCATTTGAATGTATTAAATTGGGAAGTGATGCAAAGCAGGAGTGACTTGAGGAGATGAGGTTTAGAAGTGTTTGAAGGAGTACACAAAATGTTCTTCAGCCTAGGAAAATTGCATAAAAGCTAAAGTGAAGCCTAGCTATATGATGGGAAGATTGACATGGCAGTACTGGAGTACCCATTAAATCAGATAGCAGGTATAGTCACTACAGCTGCTGATGAGTTTGATCTTCACATGGACTAAGGAATAGTAAAATAAGAGCATCACATGTATCCTAAAGCTAATAACAAATGTAAAATATACAGGATAACATATAAAAATAAACATTCAGAGGGAGATGCAAGGTAACTTAGAGACTGTCTAGTTGGTTTGATGCCATAAACTCACGACACGTTCATCCCACAGGCACCTTATCAGATGCATTGCAAGAACAAAATGAGAGCAGCAATTTCCAGTTGTCTCCTCATGACACAAACCAAACAAGCTTATATTTTCTGTAAAATAAGCTTGGCAAGCTTTCATATGGGAACTTTATAAAGGAATTTTCCCTGAGATCTGAGTTTAGCCTTAAAGAAGAGCATCTTCAAATTGGGTGGGGTGAAACCCAGGATGGATCTGAGTTTCTCTATGATCTTTGAAGACTGAGGTGCTTCTGCACAGAGCTCAGGAGCAGGGTGATGTGCATGGAGGTAATACTGAGCACTGAGGATGAGGTGTGGCTCCCTCCACAGCCAGCACAGTGTGGTTTACAGCTTTGGACTTGACTCCTAAGGGTTGTGTTTGATTTTGGGTGGGTTTTTTTACTATCTTTTAATCTCAACGTGTAACAATTGGAACATGTAGATGTCTAACTCAGTTTCAGCTACATCTGTTTCCTTGTTCCTGCAGACATTAGCCATAAAACACAGTCCTGTGCCATGACTTCATTGACAGATGTTCTCACAATTATAGTACCCTCAAAGCAGCAAAATAACTGCAAGAGAAGCACAGGGCTGCTTCAGCTTAGGCAGATAAAAAGCACATGGACTCTCTGTGGGAAGGACATGACTGTTTGTTATCAACAGGTCTTTGGCAACCCTGCTGATATTACCCTTTGCCTGGTTGCAGTAGAGGAGAACAAGGACTGGCCAGACTAGTGCTGAAGCAAGGGCTGTTGTTTTCCAAGCCCAGGTGGTTGGTGTTGATAGATGGGATTACAAGACCCAGCAGAAAACGGACCAAGGGAATGCATGGGATGTCCCTAATTGCTATAAAAACTGAAAGAGCCTTGCCCAGGAAAGTGAGTTGCAGAAATTTAGTGGCTCTTGTAATTTAGGTGCCCAGGAAGAACAGTCCTGAGTAGGAAAGAAACCTTTGATTTAGGAAGGGTAACTTTTGCCAGACTGAAAAATACATAAATCTGTTTCATTTAGGGACTTAGGCCTAAGATAGGAAATGTAGTCTTGAAAAGTTCTGGTATTTTCTTTTTCTCTTCTTCTTTCTCCTTTCCTTTTTTTAATGTTTTCTAAGCTAAGATCAGCTTTCTAAGTTCAGGCTTCACTAGCTTATGGGGTAGATTTTATTTTTTTTAAGGCTTTGAAATGAATCCTTTCAACTTGTATAGACTCATCTCACATCTGCTGAATATGCTTCATTCTTCTGCTTTATTCTTACTTATGTGGCTTTTCTCAAGAGAGTAATTCAACAGATGTAATAGAAACCAAAAAGGTAGTGTTTTACCGCTGGCAGGAAGCAGGAGTTTGTAAAATAAGTTGTCTGATGTGTAGACAATACCAGAAAACAGGATTCCCAAGCTGACATCATAAATAAAGGTTTATTTAAATATTACATAAACGAGGAAAATAGAGTTATTATAACAGGATTCTAGTTTCAATTTCTCATGAAAGCTATGTTGCAGAAGCATCTTGAATTCTTTCTTACTTGCCCAAACCCTGTCCTTCACATTTAAATGGTTGGCAAAATCACCTGCAAGCCTATCCTGACACCTGAGCTGTATTAAAGCTGACCTGTCTGTGTATCATAAAGTTCTCTTGGTTTAGATAATCACAGCAGGTTTATTGCATCTCCTGTTGTAGAAACAGCATCTGGGACTTATCCAGGTAATGCTAAAAATCACCCATCCATGACAATTAAAAAAGGTGGCACAGCAAAGATAAAAGGGAATAAAATAAATAGCCCTTGAGGAGTCACCCTGCAGTCTGCAACTGGGCAGTCTGGAGAGCAGGAAGGCTGAAAAACAGCCTGGTGTCTTTCTGGAGCTATTTCAATGTCTCTGATTTATAGATCTGTTATTTTGTTTAGAGGATGGCGAAGAATAGCGGAGTAAACATGATGGAGAGGGCATCCACTTAAGGCTAAGGTCAATTACTCAAGAGAATAAATGTGCGTAATTGCACACCTGATAACTAACAGCATAAATAGACTGCTGATTTATATCATGAGTCTTTAACTGCAACCCCTTTATACAAACAATTATAATAATAGGAGGTTGATTATTTGTATTTGTTCCAACTACTTGTGATGATCATCTTTGCAGAGATACAGGAGGAAAATAGACTACTGTTCTCTTTGGCAGATATCCTTCCTCATTAGATGGGAACTGGCATTGTGGATAAACCCTTTATAGGTTAGGGCAGACAAACACTTTAATTATGCTCGGTAAGGTTTTAATTCCCTGATGCCTAGATGAGAAAATCTTCTGGCATCTCAAGTAGTTGAATTAAAAACATCTATCTGTCTTGCTAGTTCGATGACTTTTCATTAGCTGTGATGTTTTGCTGCTCTTCTCCATTCTTAGCATAACTACAGTAATTAAGAGACAATTTTAAAAATTTTGTGTTGGAGCTCGCCTTGATTCGGAGTTTGCTGAGCTCGGGAAGCTGATGTCTGTCAGGCAAACTGGAGGCCCAGGACCCACGTTCCAGGCCAAAGTCATCACTATTACCTGGCACTGACAGCCCCAAGCAGCACAGGTCCAGCTCTGGAGATAAAGTTTAGACAGACAGGGTTCTCCTGTTGCTGAGTGTTTTATTTGCTGTGTGGATTTTGGGGGCATGAGGACATGGCAAGGGAGTGTTGGCAGGGAACAGAGACTGCATGAAACTAAAGCAGTTTTCAAAACTCGGTATTTTCCATCTTCCAGAGAAAATACATTTTTATTTCATCTACCCAGTCTTTTCAATGTCTCGGGGCTGCCAAGTCTAAATCTATTTCCAAATCTGAAACCTCCTGTGGATTTGAATAACCTTACAGATAATCTCCACAAAAAATATTTAAAGATAACTTTGTTTGTAGATAATCGTACTTCATTTATAGTTAAACTTAGTCAAAATTAATTTTATATTTCTTTATTATTCTTTGTAAATAAGTGCTTGTATTCATTTTACTGCTCTCTAATTTTTCTGTTATGCCACTGATTACCCGACTGAATTTTGTGTATTGTTTCCCATTCCTCTTTTCTGATTTTGGTTGATGTGTGCTGTAATTATGAGTTGTGTGCATAGAAGTCTCAGCCTGGATTTTCCTATTCTTCTCCCAATCTAGAGAACTTAAGTAGTTATTAGCTAAGCCCATAATACAATAGCAAAACCTAGTCAAGTCTCATATTATGGTTCAACTTTATCAAAATCTTCTGTGACCTCAATAAACTCACTGTGTCCTTACTTTTCAAGAAAGTATAAAGGGAATAAGTTCTGTGTTCACTATTTACTTCAGCAGTTATATTCCTCTGAATTCTGCAAAAATACCTGAAAGGTCTGAATCTGGGGGTACTGTTTCCAATGTAAAAAAACCCTTCATGGATGTGGAAGTATTTTCAGAGTTCAGTCCAAAAGTATCTTGTTAATTAGAAAACCTTCCCTAGTGTCCTCACCCTTAGCAATCCCAGGGATGGTATTCCCACAAAGGCAACTGATTAATGCCATGGAAAGGGACAGAAATTGTAAAGTTCATCCTTCTCCATTAAGTAGCTGTCACACATTCAGCTCTCTTCTTTTTAGCCAGTGTCCCCTCTTTACGGAGCTGATGATCAGCAGGGCACAGGGATGTAATTTTTCCTTTGGGTTCCCCTTACTTCCAGTCCTCCTGAAATGCTGTAAATTACCATCAAACTACTTCTTGTTCATTGGAGAGGGGAAATAATCTGCTTTCCCAAACAGGATCCATGCTGTTAGGAGAGTTATTTTCTGACCTTTTAAAGTGTGTCTCCAGTCTGATATTTAAAGGCCTGCTCGAGGAACCTTATTTATGCTTGATCTATAAAACGAATTAGTGGTGTGAAAGTGTAGCTTTGTGAATTACTAAATTACAATTAGTAAAGCATGGGTTTGGACCAGAATTTTTAAAGGGTTCTAATTTAATATTAACCATTGTATATTTATAAAATTTGACTGTGTATTTTTCTGTGTGAGCAAATTAGAGAAATAGGTGGTTAACTAATGGCATTTTAACCTGCTGTTAACTCCAGTACAAAATTATGCCCGTGAACATGTAAATAATCTGGAGTCCTGTTTATACAGTTTGAAAATCAAGAGGCTTTTATACCCCATCATTAAACATATGTTTTATATTGTCAGCAGATATGTATTTTAATATAAGCAAGAGGTCATAATTTCTGAAGAGACTATGGATGTAATTTCAATAGCAGATTAGGACATTAATACCTGTTAAAAGGCTATCCCTTGCTTCAGCAGATTATGCTCAGCTGTAAAGATAAAATATGTTTTCACAGGTCTCTTTTAACTCAATTTGGTATGAACTGTGTTAACCTGTGCCTTGCCCACAATACCTTACCTTCCTAGGTGTGAGAGTATCATTCATTAAAGCATTGGATCATGTCTAGTGATGAGGGATTGAGGGCAGCTCCAGAACAGTGCTAGCCGGAGGGTGAACATAAACAACCTTATTACAGGCTTGGAAATAGCTGTTAATGACCTCCCACCCCCTAAGGAAAGGGAATTACTTGCATACTTTGTACTTTTTGCCCATACAATCCCTTAATAGAAGACTAGAAGATGTTGCTGTTTCTCAGTCTCAGCAGCACTACTAAATGAAACTTCACATCCATTCTTTTCTCACAGCCACCGGTGATGTGTGGCTTTGGCAAAACCAAGCATATTTCTCACTCACCCAGCTCATCCCTCATGAAGAATCCATCTCGTGCCAGGAGCAGAGCTCAGAGCCCGGGACTGCAGGGTGGAGAAAGGCCACTGAGTTGAAGTACAGTAATGCAAACTAACAGGCTTGCAGCCTGTGAATGGGGAAGTGTTAAGCTAACCCCCCCTGACGATGGAAAGCACCTGTCTCCTTCCTTCCTTCTGAGGGCATCTCCTGGGACATGTGAGTCAGCCTCGCTCAGTCCAGTCATTCCTCAGACCATGCTCACCCTGCTGAAGAAGTATTTTCATAAAATGTAAGGAACCTGTTGCTCTGTCTCCAGAGAGCAAAATCAAGGGAAGGATCTCTTCTATGTAGTTCACTGACACACTAGATTTGGTTTCAGAGAGGCTAAACACTGACAAAAAAGAATGGGAGGGAGAGAGAGAACTGGGTCTGTTTTCCCTCTATTTTATATCCAAGTAACACATTTTAATGTTAAAATAATGGTGGATGAATAGGATATGGACCACAAAGTGTTGCTTGCTATTTTTGTGTATCACCTTAGAGTAAGCAGTTGAGATCTGCAATCAAAAGACTGATTGTAATCAGAGCCAGTATTGAATTGAAGAATCTCATCAGATTTCTAGTTGTGTCACTTTTTTTCTTTTTTTTTTCGTCTTTGTCTTTTTTTTCAGTTGTATTTTGAAGAAGGCTTTGAGATGAAGTCAGTGGAGTCAATTTATTTCAACTTAGTCAGAATCATGCCATTAATCTCAGGGATCCTGATTTTAGGAACATTTCTTTTCCATCTTCTTCATAGTGTTTTATATTATGAATTATTTGGCTAGAAATTCTCAGGCTGACTATGCACATAATATTTGAGGTAATATTATCAATTATTATTTCTTTCTTGAAGCCAATAGACAATGGATAAAGATGTGCCACATTCCACTTTGAAATTAGAAGATTTCTCTGTACAGAAAAAAACAATCTTGAAAGAGTTGCATTTAAAGGCATTCGAAGGGCCTTAAAAGCGCCTTACTTCTAAATCATCATTCTTGGTGGGATGAATAAAAATAGTTGGACATTTGTCTTAGAACAGCTATAATTCAGTTAGAGCTTCACAGCTTTTATTTCATGTCATTCTAGACTGCCTGGAGTATCTCACTCGGAATTAATAATGCATACAATATTATCAGCACAGAAGAATGGATTTAGAACAAAAAACATGAGTTGAAATTCAGTTTTTCTCAAAAATAAAAGTTGTTTTCTTTGGAAAGGAAAAAATTAATCAGATCTATTTTCAAGGTAGATTTGTTCATTACTTGTGTCATATCAGCACAGCACTTCTGTTTTTCTCTTAGTACATTAGGAAGCTGGATTATAGAAATGTGGATGTAGTGTGAAGGTCTAAAAATAATTTTGCCCTTAGCTTAACGCTGCTGACCCCTTCTTCAAATGAAGCCCACCGTTAAAATCTCTTATTTATGCAGTTGATCCAGTTCAACATTATTATGTGATGCTGTTGACCTGAGTGCAGCCAGGGGCTGTAACCAGGCTGAGAGAACTTGTATAAATATGCAGTGAGTAATGGCAAGCATGCCTTAAGCCTGTGCCTTCACAAATTCTATGAATTTTCAATGTGCTAAGTGTAGTACAATTTATTTGTTCACAGAGCAGGGCAAAGCTTTGGAATCTAAAGCTGTTGATATCCTTTGTTTGAAACAAGAAAGTGCAGTCAAAACAAACAACTGGCTCTTGAACAGGAATGCACAGAGGAGCAGTCACATCCACTCAGAGTCACCAGGGCTTTTCCTCCTCACACACTATTAGCTCACCCTCGCCTCAGAGAGGGGTTTGCTGCTCCCAGCATGGAGATGGAGTCATGGCTCCAGCAGCACACTCTGCCTTTCACACTCCAAAGCTTTTTTTTGCAGTGTTGGCTTGTGTGAAGAGAGGTGCTTACCTCTCTGCCTCATTTCTTCATGAGTGACAATACTTTCCTCCTCTGTAGAATAATATTAATTTCTTGAATGAAAGATATTTTTTTAAGAATATTCTTCTTTTCATCACTATGGGGTTTTTTTCCCATTATTTCCACAATGTGGAGTATACCTTGAAAACTCAGCATGATTTTAGGGTATTGTCTCTCATGAGTGGATCTATTCTTAGATATCTTCTCATCTTTAAAAAGGCTTTCAGGAAGAAGCAACTGAACTCAGACTAGATGGAGCCAGGATTCCAGAGCAAGAGCTAATAATCCTGAATTTACCATTAAACTCTACTTTTGCTTGATCAAGTTATGACCTTGTTTCCCAAAGAAATCAGTTTGGCTTTGTATTAGTAGCAGCTGAAAACTGCACAAAGTCAGTGTTTTCAGTGTGAAATCTGTGTGTAATTATATCAGCATTTTCCTGAAAATATAATCTTACCAATCTATGGCTGTTTTGTTCATTTTTCTCCACACATTGTTAATGGAAACAAGAAAAAAGATTTAAAGACTAGATGGCTTCTTGGTAAGGCCAGGACCATGTATGATATGGCAAAACCCTTCTGCTGCGGGGACCTAAACTGATGTACATCCAGCAGAAAAGCAGACATGTCTTGAGGAACACCAAGAACAGAAGGAAGAGAGGGGTAACAAGTCTCTTGACAATTGCAGAAGTTACTGCTGACAAGAGAGATTAAAATACCTTAGAGAGAAATCTGACTATGGTTCACAGAAGGTTGGGAAGAGGCAAAACAAGGAAAAACAGAGATCAAGGGGAAGCCTCTGCCTTTGCTAGAGCTCACCAAATTTCTGCCTGTATCTGCATATTTGTTTGTGCTCATTTGCCTTTTATTTCCCATCACTTACAATTGACCAGGTGATGTTCTGGAGATAAAAGGCAATGCTGCTTCACATCTGCCGGGGACCTGTCTTTTAAACAGTGAAGTGAGTTGGTAATGTTAAAGAAAAAGCAAGACAATGTGTAACTTTTATGGCCATACCTTTCTAGTTTATTTCTAAACATTCCTCACTTTTACACTTCTTTCCTTTTCTTTGTTCTTCGGTCTCATTTGAATGTCCCAGCAAGAAACAGGGAGTAACTTGTGACTGTCTCTTAGTGTTGATGATTTCACTTTAACTCAGGCAATAAAAAGGGTACAACAGACTATAAATCTAATAATATAACTAATAAATAGGGTACAACAGACATATAAAAATCTGTAGATGAGAGCTGTGGCCAGCAAGGGTGTGCTCAGAGCTCTTAATCTAATCCACTGCCTGACAGATGTCTGGAACCACCTCTGCTAAAAAGCAACACCTCTAGGAACAAAAGGAAATGGGTTGGTAGGCACATGCCCAGCTAACTTCAACATCATAAAAGGAATAATTATAAATCGTTATTCACTCAATAGCAGCAAAGTTAAGCTTGCTATATAATACCTTTCATCTATCTGAATGTGTAGCTTATAATGGATTCCGTGCTGAACGGAGCCTGAGAGATACCCCAGGAAGCAGAGCAATAGCTTACAAAACAACCATGAAATCAATCTGTAACCTGGGGGGAGTTAAGGTCTTTTTTAACCAGTATAATTGCACGTTACAGTAATACATACTATTCTAGAACAAGGCATAAATTCAATTCACCTAATTTTAAATACTGTTTTTACAATTCTCCTATGCTATTTTCTAATTATTTCAGGTGAGACTAATAAAAAAAAGAGGAACTCCTGCAAAAAGGTAAATAATTCAGTCTAGCCTAGCATGAATAACTAAGCTGCAAATGACTGTAAACTGAGAATAAAAAAGATTGGGGAGAAATGTTTTTTTCTACTTGAAGTCAGGCAATAGAAACCATAGTGGATATTTCTGTGCTATTGTTTTGCAGGCTTTACCTGACATCAGGAATCAGATTTACTGTGGTTGAATAGAGGGGAAATCCTGCTGTATGGTCTTCTAAATTATTGTCACGTCTGATCACAAAAGACAAAGCAAGATAGTACAATCAGATCACAATTCCTACTAAAATTTCCTGGTCTGGAGCTGCCAGGTAACAGGCTAAAATTGGGAATTAATGCTGTGAAAAAGTCAAAAGGATGAGAATTGCTCACAGGACTCAAAGGCTCAGACCCATGTGAGCCATTTAAATCTTATCTGCTGAGTACACACTAGAGAACTCTTCCTACTCTCCCCCTTGGTAAAAATCCATTTTTAAATGCTTCAGTCAGGAGTGAAGACCCTCCTCTTGCCAGTGCCAAGTAAAGCAGCAAAATTGCCCTGAAGAATTGTGTGACCCCTCTATTTCTATACCTGTTCCTCATCATCTTTCAAACCATCTGAAATATCTTTTTCAGGCTTTTTCTCAATCTGAAAAAAAAAGGATTCCCCTGTGTAAATTTGGAACCTTCCAGGTTGCGGGGATTTTCTTAGGTTTTAAATAACTTTCATCTCAACAAAGTTCATTATTAATAATATATACTAAGAAATCCACACAAAACAAGCAAAATTTTTAGAAAAATAGACATTTCAGTTTTCACCCATTTCTCAGCAACGCTTGCCCATGTTTAAATTTCTGACAGGAAGGAACAGATAGGAAAGCAGGTCATGGTAGGTGCTCATAGTTACATTTGACATAATCGTTTGTGCAAAGAGCGACTCTGTCGCCTGTCTCACAGGCATTTCTCCACACCTCTGCCAGCTGATGGCCTCAGTCTTTGGTCAGGCCCACTGCCAGGTCTGTCTTTTCCATTTTCCCCCATCACAGGTCTAAAATATCACAGGTCTAAAATCCCCTCTAATTTGCACCCCAGGTTTTTCTCTCTCTTTTTCCTAAGCCATCTCCCTCTGCTCCAGACCTCCCTTCAGGCAGTGCCGTTGCCATTCAGATGCCTTTGCTTGGTGCTCCTGAGCTCATCCTCATTAATTCTGTGTAGCTCATCACCTTTGGACTGCTCCACTTTCTCCTGTGGTGTGGGATATCTCCTCCTCCTCCTCTTAGCTTTGCTCCCCTGCAGCCACTTCAGCAGCTCTTTTTGACTGGCCTGGGGCTCAGGAAATTCTGTCTTCATGTCCTTTCTGGCCCAGACAATCTCATCAGTTTTCAGTGAAAGCATTTTCTTGAGTAGTACAAAATTCATAGTAAATAAATAAGGGATAATGAACAAGGAATAAATCCCATGTCATTAAACAATTATATGATCCACTAAAGCAATAAGTATCATCACTATTAAGGAATTACTGTGATAAGGCAATTGAGTAAGTATTTATTTAATATTTGCTGTTTGTCAGTGATTGGTTATCTGGGCTTACAAGGTTTTCTGCCTTGGGAAGAGTCAAATGGAAACAAATAGTTTTCATACTGATGGAATTGAGAAAAATAGAGATTCATCTAAGAAACATTCAATTATTCCGAGCAGTAGTTAGGAAGGGATTAACTTTTGAACAGTGCAATCAAACTAAAAATAAAGAAACGAAACCAACCAAATTTATCACAAATGACAAAAAAGTATCTCACACAGAATCATGAGAACCATTGAAAGCTGGAATTTATTATCCAAGAGAGAAACCTTTAGGCAAAGATAGGGCACTTATGAGAACAGTTTGGTTTTCATTAGCCTAAATCTGCCTGACCCATTTGTGTGCTACAAAATATCCTGTTAGTATGCACAGATGCAGTATTAACAGAGGAAATTGTATTGCTTCTTTGAATTTCAGAATTCTTGGTACAAGTCAATGAAAATTATCAAATTCTCCAGAATTCTATCTGGCAAGTCTGCCAGCTGTCTGGAACATGGTCCCAGGAAATACACTGCATAAGGCACCAAAGAATAGGGTTAAAATCGTAAAAAAATTCTTCCAAGGTAGCCAGGAATGCTTTGAAAGCAAGGAATTATTTGATTTGATAAGGTATGACTGCTGAAACAGCTTAGAGAGATTGTAAAAGAACCAAAGAGGTCTCAAAGCAGCAGCAGTACCTTTGACTGCCTGACAAAATCTCGGAGTAGATCTGGTCTGTCTGCAACTTCAGGCTCAGTTGCTGTAAACATCTGTTCCAGTAGGTGACACTGATCTGTTCTAATTTGCCTTGTCTAGGGAAGATCGGGGTGGTGACCTTGTACTTTGAGTTTCCCTAACCCATCTATGCAGGTTTGGGTAATGAAAAAGGTGAAATTACTTTCCTTGCAAAATTAAACCAGTATTTTTCAGGGGAAATGTTTGCAGAGATGTTTCAGCTATCCAAAAGTAAATTCACTTCCCCTTCAAGCTCTGTATAAATAGCCAGGCAAATAACAGCCAGTTTCTCAATCAGCAGATCTCAAATAAAATTATTCTTTAATGTTCATCCCATTCCAAAGCTTCCTGTATATTTTGAAAGTCCTACATACAGATGACATTCAAAATTTCTTGTAAAACTACTCCTATTATCTATACCTAAATTTCAGGCATAGTTCCAAAATTCATTGTCTTATCTTAAGCTGTTGTTTATCATTATTCCATTTTTGTGGATAGGAATAGTCAGTCATTGCGGCTAAGGATTTGTCCATAAGACATTAAATTTTGGATACTACACAGGTAAGGAGTAGGTGGGTTTTTTTTAGAATGCATTGGAAATATTCTGAAAATACTTCGTTGCAGAAAGTGTTGAAAGGGTGCTCCAAAGGTGGTGAAAATTTTTAGCATGTTATGCAGACCTATTTATAGCATGCGTTTATAGAGTCACTAAGAACTGCTAAACAGAAGAAATACACGAAACCAGAAATATTTTCATGGAAATTCCTAATAATTCAAATGAGAGGGAACACACACATCTTTATCCTGTTTGTTTCATAAACATGTGTCTTGTAATAAACCCCAGACACTTTAGGCTGCTTGTGAGACCAGGCAGCCAAGGGCATTACAGCAAAGTCAGCACTCCACTAACATTTGCCAGGAGATTTTATAAATGCTTTGGCAAACAACGTAAGCTCCATGCCAGTATCATCATCTTCCCAGGCCATGGGAGCAGCTCCCCAGGGCCACTTGCTCTCTAGGAGTGCTTACTTACTTCCCTTCTGCTCAAGCTCAAAGGTAAAAGGATATTTCTTCTCCGCCCTTAAGAGCATGGATGATTTTGTAAAGAGCCATTTCTTGTTGCAGGTGTTTGGTTTGCCAGGGCCAGGGACCTGTTCCCTTTCATGTACCTGAAGGATCCTGGCACTGGCTCCTCAGTGGTGGCTCATTCATCTCCCAGGCTGGCCACCACCCATGAGCTGAGGCAAGGAGCCTGAGGCCTGCTTTGCAAGCATGAAGGGACCCTCCATACCATACAGGGGGAAAAATTATCTCAGGAAAAAATGCATCTTGTTTAAATTTGATCATGGAAGTATAGAATCATTTGGTTGGAAAAGACCCTTAAGGTCATTGAGTCTGACTGGCCACCCAGCACTGCCCAGTCCACCACTAAAGCTGTCCCTAAGTGCCTCATCCACGTCTTTCAAATACCTCCAGGCACAGTGACTCCACCACTGCCCTGGGAAGCCTGTTTCAGTGACAACCCCTTCAGCAAGGCAGTTTTTTCTTAATACCCAATGTAAACCTCCCCTGACACAGCTTGAGGTCTTTTCCTCTCATCCCTTCACTTGTTACTTGGTGTTGGATATTTTTCTTGTTAAAATTACAATAACTGGGGAGGTGGGAAAATTTTCTATTAGTACTTCCATAAGACTGAAATGCTGCAGCATGCATGGCTATGAGTATGAAGGATGGGATCCTAAAGGACGAAGGGCAGGAAGATTTGTATTATCTTCAAAACAGTATTCCCTCTTAGGCAATATAAAACCAGAACTGAAAGTTAAAAGTTTAAAATTCATCCATCAACACAGCAAGGTCCATTTTTTTCAGATGAAACTCCACCACTAGCATTCCTCCCACCCATAATTCTGTGACAACATTGAAACTGAAAAGTCCCAGGTGGTAAATATGATCCTATATACTTGAAACTGAGAAAGAGCTTTTTTTCCCAAGCTTGAAGTGGCAGGTTAAAGAATTTCCTTTTCTAAACGCAAATATGAAATTCTGGAGGGACACTGTGGACAGTTTTATTACCCATCTGCTTTACAGTAATGTACCCACTGACAACCTGATTACTCTAAGCAAAGACAAGATAAATGATAATACTATATGGGTTCAGAAAATAGGACAGATTTTGATTTTACCTCTGCACTCTCATATAACTCCATTGATACTCTGGACTTATTTGTTATTGTACAGGTGTGAAATCCCATTCTTAATCTTGAATTTGAACAAAGAAGTGTATTCCACTTTAAGGGGAAAGCGGGGTCATAGTGGGAGTGAAGAGAAAAGAACACTCAGTGCATGCAGTTCACAAAATAATCCCTCGTGTGCTCTGCACATTAAAGAAGGACTTGTCAGGTCTCAGAGGAGTGAACCCACTTCTGAGGGTAAAGTAAACATTTGTCTCCTAATTAAGAGTTTCTGCTATTAAGCATTTCACATATTTGCAAAGCAGAAAGGCTTTAGGTGGAATTAGCACATGCACTGGTGCAGCACACCCTGCAGCCCATGGTGCAGACCATGATGGGGCAGCTGTGCCCCTGCAGCCCATGGAGAGTCACAGTGGAGTAGACTCCACCTGCAGCCATGGAGGATCTCACACTAGAGCAGGTGGATGCCCGTATTTTAGTACTCGTTAAATATAATTTATTTAGTTATATGAAACCCCAACTACCTCTCTGTACATGTATCCGTTGAGCATCCCACCATGCTAATTTGTGATGCAATTATAAATAGTAATGAACTTAAGAGTACTTAAGCTGCCAAGAAATGTTCCTGGAAAGATAATTCCGTGAGATAAAATTACAGGTGTTCTATTTTCTCCAAATTTCCAATCTGTTAACCTGTGATACATGTTGGGCTTCCTTCTGTTTTACAGTTCTGGGAATGAAGTAGGATGGTCTGCCATTATTACAGGCAACTTTAGATCACAGTAATATGCTTTGGGGCTATATGAGGGTCTCAAAAAGATATCTCAAAGAAAGCAGAAGAGTAATAAGGATGAAAGACCAAACCATGACAGTGCAGTACAGAGGAGCAGGAGATGGTTTTCAAAAGCAGTGCCAGTTCATATAGAATACAAGTATGGAAATATTGAGGCTTCTATTCTGCATTACTTAAGCATGCGTACCAACATTTTGAAGCATGTGACTCTCTCTTATCCGAAGCACAAACACAAACCCACACATAGAAAGACATACTCTCGGGTCTTTCATCAGACTGAGGTCCCACTTCGCAGTTTGGGCTATACCCTAAGGAATAATAAATTTCCTTTAGCCATTCCTAGAGTGCTTACCACGCCATTTCTGAACACTTGCCAAACTGTATGGCCTTTTGTTGTGCAGCACAGTTTAAGAGGGAATATAAGGGCAGCAGAGATGACTTAAACTATGTCTGAAGGACTGATCCAGATTTGATTGATGCCTTATCTTTTAAAGCCTTATAATCTGCTGGGCAGAATTTTGTAGGTCCTCATCTGCCTTCACAGTTAGATTTTGCAACATACCATTTTATAACTACAGCCAAGTGATTTATTCATGGGAGGAAACTATCAAATATTAACCATTTCAAAGAGGCAAAAATCGCTCTGTGGAAGTAAGGCAAACATTTGGAACAGCAAGCCTGATGAGCGAACACTTAACTACATACTCCTTAATCCTGGTTAAGTAGTGCACCATATTTGTGTCATGGAAAAAAAATCTGGAGTACTTTAGCACTCTGCCAGTGATTTTTGTGCTTTATGAACTGTACCACAGGTAATATGTACAATCTGAAATGTTTGTGAAGCCTTAAGATTTAGGCTACCCAGATCTAGTGGTACTAAAAGTGAAATGTGGTCAGGGTGGGACTATTCCTTTTGCCTTCAGACAGTAAGAATTCAGTCAGATACAGTCTACTTGAAATGAAAGAAAAACTACTGGGGCATAATAAGCAGACTTGCTTTTTTTTTTCACTTTTTCTTCATTCTTCAAATATTCCATACATATTTTAAGGTGCTTGTCACTTTCAACATCACAGAAAGTTATTATGCAGGTACTTGATCTACCCCCAAAAGGAATTCAGCATTTCAAGAAAGTCATTAAATTATGCACCATGTTAGCCTGTGACCATCTATTCTTATCTCTGCTACAGTTGCTGCCTATCTTCTTTCTGCTCCCATTTCACTGCTTTCTTCCCCCCACTGCTTAGTTTTGTCCTAGTTGAAATTCAATAGCAAGACCTTCGAGAGAAGGATCAGGGCCTGCATTAACACAGTTCTGTGATCTCTGAAAAAGCCAGGGAAAATAAGTTTGAATAAGAACTGATGATTATGTACACCTCTATCCTATTCTCGTTTAATGCTTCACTTAATGATTGGAAGTGGAAAAATTATTTTGTTTCTAAAATATGCAGAGGAAAAACATGTTTGATCTTAAAATTTCTAAGTTCATTCAGCAGGTTTTCAGATGGAAGACACTTGTATCCCGAAAGACACAGCAGATTCAAAAAAGAGACTGCTTATTTTACTTCTATAAATCATTTTTGCTCATCCCAATTTTGATATGAGACTTATATATGTGCTTGGTAGGTCTCTTTCTAAAAAGACTGCCAACTCAGAAACTCCCCTTTGGGCCTGAAATGTGTTTTGTTAAATATTTTGTTAATCCTGTAATTTTGCTAATCATCAATCAGCTATTTCTCCCCCACCCCCCCCAAAAAAAAAGAATTCCTGAAAGCCTTTCCTACAGTTTGACTGGTGAAGGTATTTATGCATTGCAGAAGAAATGTGGTGGTGTTCACAAAGGTGGATTTTCCCATGCATTTAAACCAGTTCCTCTTAGGTCTGTGGACAATAGAAAGGCAGATATGGAATGGGAACTTTTCAATTGGTCTAAATATTTTTAAAGTGACAGGTAATGTACTTGTGTCATTCCCAGGAAATCTAGGTTTTTGATTAGCTAGAAATACATCAGGAATGGGATCTCTGAACTTAGATTCTTCTGTTCTCCATGATCAATTGCGAAATGTGGAGAGACTGCAGAGGCGTTTTCACTATGGTGAAAAAATGATGTGGGAGATGTATGCAGACATCTTTGTGATTACTTTGACAAGGATAGGTCCAAGTTACATTAGGAGAGCATTTTGGAGCTTCTTTAGGGTCTTTGAAAATTAAGAGACTTATTATTTTAAAATTAGCCCACTCTGCCATAATGCAGCACTTTTCTCTTAGATGGTGTTTTTTATTCAACTTTTGTCTCCTTTCCAGGAAAAATAAAGCTGCTGTGCATTTCAAACTGTGAACTCCACCACAATGTGTAGCAGTGTGTCCTTTTTCAGGCAGGAGCTCTTTATGCATTGTTTGAGCTGATAATTTGTCTTTAGGGGCACAGCTGAGCCTGCTCTATGATGGGAGCCATGAGGAGGTGTTTGTTTATCAGTGCCTAATACTCTCCTTTGGAGCTAACCTGAAGAATCAAGGATTAATAGGCAAGCCTGGCATAGCCCAACCACAGAGCCTTTGTGCAATGATGGAAAAGCCTGAAAGCTCAGCTGGGGAGTCGGGTGGTCTGGAAAGCCCTGTGGTCAGGAGGGTTTTGTGGGCAACAGCTGCTCTCCATGGACATCGTTTGGGTGCCGCCTGCAGAGCTCCCTGTTTGAGCAAATCAATAATAACCTATTGATACTGGACTGAGAGCCCTCAGGTGATTCTTGCCTGATGTGGGTGTGGTGCCTTCCACAGGATCAGACAGATCCAGGAGCAGGAAATTATCTTTGGAGCTCTTTCATTTTAAAATAGAGCTGTATTTCTTTAATGTTTAAGATTCTGCCAGGAATTGTACTATATATTCATGGTCTTTAGATGAAAAAATCTGGTTCTATTAGTGAGTGTATGAACTTCATTGAACAGAATATATTGGTGGGAAGGGGAATGCAGATTGTACAGTGAACATGTGCCTGTGAGACTGTGAAGAGTGAATTGTTAAAAGGCTCCAACTTGAAGTGGATGCATAAATATCTTACAAAAGTCTGAGATGCAAAGTTAATGCTGACAGTGTATAGTGCAGGAAGGTAATAGTACCTTTATTGTAGACATCTGCAGCTGAAGGATCCTCTTGGGATCACCATTTGCTTGCCCAGGGAATTTGTTGACATGTTTGATGTCAGCATCCACAAGTTTTATGGGCTGGAACAGAAGGGTGTTTCCTGATTTAAGCTTTACAGGCAAAGTCTTTGGTTAGTGATGTAGCATTTGATATTTTGGTTGGACAGGGTAGGGAAGCACTTCGACAGGTCATAGCTGGAGACTGGATTGGTCCATGTGTGCTGAGAAGTATTCTGGTGCAGAATACCCCTAACACTGCATAAAGTGCTAAATGTTAGCTTGAAATCATGTGTACTACTCTCAGATTTCAGGAAATATTCTTAAGCAGTTGTTAAGTTGCAGAGAAATTCCAATAGTGTTGCATTCTATATCAAATATCAATGAAAGCAGAATCATTAATGGCACACTAATGAATACCACATGAATTAATAATAATCGGCTACTTTTTGAAGTCTCCCTGGCTTCCAGCTGTCTCTTAAATCACTTCAAATAATTAATTGCTTAATGCTTTTCACCTTTGACAGAGAGAAATAAATTGCAGATTAAAAATACCTATGTTGGCAGTGGGCAGAGCAAAGTGGAATGGCTGTTTGCTGCTAATCGAGAGGGACGGTGCATTTTGCCCTGCTGAGCCTGCCTTGCCCAGGTGGTAATGCACAGATTAAAGGAGGCTGATATTGTTCATTTCAGTCAAAAATTAATCCAGGGCCACAGAGGTTTTGCAGTGGTTTCTCCTCCAGAGAGCTGAATCAGTATCTCTGAAGTGTCCAGCCCTCCCTTTGTAGCACTGCTGCAGGACCATCCGTGGCCGTGACTTTCCCCCTTAGCTTGTTTGTGTCAGTACGTGACAGGGGAGTCAGGGGTCTTTTTTAGGGTCATTTCTCTGTTGAAAACTGCCCTGACATCACCTCAGTCAATAAATGACTAAGCAATTGCAAGAAATTCCAGTCCCATCGATCTGGGACAAATACAAATGACAACCTCATGCAAATACATGAATATAACATTGTTTTTTTTTTTTCTGGAAGCTGTCTGGGCCCGAGGATTTTAATATTTTTATTCCTTTTATTTATAGATACTAAGGAACTCAGTTGCTTGGAGACCTTCATCTTCCTATCTGTGCTCAAAGCAGGTAAGGTCAATTATTCAAATAAAGTTGTAGTGACCAGAGGATGCATGGAAAGCATCTTAATTTTTAATCAGCTTGAAAATGGGGAAGTCAGTCACAAGTCTTTCTTCTCAAATGACTTAAAGTTTCAAAATGTGCAGTCTTGCCATTTCAAAATGTATAGAAGAATGCCTGAGATATGTTGTGGCAGGAATTTTTTCCTGTTGTGTATTCTGTTTTATTCCAGTAGTGACAAACACATTATAGTGCTGGATGCAAGACTATTGCATTTGTAAATGTTCAAGCTGCTGATATTGGTATATATTGTACTGTCTTGGCAATGTTTAAGCTTAATTTATTATTTTTTAGTAATTAAAAAAAAAACCACTTATGGTTTTATGATAGAGAATGCAAGAGAGAGAAGCAATGGGTGCTCTGGGATTCAAAGGAAAGGAGAGCCCAAATGCCTGATTTTTTTTCAGCCTCTGATAAGTGCAGCTCACAGCATTCAACTGCTAATGCAGAATTTAATCCTAGTTCTGAATTTTCCCTTTCTCAACCTGTTAAATGTGATACAGAATGGCAACTCCTACTTTATTCCAAATGCATTTTAAACGTGTATTTTCAAGCTGTGGAGTTACTGGAGGAGCTCTTCGCATAAAATGACATTACCCTGTGTACATGAAAAAAAAAATAGGGCAACAGGAATTTGTTGTGATAGAGTGTAAGCTGGCAGACTTTCAGACATTTAAAATGCCGGGAAAGATAACTTCAGTTAAAAAAAAAAAAAAAAAAAAAAAAAAAAAAAAAAAANAAAAAAAAAGTTTTCTTCTGCATACTTTTGTGCCAGTGATCACCAGAAATGCCTTGCAGGAAATTGTTCCCGGCAGGTATAGCTATGCCAGAGAGAAGGAGCTGCAGGGGCCGGTTCCCAGCCTGGAGGGCCCGTGCTCTCCTGAGGTCAGGCCGGTGGTAGGAGCAGCCCCAGCTCAGCACTGCCAGGCTGCAGTGCATCCCTGCCTGAGGGATTCTGGAGTGTCCCAGCACAGCTTTTTGGGGGCGGACACCCCGCAGGTGGCGAAAGGCAGTGGTGGAGGAGCAGAGGGGTTTTTGGCAGGGGTGACAGTGCTTGGGGACCGCCCCTGCCCGGCTCCCCAGCCCCGTCCCAGCGCCACGGTCCCACCGAGGTGTGCGGGCACAGGGACCCCGAGTAGGAAGCAGAGTCGCCACGAAATCCTGCAGAGAGTAAAGGTGAGGAAAGGTTTGATGGGGAGGAAAACTGACAGAGAAGGGAGATGTGGTCTAGTAAAAGCTTATCAAACAGAAAGAGGGAAAAAAAAAAAAAAAAAAAAAACCAAACCCCCAGAACACCACAAAGGAGGGGGGAAAGGGAGGGCAAGCAAACTAAAAGCAAGGCAATAACAGCATAAGAGATAAACTCAGAAAATCTTTGCACTGGTATTACAAAATAAAAAATCCACTGGGAAAGGAGGGCAAGCACTAGGTTGAGACAAGAGGCAAGATTTCTCTTTGCCTGAAAGCATATTGTTGAGATGAATTTTCTTTATGCATTCATACCCTTTACCTAGGTGCAATAACAATAGTCTGAGGCTTGTTGGCTATGAAAAGTATTCATGATTTTTTGCTGCCAAATAAATGTTCAATTTTGTTCAAAAATTGTTTTCTTTATTTACCCAGGGCAGGTACTTATAGTGCTAAAGCTACCTGTCACTCTGATCTGATAGAAGTATTTTGTTCTGGGTAATAGCCCAATGCCTTTAAAATTCAGTGTGTTATGCTTTATTTAAAAATAATGGGCAATATAGCTGTATTTCACAGTTAATAAGTGTATTAATTATGAGAGAAATCATACTAGGTACTGTTTGCTGCTCAATTTCCTCTGAAATGCAATGAATAATAATTTTCTTTAAAATTCAGGACATTTTTAATGCATCCAACAATGATGAAGTACACTAATTACAGGTAATATATTTTTATTGAAATCTGAATGAATACACTTGTCATTGGGTCTCAGAAGCATGCTATACTCATTTGAATTATATACCATAATATATATCAACTAATTATAGATTTTTTCCATTCCTAATAAAGAAAACCTAGTTAGTCAGAATTTCATCAGACCCAGTTTTCCTGAAGTGTCGAGGTAAAGCTTCCCTTGACCTAAATGGGACCTGTGTTCATTCTTCATTTTAAGGCAGGAGCAGTTTGTTTACCCTAAAACTCCTGCAAAACAAAATATACAGGACTAGAAACTCCCCACTACTGTAAAAGGCAGCTGCTTGCTCTGACTCTGGTGTGAGATCTCACTTCTTGATAACTTGGGTGTCACCTGCAGACACAAAGGCTCTACCATGGTGCTCCACACCCATCACCAGGAAGAAAAAAAACAAACCAGAGGCTGTAGTTATAAGTTTCAAATTTTCTTTGTGTAAACCTCAGTGTTCACTTAAACATAGCTGTTTAAGCACTTATACCTGTCACTAAATTCCTTTGCTGGAATATTAATGGGGAGGGAGCACAACGGGTACAATCAGCCTAAATTAATTTCAAAATTCAAATAAAGGCTCATGCATAGGTTGTTTTTCTCCAGGACTCACCATTTCTAATTAGGATCCAATATGACATGTCCTGTTTTCATATTTCATACGCTGCATATTTCAAGGAGAAAAATCTAGATTCTCGAGATGATGGCTGGCAACTCGAGAGAAAGAAAAACATAAACAACCTGGAGAAAAAAACTGAATATAATAAAACTACTCTTGAAAATATTCCAAGGGTAAGTCAGAAATATGTTCAAAATACAGGGTGTGAGTATTAGTTTTTCATAATAGAGATGGAATCAGTGCATGCAGAATATTGATTACAGATTAAGCTCACCTTATCAATAAAGACCAACTTTTGCAATCATCTTCTGAGGGATCCATCATGCAATTCCTATCAATCCTGAAAAAAAATCTTTGCGTTGTTAGGAAGGTGGCCTTTTTCACCAACAGAGCCTGAAAACAGTTTCTCACCAGCTTAGTTCCTTAAAAAAACAGCTACTATGTTTTTTTGACCTCTTCTATAACAATATTCCTTGTTTTAGAAATTAGTATCTTGATTCTTAAGAACTATTGAAGAAAACATTACTTAAGAAATAATAACATTATACTGAAGACAAAATTTAAAGAGCACAACAAACTCTGTAAGAAAATATCGTATTATGTATCAAAATAAAAATACTCTTAAGAAGACCAAAACAAGTATCTTTCTATTAAGACTATGCACAACATATTCCAAGACACATATCTGTAATTGGAATAAAAATAGTGAAACTAATGTGATATTCAGACCTTATTCTGTTCCCACAGTTATCTGGTTGATCTAACACGTTTTAAAAATAATATTTCCATTTGGCAGCAAACAGCTGCCAGTGGAAGAAGCATCAAACAATGGCTTGGTGGTTATTTAAAATGAAACTTGAACAGTTTTGGTCTTAGATGGGTCATAAGAGTAAGAGCAAAGCACAAGTGTTCCAGGTAGACAGAAAAGGCAGTTATGGCACAAGTCCTCTAACCAGAGCTAGGAAGGACCACACAGTCCTTGTCTCAGCTATGGCTATTCAGAGGTTTCCTCTGAAGGTGCTATACAGAGGTCCAGGAATGAGTTGTGCTGACAAGTACCCAAAGACTGGATTCAGCTCAAAAGCTCATTTGACACATAATCAAATCCCACAAATTCAAAAACTGAATTAATAAAAAGCCTCCATCTTTTCCCTTAGACATGAAGCAACAGATTAACTTGCTTTCAACAGTTTGAGGTCAAACCAAGGCTGTGTCCCAAATGGACATGAAAAATTATATCATTCAAATGACACAACTCTACAAGTGATAGCCTTTACTATTGTAATCTGCACTATAGGAATTATTTGTGTTTGATTTTTACCAAATCCAACAGCACCACAAGGCTTTATCATTAGCACTTAATTTAAGGAGGTATCAAGAGCTTCAGTAATGGTAAGTGTGTTATCAAGGGTAACTGCTCATTTCATTAGCTTGTTTTCAAACTTGTGCAATTCTTATTCAATAGGATACTGCTTTTGTCAAGCTAGTTTATTGATAGCTTAATGAATTAAAAGAGGCATTTCATTCTTTTCGGTGAAGAGAAAGGAAAAACAAAAGGATGGAAAACAATTAAGAATGGAGAAATTAATAACAAGCTGCAATTGGTTGTGCAATAGTGAAGTGTTACAGAGATTTCACTTTGCACTAGAAGGATCAGTTCTTGAAAACTGTCCTGGAGAATAAGATCCTTTAGGAAAGCAAACATACATTATTGAGCTGCATGGACTAGGAAATCGCAAGAGATTTCTCTCTCTGCCTTTCAATTTAAAAGAACTTTTGAATCTTGGTTTGCTCTATCTTGGTGGCAACTAAGAAGTGTTGTAGTTATTATCAGAAAGGGTTTCTACTAAGTCCAGAACTCTTTCTAGAAACATTTCTCTATTTGAGAATCTTTCTCCCTTTCAGACTTTCCTGGCTTAAAAAAAAAAGAAAAAAATATTTCAACTTTAAATCTCATCTGGTAATGGAATATGCTATTAACATGACAAAAGCAAACTTCATTCATTATAAAATTATGCTTCACTGCAATTATTTAGAAATGCAATATGCCTGTAAGTGCATTTAAATTATGGTAAGCAAAACAGCACTTTATGAAGAGTTGGGTAGTGTTGGGTTTGGGGTGATTTTTCTTTTTAATGGACTGTACCACCCACTAAAAGATTTCTGGTTTCTTGGATGATTCATTAATGTTTCCTTCATTTTCCAATTTCTATGGGACCATCTGGCCCATTTTTGTAGAAAGGCATTTAGCTGTAAATATATTTTACAGTCTTTCTCAATTTAAAAGTAGTTGCCCAGCTGCTTCACAGAAACTGTCAGCAATTGGTAAACTCCTCAGAATTGCCAGCCTTCATTAGTAATCCAATCAGGATGTCGTTTAAAATACTGCAAATCAGATTATGCTCCATTGGACAGGAATTGGAGTGACATGATGTGCTGGGTTATCTTATTTTGCATCTGTGATTGCCTTTAATCCAGGAGATGCACCCACTTTCTTTTGAGAGGAAGGCACTTAGGCTGGAACTGGCTGTCCCTGTGCATGTATGTGGTCCTGTGTCTTCACCCAGCAAGACCTGTTGAGGTTTTGTCATTCTCCTCGAGCCGAAGTCAATGTCAGGCCCTGGTAGCACGAGTTACATGCAGCATTGGCTGGGCTTCTGAGTTCCTGTGTTATGTGGTTTTGATTGACTGCAACTGTACATTTGAGGTTTCTGATTTCTGTGAATTTTAGATTGGTCCTGTTCTCTCTCACTTTTATCTTCTGTACGATGAACCCCACATTTCTTTAACAGCTGGAAGTGCTTGCTTGCTGGCAATAATGTAAGAATATGGAGGTAAGGCAATGAGGTTGGCACTGGGCTGCATTAATCTGTTACTTCAGTACATAATTTCTGTCATTGGGAGAGTCTCTGGTATAACATGCAGGTGGGAATATTTATCAGAACAGTCTAATTAATATAAATTTCTACACATGGAGAATCTTCTGTTGTAGACTAAGCTGCACAAGGACTTGGATGGATACAGAATTCCATATTTATTTATTTATTTATAAGGCATTTGTACTCCTCAAAATATATGTGCATAGTAAGACTGCCACTTTGCACTGTACTATACTGCACTATACCTTCTGTATTATTAGGTTTTCTGATGGGATAACTCATGTAGGCCAATGAGGAAGTAAAGTTTACCTCATTTAGCCAGCTGGTATTTCCTAGGACATTTCACTATGTTATGCTCAAAAGTAATTCTGAACTTTGTGCTTTATATCCATATTCTGAGTTACTAGTTGCTACGATAAAAGAAAACAGGGCAACCAGTACCTGCTGCTCAGCTCTAAAGATGTTATCATTTGTTAAAGGCTGAAAAGTCTGTTCATTGTTATCAGTTGGATGCAATCAGAGTTGCATGATAGAGCTTTTATCAGTCATGCTTTATATGCCTCTAATTAGACGAGCCTTCAGGAATAGCTTTGAAAATATGAAGAAGACATGAAAACTTTATGTAAGAAATTCTGTGAGACACTAATATACTACTTCTAGTTGAACAGAAGGTTTCCAAGGTGTGAGATATAAAGGGACATATTGACAGAATAATGTGATGCCAGAGAAGTTTCTCTAGTCATTATTTTCAAGAGAAATTTAGAAATAGGTAGTTGGTGTGGAGATGATAAATTCTGACAGGGTATCCAGAGTAGACAAAAGAAGGTAAATTTCTAGAGAATCATGTCTTTGGGATCTATGCAGTTAGGAGTACAGAGGGAGAACACTTAGGTGAGTAGAGTAGAAGAGACAGAAATTCCATTGGGGATTGAAATCTTTAAAAGCAAGTTTCACCAGTTTTGTCAAATCTGTAGTTGAATAGCAATAAAAAAAATACTAAAACTACATATCTGAGTGCTATGAAAAGTTTAAAGTTTAGTGAGTAACTTCTACTCTTTGAAAATACTGCGACAATATACCTATTCTCTGACACACAAGAAAATAATCTTACAGTTCATTGTGTACTGCATTCATGTTCTCCAAGCAATACTTTTGGTTAGCTTTAGGGAGGAAATATGGGAGTGCTAGAAGTGACAAGCATCCATGTTCACATGTTTAGTAGGGGTAATTTTTGTTAATTAAATCCCTTGTTTATGGAGTCATTGGCACTCAGCTAGCAGAAAGTTTCAAGATAGCTACTTTTTTCATAGGCAGTTGCATGGAGTTATTTGAGCATCTATAGTTACTTTATTAAATTCAGAGAACTCTGCTGACTCTGATTTTCATGTATCTTTTCATTTTTGTCTACTGTCAATGTGATCTGTGAAGAGTTTGGCTATTCAACTAAATCCCCCGGTTCGGTTCATTCCAGGCATAGTTTGAAGACTCATCCTAGTGGATAATTGCACATTTCATGGCATTTTTATGAGCCTTTGCTTCATAGCTTGTGGATGTCTGTATTTCCTAAGCTTTATAGCCCATGAAATAAAGGGGTTGTGTTGCAGTACATTCAACAGCTTATACGGAGAACCTGAATGCTAATTCTTAGGAACCAAAAATTTAGACAAGTGACATCATTTTCCTCTTGCAGTGAGGAGCCAGGAATGACTCTACTTTCAGCAACTAGGCTAGCAAAAAGCCTTTGCAAATTCTGTTTGTTCCTAAATACAGTATGGCTCCCAGTGGAATTTCCCCCCATCTCCAAGTAGTTAGGAAGGAATTCTGTTTATCTTTGTTGTTGCCTGTAAAACTGCCAGGCACAGGCTATTCAAGCAAAATAAAATCATGTACAACACTTTTTCCACAACTGAAAAACTAATATGCAAAGTAGTGATTTTATCAATACACACTCAGCTATCAGAAAAGTAAGAAGAAAAATGGAAAGTGGTACATGAAGGGAAGAATGAGAAAAGGAGAAAAATTTGATCCAGCTGCCATCTCCACAAAATGATCCAAAGAAAACTCCTTTCAATCCTCAAGTGTGAGAAAACACCTCCCATGTTCATGTGAAGACTGCTATCATTCTGTCCCTGCCATGTTTAAATATTAGGCTTACTTTTGTTTAACTATTCAGTAAAGAGCAGCTATGAACTTGCTTTCCTACTGGATTTGTGATTGATCCTTTATTCAGATCTTCATAACATGTCCACCAAGATCTACCAGTGATTTGGTTTTTTTGACTGGTAATTCTGATCATTTTATTAAAATAAGGGCAAAAGGGAATTGAATGCTTATATCCTGAAAGCCAGACTTTAAGCCCTTTATTTTACATGTTGTTAAATGATACTGCTCTGGATAAAACAATGGATGCATTAGGTATGTAGGATATATTCCATAGCTGTGGCTTAGACTTCATCTGTGATTTTATTGCCATAAATGATTGCACAGCATTATAGGGTAATTCACAGAGACTTGATAATTTCTTCCCTTTTTCTCTCTTTGTCTATTCCTTGTATCTCTTCTCTCTTTTTCTCCTTTANTTATATAAAAATCTAAGGATTTTTATTTGAAAAAAGTTGAAGGAAGGGAAAGCTGGTAAAATATGAAAAATATAATTCTTTAAAAGAATTCTGGGGGTAGATATGAGCTCTGTATCTTGACCATTATGTTGGTTGAGGATCTGAAATACTATTTTTACCGCCTTTAATTATGGGTCATTTACTAAGGGGTTCTAATCTCAGGTGTTTCCCAGTGATTAAAAAAATGTATCAAAGGAAATGAAAG
>VZTR01013176.1:485179-512842 GCA_013400775.1 Chaetops frenatus | reverse complement strand
ATTCAAAAGTTGTATTCAGCTGCTTGTATCTGCACCTGCAGTGTGCATTATGGAGGACCCTAATGACTTTTATAGGCATTATTTAAGAGATGAAAGCATTAAAAAGTCTTGAAAAATCAACAGAAATCTGACAATCAGTCACTCTGTCTCTTGACATGTGATTGAAAGGATTATTTTCTCTTAACTTAAAAAGACAGTTTCGGTATTCACTTTCCATACATAAAGTAAACCATTTTGAAATTTCATCATGACTATCAAGAATAACTACTGTCAGGAAGATACAGAAGTCTTGAATGGGAAAAATTCACACACAAAACCAAAAAAAGCCAGAAAACTGTAGGACATAGTTGCATCAGAGAGAGCAGAGTCTCATTCATTTTAGTAAAAATTTATCCTCAAGCAGATTTTCACAATAGGAAAAAAAGAAACAGGGCAGTTTTCTGGCTACAGTAACCTTAAACTTCATGCAGAGGCAGAAGAAAAATAAAGGAATCAAGTGCCTAAGTGACCTCTGAGAAAGCCAGTCTTAGAAACAGAGTCACAGTGCACTGCACCAGAGGTAATGGTAGCACAATCTCATGTTTGTTTTGTTCTAGCAATTCCATGAAACACTAGCCAAGCACTTGTCTGTCCAGTCGGTGTGCCCAGTGCTGCAGAAGAGACTGCACTTATGTAATTTCCCACCCTTGTGCTTATCTTGTACCGAGATATCACTTGTCAAAGCCAGCGGAGTGTAAGGCTCTTAGTGGGACACACTTGCTCCAGAAGTCAGAGAGAGGGAAAGCCAAATTAGGCTTTGGATGTTTATTCTGTCAGTGGTCTGTGACACTGTATGAGTTTAATAAGAGCTTAACTGAATCCTTCTCAGGGAAAGGGAATTCTGTTGAAAGCCCAGGATTTTAAGAGGTTATCAAGGGACACAGATTTAGTTGATGAAATGTCATGTCATGAACCGTGCTCATTGTTAGCAGCATGAAACAAAGAACATGCTGTAGGAACAACCAAAGAAGTCTTCTTGTTACTGATTTTGCTTGGACTGATTGGCTTTGTATTTATCAATTGCAAAGAGCTGATCCCTTCTAAATTAAGCCTGTCATTGGTGGTGTGTGCTGTTCATAGGATGCTGCACACAAAGAAGAACATTGGGAAAAGAATTATGCTCTCAGCAGTCAGGAGGTTATCTTTACACTAATATTCTTAATATTAATGATATCTATAGGACTGAGAGTCATTTATTGTCCTAAAACCCAGAGATTATCAGTACTTCTGCAGCAAGAAAGCTCCTTTGCCAGACAGGCATGCAGATACAGGAGAGGCATAATAACAGTGTGATAAAAATCTTGAAGTAAGACAATGCAATGAGGAAGTTAGAACAGTTTGTCTTAGTTCTGTCATCCAACAATACTTTGTAACCCAAAGGACATGGTTTAATCAGGGGGTCTGAAATGTAAATGAAGCAAATTCTGACAGCCTTTGATCAAAGGCAGAGAAGGAAGGAAAGCTTCTCAGATAAGTCTCTAAGGGAGCAGCTAGAGTTAGTCAGATAAACAGAACAAAAGTAAAGTATATTCACATCCCAAATTTTGCTAAATTTAGCTTTGACAAAAGAATCGAGAAGTAGCCTTAAGCCAGTGTAATTAACTGGTTAAGAAAGTAGTGTTAATCCATTTTGGTGGCAGACTCTGTGTCCACTGCAAACCTCTCTGATAAAGGTGCGGGCTGCAGAGATGGCACCATCAAAGCAACTTTGAACCCTTTGATGGGTGCTGAGAGACTCAGCTGCTAAATGGATATTCAGTCACTACTGATGGGTAATTCAGAAGAATCAGGTTAATACTTCCAGCTCTAATAACTTTGAATTAGAGATGGCTGACTTAAGATTCATTAAAAAAGCAGTCTGCTGGAATCTGACTTTACAGCAGTTTGGCAACTGTAGAGAGGAAGAATGGACCCCAATTCATTATTATCATGAAATGTCAGACTAAATACATGTCAGGATCTTACAGAGGGTATCCCACAAAATTTTCTGTTTCTTATATTTGAAAAAAAAAGGAAGCAAGCACAAGACCTTATTTTATGTCACATTTCTCCATCTCACATCTCTGGTGGGGAAGCCAAGCTGAATCATGCATGACTTTTAATCAACAGTTGCCACGACAGGGGTTTACCATCTTACAGGCAAAGACTGATGGTTGCATATATGATTTTGGTAGCTTTTAATTTCAGTATTTCTCAGTCAAACTACATTTTTGTTAAGATTTGTATGAGTTTAAATATTTGATCTAAGTCTGGGACAGTATTTTTTTTATTTCTGTTGTTTTTATGAGAATAGTTTATTGTATGGAAAAATTACTGCTACATTTAAATTTAAACTCAAGTGCTTAACCTCTGTAGCCATTGTTCAAGTGAGATATCATTCCTAGGAATTTTTAATGAATGAAACAAACTAATGAAACGTTCATATAGTGTTTGACAGCAGTCTTCCACATCATCCTTGAACATGCAGAATCAAGGTCTACAGTTCAAAGAATGAATATTCTTTTACTACCCTACTGCTGAATTCTCAGTGGGACTGTTCCACTCCATGTGGGCTTTCAGGTGCCCATTAGAAATGGGCTAATGAGTTGCACCCATAAAGTACCCCTGGATGGGGAACAAATCCCTCCCTTAGCACAGTGCTCAAGGCATTCACAAGGACATCCTTAACACAGGTCTTGGTCTTTTGGGTTTTTTGGTTTTTTGTTTGGTAGTTACATTTCTTTTTTTCTTAGAAAAAGTGCTGTTATGTCTTTGAAAATGCAGTAAATCCTAAATTATTTTGATAACACTTTGGAGACTATAAGGTGGCTCATGTAGCTAATTAGGAAACATTTATTTCCAGATAAAAGAGGTATAGAAGATATATCATTAACATTTCTCAAATATCTATTTATGAATGTTCAGTGTGCACCTAATAATAAATGGGCATTTACTAAGAAAAGTTCCCTTCTGTTTTTTAAAGAAATGCTCTCAAGGGAATGTGTAACAACACTGAGATTCAGTGTTCAGTAGAAAACTGAGCTAACAGCTACTCACATTATTTTCTTTGTGGTGGAAAAATGCTTTTGCATTATTTCTCAGCATCAGAACAGAAGACATTTGAAAAGTGGGAGTATCTGTGAAAGAATCCAAGTAGTGTACTATTAACATTAGCAAAGTCTATAGAAAAATCAAGAGAGCTGTTCCTCAGTTCTAAATTTCGTGTCCAATCCTGAAGGCAGTGGAAAGACCCCCACTGATTTCAGGAATTATTTGATTTTGACTTTATATCCCCTTAGAGGATTTGAACAACTCAGAGCTGTAAAACAGCATAGACACAGAACATATGTACTTGCACAATATAATTTTATTGACTTTGAAAACTATTTAAGCAGGACCAGTATTTTCAGGTTGGAATACTGAAACAGGGACCTCTCCACGTAACTATCTAAATATACATGAACAGCCTGAGCTGCAAACAAAAAATTATTCAACTGCACTAAAAGTATGTAGTTTTGTAGGTTTTAAATTTGTGCAAGGTCAAATACAACATTTTAGTCATAAAATAAATATAAATCCTGAACATATTTCTAAATCCTGCTTTAAAGAAGAATTTTTTTAAAAGGGAATAAATTTAAGAGAGCTAGTGTGATGTGATTTAAACTGTTGGACTCAGAGTCTTCAGATTACTTTTCTTTTAGTCTGGACAATGATTTTTCCATGGCATATGGATCATAAACTACATGTACTTTCCTTTCAGAATGTTACTCTCCATTTACTTGAGTGTACTCTATCCCTGATTCTATATTTGTCTTGTGGAAAACACATCCTCAACATGTGAGAGCTCACACTTGGGAATATCCCATGCATATTTCACGTGGCTGTCTAAAATCCCCAGGTCCCAATCTCTGTGTTTTTTCCCTTGTCTTATAAATTCAGTAATCCTTTTGTAAATAGTTTTGCCAACTACTAACACACTGGAGTTTTGTTTAGACATTCTGCTGTGTGCCCTTTCTTTAGAGAATATCTTCGTAATTTTTTCAGGCTTCAACTGAAATCAATATTTAAAAAAAAACTTTTTGTAGAACAGAGCTTCAAAAAATATGAAAAATAATTAGATTATGGATTTTTTTTAAATTATCCATCTTGATTATGGAAAGAAAAAAAGCTGCAGCTCAAGAACTTGCACGGCAATTTTGGATCAGGTGTGTATTAAGAAGAAGGAGCTCCATGTTGACGCGACCTGGACTTTGCTGAACGGAAACGGGCAAAGCAAACTGACAAATGCTGGGGTTTATGTCACAGAGTCAGTAGTGGGGCGCATCAAGAATATGTCAGTCCTTAGGAACAGACTGATTGTCCAAGCTGTGTGCAGCTTCACCTGCCAAGGACAAGGCCTCAGAGACCTCTTTTTCAGAGGGATAAAGATGCAGCCAGGCAGGACATTCCTTCTTGTGAAAGAGAAAATCTTTTAGAGAAAATGAGAGTCTGCCTTGAAAGAGATAAGCCTGTATGAATGCTCAAGGACAGCTGGGTAACCTGCCTTGCCTTGTTTCCAGAAACATGAACAAACAATTTGGCATGAGCCAAATTGAGATGAGACTCCATCTACAGCTTTGCAACCCTTTGCCTTTGAAGAGCCTGGTATATATGTTAGGATCATTTATCACCACTTCCTACAGGCAATATATTGTTTGACTGCAGTTTTATCCTAATTTACAATACTTGGCTTTAGATTGTTTAGTACTAAACGTCAGAGCTAAAAAAATAAAGAAAAAAAAAAAGGTAAGATTAAATAGCAGGATTTATTCCTTGATTTTATATCACAGAGAGTTTGGAGCAATAAACAGAAATAAGTTAAAATAATAATAAAAAAATCGCTACTGTAAAACACATTTGCTGCTTTTTTACTATTTAAGAACATCTTTTTGGTTGGTTTATAAAACTAAATTGGTCAAGAACTATACAATACCTAATTAGTTGGAATGGAGGTTGTAACTGATTCTTTTTGGCCCTTACTTTCACTGAAATTCATATTCAATTACATGATGAGAATATCAAGCTTCATTCCACAGAATCCTTGGTGGAGGTAGGGTCCTACAGATATTTTCTACAGGGCCACAAAATAAAAACAAGGTTATTATTAGCAACCTTAAATTCTCTATATTGGCTATCGTATCTGCAGTGGAAAATTGTTAGGGTGGCACCTCAAAATTAGTTGATATCTCCATTATGATATCAGGATCACAGAAGGTTTAGATCATGAAAAATTTGAGTGTGGAAATTATTTTTTTCCCCTCATAAGTCTCAGAATGTGCTTTAATTTTTAATTGAGTGCAATTTCCAGCTGTCATCCCCAGCATTCCTCCATTCTCAGCTGTTGTCTCATAAATGGCTAGAGAATGCTCTTTCACTATTTAGCACTAATTAATTTTGTTAATTAAATGTCACCCTGCTTTTTTCCTTATTAGAGTTTTTGTACCAAAATGGTTCCCAGGACATTACAGCTAAAATCACTAAAGATTAAAAAGAAAGGATGGAAATTGAATGTGCAAGCACCAGAGAATTCATTAAATGCATTGTAAGACATGCAAATGCCTCTTGACAAGCGGGATGGGAAGTGTAAGACACTTCCCTCCAAGGGTGAGTTAATAGGCCAGCAATTTCTGTCAAACCTTCTGTAGATTGGTGAGCAAGACTATCACAGACTGGTGAATTCAAGAACCAATGTCAACACGTAATCCTACTCTGAAATTTCTCATTATAGCAGTTACATTGACGGGGAATTTCCCTGTCTTAATTATATAAAGCCAGTAAGTAGATAAACATCTTGTTATTGCTCATTTCCTTTTTGAATCTAAAGTAACAAGTGCACGTGGGAAGAAAATGAGAAAGGCAGATTGGATGTCTTCCTCCAATTTATCGGTGGCTAATCCATCCATTAAAAAAAAAAGCAAGCAAGAAAGAAAAACAATCTTATGTTGTTTTCTGGGGCGTGTTGATGTGTGTATGTGGGAGCTGGCAAAGGGTCACATAAAGATGAATGCTGCTTTTCCAGCCCCTCTAGTCTATGGCAGAGCATGATGCATCTGTTAATGTGTTCTTGGGTAGTGTTGAAGGCTTTGGCAGTTTATTGCTGGCATGGCAGCCAAGTAGAGGCCAGTTGTATTGAGTAACATGTAAAACTGCCAGTGAGGAACGTGGCCCAGGATATTACCTGGAGAAACATGCAATCTTCATTGATTTCCTGACACTGCCATTAATAACAAAGCCAGGGTTTCCTATAAGTCCCTGAAGTTTTTAGTCAGCACATTCAGCTGGTTGTAGCTGTCATTTGTCCTTCTCTGAGGGCTTTTTGGGGAGCAGGGAGAGAGACAAAGAGCTTTATGCAGCTGGTTGTGTTTCGATGGACTGTTTCCAGTCAGCCTTTCCCCGCTGCATGGGCACGTCAGTGCAAAGTGCTGAGTGCAGCTGCCTGGGAGAAACCTCTGCTGGATTTTGTGTCAAGGTTCAGATGGTACCAGAATTAAGCCCAGTATTTCTGTCAGCTTTTGGATTAATTGGGTGGAGGCATCAGTGAAGGATATTTTGCTCAGTCCCCTTTGGGTATAAGTGTGCTTGAAATGTACAAGGATGGCCCGGATTGTCAAATGGGGTACAGTGAGGAGCAATCACGTGTACAGATAAATTAAACCAAGTCTACTTATCTAAATGCCATGTTCAGCCTAATTACTCCCAGACAGCATCTGGAAATGCTTAGAAAGGATTACACATGCAATTGGAGTTTAAGAAGTTTAGTTCTCTAAAACACTGTTACTCAGTGTAAAGCCTCTCTTTCTCTATGGACTCTTTCCCACACACACCCCCAACAGATCATGATCCTGGGAGGGGAAAAATATCTGTCTTACAAATACATGTAATAGAGAGCCAACCCACACTCCTTTGCAAGGTAGGTTTTGATTTAGGTTTGCTTCTTGAACTTTCCAACATTTAAATTTGCATGTACAGAGACCCAGGGTCATGTGATCTTGTTGTATTAGTTAATTAGATAGCGTATTATTTCATATATTTTCTATTTGACCTCTCTTGCCTGTTTCTGTATGAGCAAAAAATTCACAGTTGTTATTTAGGGGATATAAACACTCTACTACCAAAGGATCAACAGGAATGGTTTCTAATTCCAATGAGAAACTGAGACAAATAGACAGGACTGTAAGCCTTGAGTAAAGACATAATATAAAATATATATTTTAGTATTAATATATGTGTTGATCTTAAGTTTAAAAAGCACAATTTTTGGACTATAACAGATTTTTGAATGGAATTCTTTTGTCTGCTGGTGCATATTCAGTTCTTTAACTATTAGTATTGGGGATCTGCTGTTCTTGAAGCTGTATTTGTTGCCCATATGCAGATTTACATAGGACTGTCCAAAATGTTCTTCACAGTTCAGAGAAGCAGAAGTGCAGGGCAGCCACTGCTAACTGGTTATGTGCTGCCCATGCTGACACAACATGGAATGCATTTGCTTTGCAGCTTCTTACAGACACCTTGGAGAACTGAAACTGGTGTCTCTCAATGTCTAAACTCTGCAAAGTCAATCCCTAACTTCCCTCGTATGCTCTATAAAATCCTCTCTTGGCAATGGTCTCTTCTTTTGGTAGTCTTAAGAAATACAGGCAGCTTGTAACCAAAAATACATTGAGCTGACCTATTTTCTAAATATTTCAAAGTAATAAATGCATTCCAAGAATTTTGGCCAGATTATCTGCAAACAAACAAACACAGAAACACGAACTCTTTTTTCAAAACTAGTTCTTTGGAACTTACATTTCATTTGGTTCTAGAAATGTGACAACATTATAAGAGTGATCAGAACAATAAAAATAATTAAGAGGAGAAACTTCAAGAAGAGGATAAGAATGCAAGACTTAGATAAAAGAAAAATGGAAAAGGTAGGGCAAAATTATAGAACAGATTTTTTAAAAGTATCAATGACTACGTATATTGACATCCCTAAAAGAAATGAGAAAAAAAGTGCCCAATTAAGTCATTTTACATCTGGCTAGTGTGTAAGTATTACTGGATCTCAGTCATGCATAATATCAGGAAAAAAGCTAATTTATTTTTTATATCCTAAACTTATAACTGGCTTAGAGTTACAGCATTATTGGAAAATTGCTTAGAAATAAACTAAAGAAAGGGGACTATTGAGATAATCTTCCTGTACTGCCAAAACTGTGCAGTCAATACTGTAATAATAATAATAGTAGTAATAATACCCTTTATCCTTGATATTGACATGCTAGGAGTATGGAACAGCATTATGCCCAAAAAGCCCACATGCAATACCAATCTGTGAGCCCAGGTGTTTGAGGTGAGCTGGTTTCCAGACACAGGGGAAAACTAGGTTGCCTGTGTGGCTGGGCAAGAAGAATATTATAACCTGCTCTTGATAACAGACTGTCATCAATTACCTCTCCCCTGCAGGGGTCACTGGGGTCCAGGGAAGTCAAAGGCAGTGCTGCAGCAAGCAAGATCTAAACCTCGATCCTGTCATGGATCGACCCCAAATGCCCTTTCCCAGGAGTGCCTCGTGCCAAGGTAAATAAATACAGTAATTTGTGTGACTTCTCCCTGTCAGATCTTGCTTGTGGCCTGTCAGGCACAAAGGCAGCATCTCTGGTGCTGTGTTTGCTGCTAACTGAGCTTCAGCAAGTTAAACTCAATTGCAATCATGTCCCAGCTTAAGTGCCAGGGTGCCTCCCGTGACTTACAGCATAATGCCAGTCTGAAGAGGGCTGTAATGGGAGATTAACTTGTAGCAACAGCATACTGACTGAGAGAGAGCACAAAAATAAGAGTGGAAGTAAAGCAAGATCGAAGATTATACTCTAAATACCAGTAGATACTTTTAGAGATTACCAGAGACTGGCCGAAGAGAAAAAACGTGAAACTACAAAAAAAAAATCTCTGAGGCTGTAGGAAAGGAAGTGAGAAGTTATTACACACATGGTGGTCATGTCTGAAAATGCAATCCTTGTGTCTGAGGAGATATGAGGGAAGAAAAGAAACATGAACTCCTTGGGTTGTGACATTTCTCTACAGCCAAAATTTGGGGGATTTGAGGGATCTCATAAATTGAACAGGGCACTGAAAAAGTCATTCGAACAGCTTCTGTAAATAGCAACATTTTTGAATTAAAACTGGGACTTGGCTATAAAATTCCTGTCTGAATATGAGCTATACTGTGAAGAAAAAGTTAGTGAATCTAAAAAGACAATAAAAGAAGAAGAAAAATGTGGGGTTCAATGAGAAGAGAAAAACTTTTGCATTCAGAAGAGATAGATAATGTAGATTAACCAGGAAATTTAGTTATTTAGTCTCTCTCTGTGTTTTTGTTGACACCATAAGTGCCTTTTAGCTCTGCAAGCCCAAAGATTTGTGGTGGTACTGCTGCAGAGGAGTCAGATCACGATACACTCAGGCCTATGTGCAATACAGGAGGAAAAATAATCTGCTGCCAATTACACGTGGGACTGAGGCTTTGAGTGTTTGGCTCCACACATGAACACCTCAGGCACAGAGAGATTTTTAGGCTTGAAAAACTGGTCTTTAAAAACCTTTGTAATAACAGGAGTTTGAGCAATTCCTTGTGGGAGCTGTCGCATTGACTTCTGTTTCACCTGTGCACATGGAGATTATTGCTGTTTTTTGGTGGAGCAGTTTTTGTGTGGCTAACACAGTTTAAATATTCATAATAATTTAAGAATTTATGTTAGCTGATAACATGATTTGTAATCAGAGTTTGATTTATTTTCTAAAAAATTAAAAGACAGTGAAACCAAAGACAATTTAAGAAGAAATTATTTGCACTCAGAGATTGTTCTATTTCCTAAGAAATTAAAAGACTTGGTGAAAAAAAAACCCAGAATTTAACTAGAAATTAAAATATGGAATAATTCATTCCCTTCAGGCATTTCAAAAATCTGAGCTACTTGCCTGAGTTGCTTTGAGTGACCTTCAAAGTCATGGTCCCTGGAAAAAGGTCTTATGTTCCTTTCACTGACTTGTGTGCAATGTTTATCCTTGAAAGGCACACTAAACTAATATTTTGGAAATAGTTTCCTGTTTTAGAATATGTACTATTTCTATCTGCAAGTTTCTTGTGACGCTGGTGAGATTTTTGTACCATCTGGATTCTCAGAGATAAAGTCTCCTTTTCAGTACAGCTGACAAACAATCCTGTCGCTGTACCTGGCATTGCATGGCATAACTGTCTAGGAATGCAGTTACAAAACAAAAAAATTCATTTAATTACTATATTTTTTCCTTATTATTTTGTGCTATTGTGCTGAAATAGTAATGAATTATTTTTCATCCATACCTTTAATATTTCCTCTATTTTATTTATTTTGGCATATGTCATCTGTTGCTTCTCCAAATATATGTATGAATATAAGATCATTGATAAAATCTGTATACATTAAGTGAGTCATATCCAGTAATTTTGGCATTGAAGACTGTATTTAGAAATCTAGTCTCATAGACTTTAAAAAAAATGAGATATTTTTGTTGAGAAACAAGCACAGACAGTGTTATTCATGGTGAAAACTATTGGTTTGAAATGTAATTTTTTTTTTAACAAAACTTATTTAATGGTGTGTGTCTCTAAGACCCAAGGAGAGTGGTGCAGTGCAGTTCTGTAGGGAAAACAGGTAAACTGTGCAATGAGGATAAAAAATAATCTCATGAAAAATGAGACAGTTGAGCTGTGCCATGTTTTGTATGACTTGCAATCCGTCATCCTTGGTTTTAACATATTCAAAACAGTTTGCTTAATGTTTTTTCAGGAGGGAAGGAAAACTAAGATGTTGACATAGTTGCTGAAATATTCACGTAAAGATACTAAAGCAGTCACAGGATGCAGGCTGGTGTTATGTTCTCATGTTCACTCACAGAATTCAGGTTGTCACTTAGGCTGTATTTCCTGTAGGCATGTGGTCTATATTTCTTTTCACCTGTAAATGAATATTTATCTATGCAAATATAAATTCCATCATTTTTTTAAATTTTTTTAAGTATACTGTTAGATCCTGTTACTTTGAATGAAACAATCTCATTGTGTAACAAAGTACAATTGTTTATTAATCTACCAGACTGCAATTAAAATCGGTTTTATTATCTAGCAACAGAAAACCAAGGAGAAGCTCAGATGGGCTGTGAGTTGAATGTTTTGAAATCATGCATTTTGAAAGAATGAAACAATGAAATCATGTGCAGAGTCTGCTACATACCTGCCAAAAGGGCCCAAACTGTACTTTCTTGTGGGAAATATAAAATATCTGTTTTAGTGAAAGCAGGAGGCAAAGATTTAGACATTCAGACTACATGTAGGAACATTCTTCCCTTTTTTTGCAAGAAGAAAGCATGCAAAATCTATTGATGGGCTGAAAGACATGTGCCCTCCCAGAATACCTCATAAATACACACAAAATTCTTCATCATTGTCAGAATAATGATGAGTGCTGACATGGTTATTGTTATATCTTACAGACAATCAATGAGTGGTTTAAAAACTCTTAGGAACTGAAAGGAAAACCGAATGCAAGTTCTCATTTCCTATTGAGCTACTTTTGCATCAACAAAGATAAAGTTCACAACAGCCATATGGTTTTCGAGTGTTTTGTTTTCTCAGTTCTCTGCCAACTTCATTTGTCAAAGAAATGTCAAATTTACAAACCAAAAGCCACAAAATCCTTGACCTAAGGAAACTGTGAGCCAATCTCAGACAACAATTTAGACCATAAAATTTTGCAGATTTTTGTACAAGTCCTCTTTTAGCAACAGTGTATGAAAGCATTTTAGTTTTTCTTTGAGCAGTGTTCTCGTTAGCTATACTGCAACACTGTCATACAAGTCAGAATAAGGTACAAATTCAAAGCACAAGAACAAAGATAATTAACAGTGAATAGTATCCTTTCTGAATAATAAAGAAAATAATAGCTGACAGACTACACAAAAATCTGAGGAAAAAAATCCATAAATCAAGGATGCTAATTGTTATTTCCACTACTTGTTAAGATGAAAGATGACACTATGTAGGCATTTTCTCAGCGTGATCTCTCATAAACAGATGTCCAATGCCTTGGGTAAACCTGTACAAACTGAGAAGTATCTACTGACTGCATCATTAGTCTTCTTCTGATTTCAAGCCAGGGATGCTGGAGAACAAATTAGTCAACTGATCCTTGCCAAAGTCAAGTTTTATTAAGGAAAAACATTTGTTGCAGGGTAGAAAGGAAGGCTGGGTTTATGCTGAAATTTATATAACAAAGTCCCGGTGAAAAGATAATTTTTTAATTTCACATTTGAGTAATTATTTGCGAACTTTACATTCTTCTTTCTTTGTCCAATTTATGATGTACATTCATCTTTCCTCTAAAGGATGCACTCTCAATTTGTTAAAAAATATGAACATGCTTGAGGATACAACGCTTGACATTCAAGTAAAATACCACATTTTCCCAGCATCATTATTCACATGTACTCTATTCAACACTGCTTCCTTGCCTTTTCTACACCTAATGGAAGAAGTGAAGTGAATCACAGGTCACCCATATGTGAGTTGTCAGCTCTAATAAGCCTGTAGGTAACAGCAAGCAACAAAACCACCTCTGATTTTGCAAGGCAATATTACCTTGAAAGAGACTAATGCAGATCCTGATGGTTGTTCTCTTAAAAATATGTGTAGAATTAGTATGTTTTTCAGTAGGTTTCATTTTTGCTGAAGCTGATTTTTACAATATTTGAAGAGTGACATTTAAGTATCAGAAAGAAAATATGATTTTTTAGGGATATAACTGTCTGAAAAGTAGGGGATGATAGAATGAAATCAAGAAAAGAAGAATTTATATTTATACCGGGAAAAAATTTTTGACAGTGAGTGATTAGCTCATGGAAAAATACTGCAAAATACTTAATGGAAAATGGGCATTTTAAGCTCTTATCTGTGTATTTCTAATAAAAATATTATCTTGAAAATTACATTCAAGGAATGGATTAGATAAATGCAGCATTTCTTCACATCTCTTCTATCTATAAATCTGTGCTTTCTTTGTGTGAACACAAACAATGATGAATTGTCAGAAAATAATTATCAAGGAAGTAAGGGGCCTTAAGAGAAAAATTTACAGTTATATTGAAAACAGGTTTAAAATAAGGTTGGTTATTGTTTTATTGTCATAGCTTAGCTTTTTGTGTTAGATGAGGCAACATACATAATTAGAGACCAAAAACAACTTTAGTACAGAAAACTCTTGAACAATTTCTCCCAGAAAAAGATTTCTGTATTGAAAATGGGGCAAAGGTGCAAGTGAGCAAATCGGTCCCTTTGGTAGAACTTTAGCACCTTTTTACCACTGCTTCAGAAATTTAACTAAATAGGAGCTGGGGGTACCTACAGAGATCTGACCTTAATGGCTTTAATAGGCACTTGCCTGAATAGAGCCTGAATAAAATCACACCAGACCCAGGAATGCAGCCCTTTAATGATGGCTGTCCTCATGGTGGACAAAGATTAAGCAAAGTTTCTTGCTCCTTTTGAGTGCAGCGGGAATTTGGCCACGGGCTTCAGGCACAGCAGTGCTCCAGGGAGAGGGAGCAGCTACTCTGCACAGGCAGCTCAGAGCTTCTTCCCTCATCCCCTGCGCTCCCTGCCCAGAGCCTGCTCCTCGGGGGCTGCTCTGGCTCCTCCTCCTGCTCCAAAATTCCTGTATTTTCCCACCACGCTGCCTGCTGAACACATTGCCTCGCACTGGAGGTAGCACTACAGCAAGCTAGCTCAGTGCACACAACAATACTATACTAAATATTATACTGAATAATACCCTGATCTAGGAAGTCTATTGATCCTGTCTGTGTTAGTGTTTCAGAGAATTCTGATTTCTCCAAAGAGAAGTTCCTTCCTAAACTTAACGTCGTTATAAATATTAATGGTGCATGTTTAGCAGCAGGTTTGGGTAACAATTTCCCCAGCTTTGAGTAGACAGCAGAATAGCTGTCAGCATTTGTCTCCCAAAGTATGAGAGTTAAAAATAACATTAAAAAATTAATTAGAAAAAAAGTAATGCTTATTAACAGAAAATAAAAGAACTGGTTATTTCCATCTCTTTGGCCTATTTCACACTGCATGGTTACAAATTAATATTAATTGGATAACAAGACCAAATATATTTCTGGAAGCATTTAGAAAATTCAGTATGATTTTGAAATTGCTATATTTACATTCAAGGAGCTACAAAGAAATTTGAGACAGCTATAGAAGCATGCCATCTTAAGTGAGTGTTCTACCAGTAGCATTAAAAAATGCATATTTTTTGTAGTCTTCATCACATCTGGTCATTAATTAGAATGCATCCATCAAATATTGCAGTGATGTGATAAATCATTAAGAAAGATATACAGAGCTACCATGACATTAGGATGTCTTTGGTTAATAGTGTCAAGGTGAAGCACCACTGGAAGCTTTTATCTACCACCAGTCTTTTTTCTTTTCTTTTTTTTATGACATAAAAACTACCTCCTTTTAAGTTACCTTTTCTTCCAAAACCAAGTAATAACTATAGACCATTTGAATTTAAGCTGATCTGAAATTGTGAATACAATTTGTCTGCAGAGGCTGTAACTTTATGCACTATGACTCTATAGGTTCTAAAATGCAATAACCAGATATACTATAAATACAACCTAGCATAAAATGTGTTAAAATTTGCTATCAGAGGAAATGTTTCAAAAGATCTTGAGAATCTGAATGTTTGCTAAATACAAAAACCTACAGATTGCAAATGGAGATTAAGATATAGAAATGTTCACATAAAAAGCATTTCTTTAGCATTTTAGTTATTACTGTTATTATTATTGCAAGACTTGGATGCTTCATGCTTCTATCTCAATTATGTTTTTCAAAGTGCTAGAAAATAATTATTTCAAATTAAGCTGCATAGTGCTGAATGAACAGGAGTTGAATCAACAGCACATTTAGATAGAGGTATAAATTTAGTAATTCCAAATTTTATATTATTCTAACTCCAATTCCCAATCAGAACTATGCTTGAGGGTCTCTTCTGAAAATATTATCCTCCCAAGAGTAATGGGAATGTCTGATGCCAAAAAAACTGCACACTGTAATGCAAGGAGATCTTGAATGTTTAATTTTGTATGCAAGTTCTTGCTGTACATGAAAGTACCTGGTTACCATGGCTCTGGGCAGCACAACAAACCTCTCAGCACAGCAGTGTGCTGGAAGTGACTCTTGCAGTAACTCTATTAAATATTTAACTACAGAAAAACTTAACAGAGGCCCCACAACCCTCATTTTCCATGGATTTCTGTGGGCTGTGTGTAAACACTGGTGGCTTGTTATGACCAGGCATTCAGCCACAGGCCCCAAAAGATAAATCTCCTGGGACTGAATTGTGCTTTTCTGGGATGTTTCCATCTGTTGAGATGAGTGTGCTGTGTCTGACAAATTCAGCTTAGGGACTCCAACCTCAGTCTGGCCACCACCTTTCTGGGCATGGGTTTAACTGCAATTCTAGGCATTAAATTGTTTGGATGGGAAGAAGATGGCTGAGGCTCCATTCTCTGTCTCTTTCTCCCTCAGTTGTGTATTCTGGATAAGACTTTTGGAGTTATTTTTTAAACACTAATATTAATAATGTTAATATTATTTTATCAGGAAAAGGACATTAACTATAGGTCAGTGATACAGATATCTGCTTCAGCTGGAGAACGATGAGGTTAAATACTCAGATATATGGACATGTTCTTAAGCAGTTTTATTATTCCCCTTTTTTCATGAACCATAGGTAAGATGTAGGTAATTAAATCAGGGGTATCCGCCATATCTTAAGAACAGTTTAAATATCCCCAATTTCACAAAGCAATATAGAAGCTCTAGGTTTTGTGTACTTACACACTACAGTGGGGGAAAGTTGAAGAAAAAGCACAGAAAGAATAATTTTAAAACCCCAGGAGATCAGAGGACATCAGTAGAAGAACCTGAAAGTTATGAGTGTGCAAATCTTGTCGACTCGCCCACGTTTCTCCGTATTGCTTACAAAGCTGGGAGGAACATATGACAGCTGCTTAGAGGCAGGGTGGAAGATGATGAGTCGGGGAGAAAAGAAAAGGAAGTGGTAAAAGGCATCTTATTCTCAAAGTACCTACTGAAATGCGGAGGAGTCTGTCATCTGGCACCCATCAGGATATAAACCCTGGAACAGACACAAATAAATCCCACTGGGAAGTTATCAATACTTCAAAGACACCAAAGTAAGTTCACAGTTAGCTAGCAGTAGGCAGACCTCAAAAGTTTATCATTACAGAAATGGGAAATATATTTCCCATGAATGAACAGTCCCAAGATTTAACCCTTTTTCTGCTGCGTCTTAGAATGGTTAATTTGTTCTTAGTGAGTCTTTGATGAAAACCTTGTGCTCATAAATTTTAACCTGTGTGATATCCATGATATGTTCATTATTTCCTATTTGCCACTCAAACCATGTGCTTTTATTTTTGCTTCCTAGTTGGACAAGTAAAATATTCAGACAAAAAAAATCTTATCACCACACCAAATGCTTATAAATTTTGTTTTTCTGTGAATGCTTAACTCTTCTTGAGAGTTGTACAGGTATTCTGTATACAGCAATTCTTCAGCCATTTATGCAAACAGAATCTTAATAGTCCAGATGTTCATGAATAGTAAATAAAAAGCAGCAAAAACATGAATGAATGGAACAGCTGCTCAGAATGCTGAAGAATGTTTGCAAACACTGTTTTGAAGTATGCAATCAGCCCTGGTTCAGAGGGAAAACTTGGATAACCAACAAAAAGTTTGAATAAGCAACTAAACATGTCAACAGTATTATCTAGTCTATCCAAAGTTTGAAACTATTCAGCTGAAACACAACTTTCCTGTACTTTTATGATTAATTCTTGCTCCCAAATGGATCAAAACTAGAGCAAGAAAAATGCTACCATGTTTGTGTTGATGTGTCTGTGTGAGGGTGCAGAGCTCCTCAGCCACACGCACATGCATTACTAGTATGACTGCCTTACTGTGTGGTGCTTTAGGTGTACAGGACCTAGATTTCTAATTAATGAACCATCAGCTGTCAGAAATTGGGCTTAATTGGTAGGCAAAAGATCAGGATACTCCACCTAATCCTCCCTTCTGAAATTCTTAAAAATAAGGGGTTTACAGATTTGATAAGTGGAAAGGAGTAAATTTTGCTCTGTAATTGCCCTGATGAAGGCTGGCCATAGAGTCTGCTCTCGTGGCTGCTCCAGGAGCACATGGTGCCTGGAGGAGGCCAGGACCAGCTTTGTGTGCCCACAGGTGCTGCTGGGACTGTGCTCCTCTTGAAACCACAGAGCAGGTTCTTCTCCTGTGCCTGTCTGTCCCCAGCAGTGAGGGTACAAGGAGTGTCTGGAAACACAAGATGTACTTTCTGTCTTTCCAAATTTGCTATTCTTTTCATTTTAGTGTGAGTTCGAGCTGACAAAGAACAACTGCTCCAGCCCAACTCAGTGGAATTTTTCAACTTTCCAAATCCATTGCTGCTGAGGGAAGCATGTGATAAGTTCCACTTTCAAAATCCTAAGAGTTGAGCCGTTGCAGAGGGTTGCATATTGAAGGAGTCAATATGCACCTGGGAGTGTCTGATGTTGGGTACACTTGTTTGTTTGTGTGCCAGGTACAACTTTGTGTGTTGGGAAGCTTGCAGGAATAAGCAGGAAAGCAGAGAGCAGCTGAAGGACAGTGAAAAGTGGCAAGGAGACCACTGAGAAAAACAAGGCACAAGAATTTAGCTGGCCTCAGAGGTGACAGAGAAAATAAAATCCCTCTTAAGGACCTAGAGGGGATTTTGCAGAACTTTTTGCAGCCAAGGAAGTCAATCTAAGATGCTGAATGAAAAACAGAGCATGAAGGACTTGCCGTGTAAACCACATCAGGGCAAAGAATTTTTTTTCTACACAGGCTTCTATCTTAATTTACCCCAACCTGTTTTTTTCTGTTTCTGTGTTTTGATTTGTGTTCTCATAAAATACTGACGTAGAACTTAAAGCCCCATTGTGTTCTTGCTGTGCTTACTGTAAAGAAAAGATATAGCAAGATGCACCCAAAATCTCTGAATAGCCATCTGGCCAATGCTTTCTAGCCCATTTATCCATCAAAATTAACTCAGTGCTGGTTCTAAGCTGAGCACCTGCAAACCACAACAGATAATGAATTTCTTCTCTTCGCTTCCTTTACATGCCATCTGCAGGACTGTGCTCTGCTGCTGTATGAACAACTGATAGTAACAAATTGATGGTACAGAATGAAGTAAATTTTGGAAGCCAGAGTAAAAAAATTAGCAAAAAGAACACTGGATGTTTTATGTCATTTTTCATGAATAATTTCTGAAATGCTCCCTTTTACATCAATTATTTGTTTCAAATATTGGCAGTGACATTAATGCAAGAAAACAAAAAAATGCTTTTTTGTGTTTACACACACAAACTGGTTTCAACAGTCAAGTATCAGAAATTGAAAGGATGTTGAGAATGTTAGCTCAACTTTTTTGACTGCACACAGGGAGTGCACAGCAGAGTTTTTTATCTTCAAACAGCAACCAGTGTTTTGATCTCTGTTCAAATTCTGTTGCTGACTCAGGTTTCCTATTTAATGTGCTTTGTCCAAATTGCCATGAAGCCAATGCAGAGGTCCCATTAAGCTTTAAGAAGCCCCAGTTTAGGCCCATAGCAGAATGGACATACTTATGGGCATAGAGGAGTAGCAAAATTACCAATGTCTAACAGGTCAAGTAACTACCAGGATAAGTGCATGGATTTGTGTCAGTAATTTTTCTGGTTCCATCATTTTAAATTCATTTTGTCAGGCTAAAATCAACTCCCTTTGAACCTACAGGCAAAACTCATGCTGATGTGGCCTGGACTTCATCCTCATGGCTTTTATGTTTTATGGAAATCCCTTGAGCTCAGAATATGGAGGACATTACTCTATGTGGGCATACAAATATCATCACACTTGCTGTCATTTTTTATTAGTTTTAAGATATATGGTTCTATTCCTGTTTTGACTAAGTATGCTCTAAAATTTCCAGTAATCTATGGAAAAGAAGCTGACTTGCATGCCAAGTCAGCTTACTTTTTTCATTAGCCTTTGCTACTCTTCTAAATTTTCTCTGTCAAAATATAAATATACAAAATGTTCATTTTGGCTCTATGTTATCAGCAGCTCTTAGTGTAACGTGTTCCAGCTGATGCTTCATTTGTTTGTGGTGATCTCACATCATCTCTGTCGTTCATCTTCTCTTTTGAATTTGGCTGACCACCTTTGGCTCTCCACCTCTCATTAGGAGAGAGAAAAAACAGGAAAATAACTTCTTGCAAACTGTTTGGAAACCATTTCCCAACATTATCCTAACAAAATGAATGGGAAGGTGAGGTGCTGTGCTCAGGAAAGCAGCAACATCCAGGAGATAGGTGGAAGTTCCTCTGGCGCCTGGAGTTTGGGCTGCTGATAGAATAATTTGAGACCCCTGGCATGGCAGGAGACCTTTGCCTTCAGGGGCTTGCCAGAGAGGGGCAGGATTTGCCTCTGCAGTGTCAGGGAGACAAAGGATGGGACCAGATGAAAACCACAGCACTAAGAATCAAAATCCATAGGTTTAATTCCAGCATATTCAGTTAGGTTAGTCACAGGGTCTCCAGGTGGAGGTGAAATACTGAGCAGTGTTGTCTTTCATGATTCTACTTTAAATCTCTATGAGGACATGAAGCTTTGCTGATGGTGGTAAAGGCTTATTTAGATATATTCACACAGATAATGCAGCAGAAGAAGGTCGTTAAGTAATGCAAGACTCATAAATGGGTGACATCTGTAAAATCAGGGGGAAGGTACGGATCTGATGATGTGTATTTGAGGGGGTTTTTTGTGCATAACCCAAGATTTTCATTTTTAGCGAACAAACCTTATGCATTTTTAAAAACAGTTAACACAAAAGGATAAACACAGAGCTTTACTTAGCACAGCTTACACTTTTTCAGCTATTCCCTTTGATTTCCTTTTTCTTACATCTAATGCTTGGCCACTACAGCTTAATTAGAAGATGCTGACTATTATATTAATGAATGGTCAGAAAACTAGTAATTTTTTATCCTTCTCCCTCATTTGAAGTCCCACGTGGTGTATTTTTAAATGGAAATGAATTATTACAGTATAACTAGTCATAAAGTATTTTTTCCCAGAGAACCATGTCATGAAAGGGCATATGCACAGAGCTAAGTGTCTAAAATGAGATCTTTATAGCCAGCTGAGACACGGAGAACAATGGACCGAGAGTGGTCACTAATGACATTGTTAATGATAGATACCATTACCTTAGAACAGATGTCAAAGTGAAATAGCATTATAGCCTTCAAGATGGACTGCCTTGTCCTTCTCAGTAAATCTATTAAGGTGGCTTTCAAGAACAAAGCAGGGGGGTGTTTATTTTCTCTCCTTTTTCTGAAATGTAAAGTATTCTCTGCATTGTAACATTTACCTGCAAAAAGCTCAAGTGAAAAAAAAAAAAAAAAAAAAACAACAACAACTTCATGGGCAAAATGTGCATGTGGTGGAGTAAATATAAAATATTAGTGAGAAAAACGTGTGTATTTAAAAATAATTCTGACTAGACCAGCCTAAAATTAATCTACACTAAGATCAAAGACAAAAATGGTGTCAGCATGCATTAGGAAAAACAGGAACTTTGGATTGCTGTAGCTGTACCTAAAGACTGCAGAGAAATCTCCATGGTGGTAGGTTTAGGGCTTAATTTTAAGAACTGTATTTCTAATCTAGCAGATTAGAATTCTTGTGTCTGCTTGCCTACAAATCTCTGTGAGTGTGATTGCACCTGTGTAGGCAGAAATACAACAATAAAAAAACCCTTATTGAGGTAGGGATATGTGACAGTACAGGAGTAAAAAGATTAAAAGAGAACAAGTTACCTGTGATTCTCATTCCATTTCATTATTTTTTAGACATGTGAATTTGTAAGGTAAATTTGATTTTAAAGTTGTAAATTGTATAAATGAAATCAACTAGGCCTATAAAAGCCAAAAAACCCATGTTGAAATGTATCTGAGAAAATTGACAGAAGTATTTTTTTATTTTATTTTTTGACTTTTTGATTTTGTATTTTACTTTCCAGTCAGTAACAGATCCATAAATGTGTGTATCATATGAAACACATTACTACAATATGAATTGCACTTTTAAAGTACAATAAATACAGTGTATGAAGTCACTTCAGATGACTTACTTGGAACTTCAGATTGCATATTGGTTACAAACACTTGTCATACAAACTATGTGTGAAGTTTATTTTCTAGAGTGCTACTTCTCTGTATCTGTGGGTTTTCTTTACTACAGTATTTACTCCTGTATGTGTTTATATCTCTGGTTTAATAATGAAAAAAAGAATGGACATAATCTTCTGGCTAGAACTGTAGCTTAAATTATCATATCTGACAGCTAAATTGAGATATCCATCAAGCATACAAATGAATACCCCAAATACTCATGCATTATTTACCAGTTGCATCTCGATGATGTGCAGGGCCTCTGGATTATCATCTGCTATTGTGGCTCCACAAAGTGCTTTGCAAGGTACTAAGTGTGGTACCTACATCACAAGGGTGGCTCAGGCAGAGGTGGATGCTTTTATGCTCTCAGAATTGTTCAGTCAAATTAAACCTGCAGTTTTAATGGGGTTTGAAGCATGTCCTGGAAGAGGGGTCATTTTGACTTTGCAGGGGGAGGATTAGCAGAGGAGAGAGAATATGGATCATTAAAACTTGGTCCAGAGTTCAGCGAGTGCCACAGGATTGTTTCCATTTCTGCTGATTTCAGAGTGCTCTGGATCAAGCTCAGTGCATTGGTCTCAGATCAAATTTCAACAAACTCACAAATACATTTCCTCTCACAGACAGGAAATTTCGGTCCAAATTTTGCAGCATTCCTGCCATACAAATCAAGGGGACTCGTTATTGCTCTTGGTTATTTCATATCCTTAGTAATAAACAGGGAAAGTGCCTCACTTCACATTTTGCTTCATGTACTGCTTCGTTATCTTTGAAGCAGAATTTTTATCATTTTGCTGCTGCACTGAACCTTGCCAAAAGGATCGGCAGAGGAGAGGTAAATGGAAATCCCTGTCCTTGCACTCCAAAGTGCCTGTTCTGCAATAGCACTGGGGCCAGCTGGGGGAATATGAAAAATTTCCACAGACACACCCTTCTCAGTGTGAGCTCCCCAAATCTGCTTTCAAGACAGGCAGCAGTGCTTGGAACAGAAGGGGGATAGACAGCCTTTCAGCATCGTGGAGAGAGGAGCTGTTCTGCAAAGTGACAACAAGCCTGAGCAAGCTGAGGATGAGCCTAATGAGCAAATGGAGGCAGAAGACAGTGATTTCCATGAGGCCCAGTGAGGTCTGTTTATTTTAGTCAGGATCTTTAATGAGCAGCTTGCTGCAGCTATGGTTATTGTCAGCACCTGTATCAGTCGCTGCTTATTGGGATTTCAGTTCAAACTGCTCCTGGAAATGGGATTTGGCTTTACAGTCAGGGTTTGAAATTACTCTTACATGTTGCAGCCTTGTACCGTGTTTTCAGATCCTCAGCAAGAATTAGGGTTTGTAGTGACAGAGGACTTTTATGAGCTTAAACATGCTTGTGGCCATCAGACACACAGCAAATCACAGAACAGCTGCCAGGCCAGCAGACTCTGTTATATATTTCCTCAAATTAAAAGGAAAAAAAAAGAAAATCCCCACATTTAAATGAAAAGCCTCTGTGCTAGAGAGCAACAAAATTTTAAGTCTTTCTGCTCTGGGGCTCTAAATGCGTGAACCAGCTGAATCCTTACCCCCTTCTATAAACAGGAATGTGAACATGAAAAAAGCAAGGTGTTCTTTCTGTTCTCGTGAGTTTCAAAGAGATTCAGAGATAACAGCCTTGTGGGTTATGCATATGTTCAAGCAAGAAGAGACTTTTTAAAAAGAGCCTTTATGTCAGAAGTGCCTTCAGTAATTCTTTTCCTAATGCTTCATTCTCTCAATACCTTTTTTCCGATTCCAATAATGAATTTCTCCTCTCTTCCAAAATCAGCTCTGCCTCACACATGCTCTGTTTCTGATTCTGAGATGGTTGTCTGAGCATGTGAGCTATGTAACGGTGGGTGTTCTGTCGGAAGCTATTTCATGAAGTAGGGTTTTAAAGAAACTTGAGGCTATCAGAGATGGAGGGTATTGTGCATGACAGAACATGGCATTGAAATGCTTTATCTTTTATTGCAGTCCCTGGAAGAAACATTTTTTAATTTCTGTCCCTCTGTAAATTGTTAGTATAAAAGTGAAAGGAGACGTATTATTAGCCCAAAAATTCCTAGGAAGATTTTTTTTTTAAATCTCATTTTCCTAGATAAAAATATAAATGCAGTGGCATTAGGCTAATCCAGGTTCTGAGACAATGGTTCTGAATCAGTTTTATGTCTATTATGTTTTATAACGTCACTTTGAGAAAGATGAATTTTCTTTCTTGGCTGTTGGCAAATAAAACAAATGGCTGACATTTGATTTGTTTGAGTACCAGACCACATTTTACTAGTCTTGCAAAAACAGACTGTCATAATCATGAGTGGAAGTGTTAATTTCATCTCAGTCTGAGGTATGGGAGCTCGCAAATGCTGATAAACCCTGCTCCTTCCAGGAAAGGTTTCTTCCACACCACATCCTCTAAAAGAGAGACTCTCATTGCTGAGTTGTTTATGGACCAAACTGTCACCCCCTGATTTATTTCACAGGAAGACCATTTCATCCAAGCAATTTACACTGTTGAAAATTATATGCCCTTCTGAGCTGTTTTGAACAGGCAGGGATTCAACAGATTTGCCTTCTTAGAGAACTGCAACTAAGTTACAAATCAAGTTCTCTTATCCAAATATTCATAAACGTGCACATGCTTTTATCTGTCTCTGCTGAAGGAAGCATAAATGAAGGTGTTACCCTCAAGTCTGTGAGATTTCCTGAGTTCTTAAAAATTAATTGGAAAGTCCAAGGTCAACAACCTTATTTCTTTTTTTTTCTTGTTCTCCTCTTTTTCTTAAATGTAATGAGAAAAAATATTTTAACAAAGATAACCCACTCCTGTCCTAATGCTGAAGGGAAATAGAGGTCTTCCCTAAGGCTCTGACCTGTAACTCCAAGAGCTTGCCTAGGAAGGGAGGTTTTCTGTTGTTCAAGTCAGATCATTCCTTTTGACCAGTCATTTATTTATTTTTCCTCATGACCGTGCTATGTCAGTGTAATGTTCCAGATGGATGTGCTCTAAAAGCATCGCCCTCGATGCCTGTCTCTGAGAGATTTATGGGACCAAAAGAGGCCCACAAGTACAAACAGGTGTGAGTGAAGTTAGATGAAATGCTGGATTTGTCTTGATTCAGTTTTATCTCCAATACTATATCATCAGTCTTTTAAATCTGAGAACTTAATGTGCCCTGAAATCTTTCATATATTGGAATATATCAGTTCCAGCTCTTTGTTGTAGGTAAAATATGCTTTTCTTACTCCTATCGAAATAACAAAATGAGCTTATTGTTTCCAAAGATATCTTTTCTTCTTCTTAACATCTGGCAAAACTATCTATATCTTTTATCTGAAACCATATTATTGTACAATGAGATAAGGCAGAAGAAAGAAGAATCCTCTGACCTATGGTGGTCTTCAGATACTGAACAAAACCAACTATTTTCTCCAACTGAATAAAAGTGATTTTTTTTCTGGTTTGGGTTTTTCTGGGGTTTTGGGGGGTTTTTTTCCCTTCATTTGGCAGTTAAGGTGCTCAGACTCAAAAAGCTTTAGATTCAATAGAAGTGTCAGTAAGAAGCTGTCAGAATTTGGGGAGTATTGACATTTTTCAGTCAAGCTATGGATGAAAACAGAAAAGATAAAACTGACACTGTAAAACAAGGTGTAGAATCCTGTCCACGTTGCAGTCAATAACAGAGTTACTAAGATTTCACCCAAGGGATTTTTAAAAGCATGTGGATGACCTGGGAGCCCTTAGAATGGGGTTTTATGGTGCAAAGACACACAAATGCTTTTTGAAGTTTCTGACTTTGACCCAAATTGAAGTATTAGCTGGAATGGTACATCATGATTTTCTCTTCTTGATGTCTACACTGGAACAAGGAAACAATTCAAACAACCCACAACACTGGGTTTGAAATCTCTGACATTATTCAGATGAGGGAGGTGGAACAACCAACAAGTGTAAAAGGTTTTGTGCTTCTTTATTACAGTTCTTGCTTGTGACATGTTCTTCTAAAACTTGGGGAAATTCAGTCTCTTCACTGAATTAATGCAAATTGTCTAATAGGTGTTGTGTTTTCAGTCCTTCCTTGTGATCCAGGACACCACCCTCAAGCTGCAGAGAAGGTTGGGTTTAGGTGCAATGTGTTTACAGCATTTTCTTCCTTTGTGTTAGTTACTGAGAAACTAAATGATAAATGCTCACTGGTTTTTTGCCCTATACATTAATAAAATTAGTGCCATATTCATACAGAATGCTCAAGAAACAGTTAAAAGAAAAAGAATATATATATATATATATTCATAGCAGGCTTCTATCACTGAAATTTTTCTTTCTTTCTGAAATAGCCAAAATTCATCTATACTGCAGTAAGCAAGGCTGAATCAGTGATTCATCCAGTTCCCTTTGTGAAGCTCCAGTTCTTTACTATTCTATGTGGTCTGACCAAAGCTCGGAGAGATTTAGTCAGTTAATTAACATGAAGAAATGAGATAACAAACAGCATAGATAATGTTCATGAAAAGTATAGATACCAGGAGTGTTCAATACATGTGTCTTACAGATTTAAACATATGATTTGATTTTATTTTTCTTTTTAGTAAGTTCTCAAAAATAATGGTAATAACACTCAGTTTATTTAGGATGAGAGATTTTGGGGAAAGTTTTCCTTGAGCATAATGAGGACATTTCCAGTGACATCTTTTTTTTCATTTATAAGAGAAGAAATTATGTTTGTTTTATATGTTTGATTTCTTTAAAATTCTGATAGTTCATCCTATGGATTCAGACTCTGGTTTCCAAAGCTGAGAATAATTTTAAGTGCTCTAAGTATTACTTGTGGCTCTTTATTTGTACTGTATTGAAAATAATAACCCTCAAGATCACTGCCTTTCTTTCCCCATGCAGTTTTGAGCTTGGCTAAAAGATAGGCCATTGGATACAAAGGTGCCTTCGTATTGTCTTATGTCTTTTCTTTCAAACCCCATGTTTTCTGGTTTCATTGACTTCTTAATCTGTATTTTTTTTCCTCACTAGTGATAAAATATTGTTCCCAGTGTTTTTCTGCTGTGCTCCTGATGCAGTGCAGGGAGTGCTTAGCATTGTGTGCTGCTCAGGCCAGTGCAGGGCCTGTGCCTATCTGTGTTGAACAATTAACTGCTGTGATGACTTTCACCATCTTCAGCTAAAACAAATGCCCAACAGGAAGAAAAAGACATAATCATTCTTTAGCCAGACACACTGGGAACAATTAAACGCTATGTTCTTCCCTTGCAGAAATTTGCAAATCCAAGTTTCAATGCACTAATTGTGTCCATAGGCTCGAGAGCATCTTTGAATCCCTTGGTAGGAGCAGCTCTCTCAGGGGTGTGGGTTTCGTGGAGCAGAACCCACAGGTGAGCCCAGTGCAGCTGTGACAGAGGTGCTGAGCCCATGCTGGGTTGGGTTGGGTGGTACTTGGGTGTTGGATAGATCAGGATGTGGAGCAGTGTACAAGCATCTCATTTGTGGGAGGCTGAACACATTTAAAGACACACAAAGGACAACTTTAAGCTGTAAGAATGTAACATTAAGGAGATAGTGCTCCTTTAATCCCGCAAGTAAAAATATTTTTTACAAAGGGGAAAGCTTAATAAAACCATTTGAAGCTTCAGGCTGACAGCAAGTGAGCCTTAAATGTGCACATATGGTAAATGACATCTCTTCCCTGCCTCTAAATCATAGGAGGTGGCTTTGCACACCCAGCCCTGAGGCACAGCATGCTTTCAGTGACCAAGCACACAGACACTAATATTTGCTGCTTGTAAATAATAGCAGCAAACTGAAGCCCTCAAGCTTTAGCTACAGGACATGTAAGATGTGTGAGGTCATATAATGGATCATAGGCATCAAAATGACACGATCATTCATTTTTAATTCATTTGGATTGTGCATATTTGTGCTGGGGCAAATTGTTAAGGGCAGCTCTTCTTCTCTTTATTCAGTCTGTTTTGCAAACTAATACTTTTATTGAGGTGTCAGTAGTTTGTATGTGCACTGTCAGTTTGCTACAGGTTCCACAGTGGTGTAAACATTCTCTCAATGTGCTCTGTGCAGGTAGGATGTGCAGGAACCAATGAGAAAATCACTAAAAATAAAGGTGAAATTGATATTCCAGTGTAATTGTGCCACACCAAATGCAGGGAGGCACCAATTAAATGAGCATGCTTATCTTTTTTTTTT
>VZTR01013176.1:449037-484888 GCA_013400775.1 Chaetops frenatus | reverse complement strand
TTTTTTTTTTTTTTTTCTAGATCCAAGTATTATTTTCTTCCAAGGGAAAGGAATATTTTAATAGAGTGTGTACAGTGGCTACAAATCTAAAGCAGTGGCAGGACACAAGCAACCACAGGGTGCCATTAGTAGGTGTGGAAGGTTGCTTACCTGCTTGGCATCCTTTGGACATCCACTTAAATGAAAGAGTGAGATAAACACACAGTGCAAATTATGTCTACAGCCACAGCTGCTGGAGAGGAGCAGGTGCTATTCCCAGACTGTTGTGCATTGCAACACTTGGTGTGTTTTCATGAAAAAAAAAAAAAAAAAGCAGTTTGTAACTGAGCCCTCCCAGGAAAAGATACAGGAATGTTGGACAGGATTATTCAGGATGGAAGAGGTCAGTAGTGGTCACCTTTCCCAGTCTCCTTCTCAAAGATTTTGATTTTCCTGCTGCTGCACAGCCATGGTGACCTGGCCTCTCTCCTCAGCTACCACCCATTTCATGGACCCGAGAGTTTGGGGAGCAGAATTAAATGCTTTCTTCCTGTGTTTAGGTTTCCTGGTTTCTACAAAGCAAGTCTGACTGGGCAGCCCTCCTTCCTCTGCTCACATCCCATGCTCCATCCCACTCTTGTGTGAGTGGCAGGCAGGATCTGGCTCTCAGTGAGTTGAATGAACAACTGGATTGGGAGCAGTAGCAAATCCCACCATCCCACTGCAGCTATGAGCTTTTAGTAAATAAATGGGAAACATTTCACATAATTAAATACCATCTTAGGAGAGTGGGAAAAAAAATGACCTAATTTAGAAAAGCATTGAGAATTGCATATAAAACATGCTGCTTAAATGCATTTTATAGTGAATTTGCAGCAGAAGCACATGCCTGAATACAGTCATGAAAGATCACAATCAGAGTACGATCTTTCAATCTGTGGGATTTTTTGTGGGGCATGCTGTTGCTAACACTGCTTTGACAGCTTTGCCAGATCCAAACTTCACCTGCCTACCTCCCTGCCCCTAAAAACTCCCATTTAACCAGGGTTCTCATTTTATAAATCACATTTGGTAACAAAAGTCAGTTTTGTGTGCCCCAAGTGGGTAAGCATTTCCATCCTTATATCAAGAATTAAGCATCTCCTGAGAAGGAAGAGAGGTCAAGTGCTGCAATAAACCAGATTCCATCAAGAATGTGAAAAAATGCTGCTCTGACCAAAGCTAAATGGAAGTATATCTGGATTGGGATGTGATATGAAAGAGTAATGATCAAGCTGAAGCTGTTTCTGGAGTTTATGTCCACTGTGGCTGATTCCATCTCATTCTTTCTGACACTGTTATTTACTCTGAATTACAGTGAAAACTCTTAATACATATGTGATGTATTCAAAAGGCCAGGCCCACTGCCAGGTCCTTTTGATTACATACCTTAAAAACATATTGAACTCTTGGAAATGAAATTTGACTGGGGAATAGGCATAAACTAAGCATATGCAGGCAGGTACTGAATAAGGAAATAGTTTCACTGGACTTCTGGTCCAGAAAGAAAAGTGACTGAGAAATCTGTCAGCATCTCCCTGTAGCTGAATAGGTTACTTTGCCACATTCATTACTCTGGAAAATCTCTTCTTGATTTCAGTGGAAATGCTATTTTTCACTGATATTTTCTACTTGGTAGCATATCACAATATTATTTCCATTTAATCTATTAAATTACCAAAGGAATCAAATACAGGCTTTAGTATTTAGCAGAAACACAAGGCTGTATTTATTAGCTTGCTGTAGTATTTCTTTTGGGCAATAAATCTGGTATTTTTCTTTTTTAATGAAAAAAAAAAAAAAAAAAAAAAAAAAAAAAAAAAAAAAAAAAAAAAAAAACAAAAACAAAACCTCGCATATTNAAAAACAAAAACAAACCAACAACAACAACAAAACCCTGTCCATTTCCTGCTCCTTGCACATTCTGAATATCCAACTGACAGAGATGAAAAAAAACTTTTGATATTTATTATGAACAGAACACATGTTGCTTGAAGTATAATGTAGTTTTTAATCTAATGAAATATAATACATTATCTTAAATATATATTTTATCCCTTTGTTTTAATTTCTGATGGAATAATGTTGAATATCACCCTTAAAGTCTAATCTTAAAAAAATATTACCTCATATGCAAACTGCAACAGATGTGGTTGAGAAGAACAGAGGTTTAAATCAATAATGTTCACATTCTTAGTAGTTGGTAAAAGATCACCTGGAATTATCTGGGGCATATCAGTCATAAATAATGATGAGAAATTACTCCAATTTCTGAAGAATTTCTTGAAAAAATTTAATTCCTACTGTTTTATTTTTAAGGCTATGTCTAAATAAATATTTTTGGTCAGTTCGGATATTGCTCCTAATTTACTTTTCTATAATACAGTTTTTTCTGTATTGGCTGAAAATTCAACTGGTTTTTTACAGTTATACAAACTAATACTGTAAGGGATATTATCTGTACCTACAGGCTTTGTCTTTACTATGCCATACAGCTACAAAACAAAGACAATTTAGGACATTACTATAATTGCCATCCACCTTGCATTTCCAAAAGCACTGGAGGTCATTGCTGGGTGTTACAGTACAGGGACAAGCTGTCCTCTCAAAATAGCCATGATCAGCAGACCAAGAGCTTTTGAGAGCACCCACCAGCTTTCTGCTCTCTCTAGTGCTCTGCCTGCCTGCATTATTAAGGGGAAATAATTATTTTGAAATTTCCATTTTTAGAAGAAGACATCCTTCCTTGCCTATTACTCAGCTAAACCACCTCATATATCTGTGCAAAAGAGAAAAATGGGCAGCAGTCTGGATAGTTCCCTGTGCTGTGTGCTGAGTTCCCTGAATCAGGTCAGCTGGAGCTTCAGTGTTTATATTTGTGGCTGATTATGGATATCAGTTTCTCAAAATGCTTCATCACTGCTGAAATTAACATTTTATAGTAAAAAAATACTCTCATTTCTTTTCATATCTTTCAGCCAACATGGTTTCATCACTATTACTTCTTGCTTTTTATGCAAGAAATATTGAATCTTAGGTCTCAGTTTTTACTTTTTTTTCTTCCTGAACATACTAGATGAAACTTCTCGGGAATAATACTTTAGCCTTAAAGATGAATCAGCTTAACATTATTATTGGAAAGAATGCCAGGACAGAAGCAACTTGATTTTCATAATATTTCCATTGAAGCAGATAAGGAGATTTTTCAGCTCTTTTGGGTTTTGACAATTTGAAAAAAAGGAAACATGTAGTTGTAAAAGGTATATTTAGGGATTTCTGGACAGAGCAAAACCTGCAATGTAAAATTCCATAACATGACTATTCAGCTTCCTCTGCAGGCATGCTTTTATTTCCATAACTTGAAGGTTATTGCCTACTTAAGAGTATATATGTGTTATGAATTTTAAGTGTGAGTAACCATAATAAATCCAAATGTAATGGTTTGAGAAAATTAACAGCTCTGAATGTTTTTCCCTGAAAAAAAGATTACGCATCATGATGTATTATCTTGAATTGTTTTTCTCTGAAAAAAAGTTTTCTTTTGTGTACTCCGCTACCTCCACCCAAGCCAAGACTGGCACATGGCAGCAAATTTACAATCTTTCCTCCTGGTCTGGGGGCAGTCTTGCAGGTCATCCTGTCCCTAGGCATGGATGGAAAGCCAAGGTCAGTGCTCCATAGCCTGGCTTGCCCATGGCAGCCTTACCAGTATCCACAGGGACATCTTTTTTGGTTCTTTGAAATACTTCTGGTGTAAACATATGGTGTAAAATAAGGCTAATGCTTTGTTTTCACAATTTAAAAAGCAATTCACTAAGGAAAAAATGGAAACATTATTCAGGAGATTTGTGGTGTTCAGTCTTCTAGAAAGCTTCAGGAACTGCATCCATAGAAGATTTTTTTTCCTGTTTACCTTATTCTTGGGCAAAGACAATCCCCTTGCCTTGCCTCCAGCCACTCTCGTACTGCTTCTGAGATTGATGAGTCAGCCTCATGTGCATAATATTAATTCACACATCTCAAGTCACCTCTCAAAAAAGATCAGTATCACTCCAGAAAGGGACAGTGTCACAAAGTGACTTATTAAAGATCATCAACGTGAAGTCATTGTGGTGGGTTCATGAGTTTTTGAATCCATGTTTTTCATGTGGTGTAAAAGGATATTGGACACAAAGATTTGATATTTGATATGTGATGGAGACATCTGACACAAATACAGAGATCTCACTATGGGCTGGCCTTCACAAAACTGCCATTGAGGGGGAAAATATAATTCATGGTGGGGAGGGCTTTACATAGTCTTAGCTCCAAGTTGCTCATGTGGATAATGCTCTAAAGTATTGAGGGAAGTATTGAAGTACAGAATATAATGCTATGTGTAAGTTTGGGAGCTACATAGGTGTTCTCAGTAGAGCTTTCTAAGGTGCACAAGGGCTCAGGGAGAAAGGCAGCAGATGCAGATCAGAACTCCTCTCAGTCTGTACATCTGGGAAGAGGCAGTGTTGTGAGCTCTCCTCCCCACTCACTGATCAGTCCCTAGGGATTCATGGTCCCAGCCACAGACCTGTCAGGAAAAGTCTCCTCAGGGCTGACTCTCCTTTTGTGCCTCCAGAGCTTCCAGAAGAACAGGGAGGGAGAAAGAGCCACGGCAACTGTGGGGGCACGTGGGGTGAGAGCAACAGGGGCATGGCAGTGACTGAGTGTGAGCATCCAGGGATGGCAGAAATGAGGACAGGGAGAGGGGAATGTGCCATAGCTCTCAGTGAGTGTGTGCACACCTCAGACACCAAAGAACCTCCCTGTATGATTTGCTGCAACATGATTTAAATGTTTGTCCTTGGACTGGTTCCTGTCATTATTAAGTGCAACTGGCTTCTCAGAACCTTGCCTAGGCTTCCTTTAATGTCCAAGTGATGTAATGAAGATGTAAAGTAAGTCTCAAATGCAGGTTTTGTGGCACTTAGAAATTTCTGAAATCCCTTTTTACTGTTGTAAAACTAATCTCCCCATTGTGAACTCATGCAGGCATGATCTCACCTTTGGCTTAAAAATCATTGCATCTTGCCAAAGACTGTTGCTATTCCTCACCTTTTGAATGTAATCTGATCTTCTCATGCAGCTCTAACAATAAGATTTTTTTGATGGGCTCGAGACAATTGCAGAAAATAACAAATTGGCACAAGGGAGTGTAAAATGACTGATAATTTTGCAGAAAAAAAATACAAGCACATGACCTCTGAGGCTGTGGGCCAGCAAACGTCCTTGCCTAAAGCCTATAAGCAAAACTGAGACTTTCTAAAACATTTTTGATTTCCCTTCCTAGTGTTAATCTTCCAAAGTGCTTTCTCATTTTTGCCTTTGCTAATAATTTTATCCTCATTAATGGATATTGTTGTCATCAGAGATTTTCATGTGGGAGACTTGCTTCCAACTATTTGTTGCAGTGGTGCAAAAAGGCCTTCCAGAGCTCTCTCCTGTTTGACTAATGCTTCCCTGCACAGTTGAGAAGCCAGGAGCTCTCCTAAATGCTGTCCCTATTACCATATCCTCAGCTAGTTTAAACCTAACTCAGCAGCATCATTACATGGCTCTGCAGTCTGCAATTCAGATACAAGTCCTTAGCCCTTGGCATGTCACTGTTGGTAAGATCATCTCTTTTAAGGTATAGAAAAAAAAAAAGGCACTAAAGAGGCACTATGAATTTTTTAGGACATTATTTGTATCACAAAGGAATCTCTGTCACTTAGCAACTGCTGCTGACAATTGTATTTTATGATCACAGGCTTTCAGCACTGTGGCTGGTACTTGTGAATGCACTCCTGCTCCAAAAGTATCTTTGGGCATCTTGGTTTTGGGTATAAAAACATTGCAGTGGCAGAGACTGCTTAGCTCACCCTGCCATCCCTGGATAGAGGGTGTAAGGCTGTGATAAACTGAATAATACATCCAAGTTTGGAAGGAAAGTGTATTGTAATGGAGCTGTACACACTATTTACCAATATGTCATGCACTACTGTGGTCATTACAACTCATGTTCCAAGTAAATGTAAAAGATACAGTGCAAAACCAGACAAAAATCCTTCTGCTCTTTCCCAGGAAGCCTCTCTTGTTTATCAACAGATACTTCCCAGTGAAGGGCATAAGTTTGTCCTGATTATATTGATGATATTGATTGTATTTAAACTGACTACTTTGGATATCTCAGTTTTAAGAAATATCACTTTAAAAAGTATAAATCAATTCAAAATTTGCCTCTGCAATCTGGAGCCCAGGATGGAATATATAATATTCCAACTTAGAGCCTGCTGGACTATTAGCATTAATTGCTTCCTGAGAATACTACAAACCAAGCATATTAAGATTTCTCTTCTCCTTAGTACACTATCATTATGGAAAGTTGATATAAATTCTGTTGCTCTACAGTCAGAATTGTAAAACACTTGAATTTGAATGAGTGTATTGCAAGCAATGTTCAGACCTCTAAGCATCTTTAATATTCCATGCATGTACAAATAATTTTCCCCTTTCTTTTTCCTGCTACTATAAAGCCTAAAACAAATATGTAAGATAAAAATTGTCATATAACTCTTCCACACCAATGTTAACTTTACAGAATTGTGAGGATGTGCTTAAATTTTCATCTAAAGTTGTTACATAAACCAGAATCAAAACATTATCACCCAAGTAAAATATCTTTCCTACTACATTGTACAGACACGGCTGAGAAGATAGAAAGAAAATGTCATTGTTTTGAGGAAAAAAAAAAAATTGGCTATTGTAGTGCTGTGCATTTTATATGGATTAGTTTCTCTTTGGTTTTTCTTCCCTTAAATATCCATGTTTCCATCCATATAGGAGATGAGGTGGAACTTGGTGTACCAAAACTGACATTCCCTTTAGTGAGGAAGTCACTTTTTTTTCCATCTACACTCTCAGCAAGAAATGACTGAAAGCTCAGTCATTGAAATGCACCTTGTAGGGTCTGAATTTCAATGCTGATGATAACAAAGGTAATTAATAGTGCTACTGTAACCATCATAATGTCAGATTTTTACAAATTCACTTGTGACTTCAATAAACTTGAAGGCATTACAGGCACTTTTATGTACATGTGTGGTTTAAGATTAAAGCTGCTGATTATCTGATTCTTGTTTTACTAAATGAAAATCTGGTCTAATTAAAGAAATTTCTAAAAATTTCTGCTTCCCTTTGAGAAGAATTCAGGACAAAAACCTGGGGTCTGTACCCAAAATCTACACTTAATATTTCCATACCCAAATTCTGGGATTTCAGAGCTGCTATCTTGTTTTTCTATTCAGTGTGCTATAATTCACATAATGTTTAGGAGATAATGCAAATGTTAGTAACCATGACTGAGATGTTATTTTGCAAGTTTGGCAGGGGTTTAAGTTGTGTACTGTTCTGTATCTGCTGTAGATGGTACAGTTAAGGAAATTAATGAATTGATAATTGTATTTCTAGAAGCCAGCAGGAGGTGTGGGAAGAACCATCCTGGGCAGACAGAGCAGTAGCAGGTAATACTTAATGCAGTCACTTCCCCAAACCCATCTCAGTCACTTGTCTCTCCAGTTCCCTGCAATGCCCAATCCAGCTGGCCTTGAACATTGCAGGGGGCAATCCAAACAGAAATATTTCAGCATCTCACTAGGAAGGGATGGGTCCTCAGCAGGCATCTGCTTTCTCCTGGTCTGCACTCTCAGGGTGTACATCCCAAGCCTGGTGATTATATTTGGTTTTTAGCATTGCTGAGCACTGAGGGGGCAAAGGCAGCTGGGTGTTTCACAAAAGTAGTCCCCTGTTCTGTTTTAGAAACGTTTTCAAAATTTTATTAACTCTCCTAAAATTAAAACAAATCTAGGGCAGGTCTCTGTAGTTGTCTTAATACATCCCTCTAAATTGTGAGAACCCCATTTTGTTGTGTTAAATTTGTTGGATAGGTTAAGGGTACAGATTGATTGGTCAGTCTGTCTACCTATCAATTTATCCTATAAATCTAAATTTCCTACTGATTGGACTGAAGTAGATTTGTGCAAGTGCTGTGTTGCAGTGAGAATAGATATTTCTAATAATCTGCAATATTCTGTTGCCAGCCAAAGCTCCAATTGTCACATATTCCCCGTGGAGTATGTTTGCATTTTCCAAACATTTGTATAGTACTCAAATTTATTTGTATTCTGAGATTTGTGCAACGTCATTATTTATTTTTAACAGGTTAGGGACAAAATCTTTTATTTCCATATAAAAAAGGAAACAGCACCTTTTGAGAAGTATTGTATGGGGAAAAGAGGAGCCTTTCTTTTTTTTTTTTTAACATTATTAGATAACCATCTGTAAATAAACTAAGTCAAACTTGTGAACATGGATTGAGAACAGGGTACTCTTAATCCAATTGTAAAAAGGCTTTAGCTAATAATACCTTGACATTATTTTAACAGGGGAATTTAGAGTTAGTCCCTTCTACCTTTGGGATTGATTGAAATAATTTCCCCTGAAGCACAAAATATGTCTCTAGCCACTTTAGAAGTACGGAGTTCTGAATTCTGAACATAAAATACGCTTTGTCAAAACAAAAGTCAGTGGTACTTTTCCAGCTTTAACTTCTGTTACAGTTGTATTAAGCTTTTTGCATTGCAAGGAGTTTTTTCTGTTAAAAAAAAAAAAGGAAATAATAATATCACAAACATCTGTGCTGATTCAGCTGAGCATGGCATAAAACTTCTGAAGTTGGTCATTGATTGTCTATTGCAGTGTTACTTCTATCCAAAATAGCAATCATTTTTATTTAGTAGTTTCTTTGGATGAGCACACAAAACAGCATCTTGGTAGGCCCTACACCACACTCTCTCCAAAACTCTTTGAGGAAAACTAGGGCAGATTTTGGTCTTTCATACTTGCATTAATACAGGTCCATAGTTCCTGCAAAAAAAAGACCAATCTATATCATAATCAAAAGCTTTGATTTCCATTGCTTTAGCATTTTGTCATTCTACTGTAATAAATAGATATATGCAAAAGGGCACCCACCACTTCAAAAATTTGTTGCTTGCTTAGAGAATATCAAGGAATGGTCTGTCAAAGTGCAAATTAATAAAACTTCTGAAAGTCCAGGTGATTGCTATAAATTCAGATTGAGGGTATGATGGGTTACTAAGTGGCAACAAACAGGGTGTGTCTAATGGGCTAACCTTCACTGCAGAACCAGACCTTGGAAAAGAAAATGCTCTCATGGAAGAGTCATCCTTGCTTTTAGCTAATTCCTGATGTCTTCCAAAGTGGTGTGGCTCACAGCAGGCAGCTCAGCTCTGGGGCTGCACACCTTCAGTGAGAGGCAGCCTCAGACCCGACGCTGCACACAGGCTTTGGTGCCTTGTGGGAATTCAACAAGGGAAGAGGAACTGGCTGCTCAATTCCATCACCTGCATGGCAGAGATACCCTGTGGTACCCAGATTTGTAAAAAAGCTGGGAGTGGATCAGGTCAGACAAATTACAGGAAAAGAGGAGCTTATCAGATCCAGCCTCGGTGAGCTGGGCTTGCCATCCTAAGCTGACTTCTTATCTGGAATAATTTTTCCCATGGTTTCCTTTGGCCTGTGGGTTTTTTCCTCTTTGTTGTTTGAGCAAGTGTTCCAGTTCCCTTTCCTGGGCATGAGACACTCCTGTGCCACAGCTTCAGCCCTGCTCCTTTGCAGTCTGTCTCTCACTCCTAACTTCTGAAGCACAGCCATTTCAACCACCTGACAAATTTTATTCTCCCACTTCATGTAATTATTTGGACTTTTTCCATCCCAGAAAGCATACTGAATTACTGGGATCACAGATCACTAACAAAGGAGTGGAGCAGCATCTTGTAACATACTTAAAACTGGGCTTGCACAGAAAAGACAAAAATAATTCACCAAAAAAGAAAATCCAAAAGGATCATTTATAATGTTAATAATAATGTAAATTATAAAAAAAAAATAAAATTTAAATATAAATAAAATGTGATACCCCAGAAAAAGGGGTAATAATCCCTGCTTGGTTCATTGGTGCAGCCAGTGTGGTCAGAATCAGGCTGTTCCACTAGACACAGCTGAGTCTTGGGTGAGGCAGCAATATATCACACAGTCCATAATAAATCCAATAACACAGAGGGCTCGGGGAAGGAATGTATTGGGTTACTCACAGGAAGGGAGAGAACTCCAGTGACCCCTTTCACCTCAGAGATCCAGCTGGGGAACATGATCAGGTGGAAACTGTTCCAGTAATTGGGCTCCAGCCCACCAGCAGAATGCCTTTCACACTCCTGCATATGGGACCAGGGGCAGCATTTTCAAAAACTTGGAAATCTTTCATGCAGCCTTGAGAAAAAGCAAGTCATTGTGACAGTATCAGAGTTAGCCATTGCAGAGCTTATTCCAAGCAATATTCATTCAGGACAGGAGAGAGCTAAGTCTATTAGGAGACTGTTAGTGATTTATTTGCTTTTTTTACAGAGTCATGTAGTGGGGAAAGGCAACTAATCTTGTTGGACTCCATTAAGAAAGTCTCTTCAGGCTTCAGACAGCCTTGCATCCCCACCTGGCCTTTGCAAGCAGCATGACTGGAAATTTCTTGTAATGTCCCAGGCCTATTTGCATAAGCATGGAAGCAGACTTGCATTAGTAATCACTGTATTAAGGGCCTAAAAGATCCTGATCACATCATTAGACATAGTCCCTGGACATTTTTTGTACATCATAAATATCTCCTCATCACCTCCTTTATTTCTGTCACATCCACAATAGTTCTAATAACAGTTTTATAGTACAGCTGAAGTCAGACTGAGAAGACTTTTGTTTTCTTTTTTTTTTTTTTTTTTTTTTTAAGAAGAGAGGGAAGAGTTTTTAAAGTATCTAATAGTATCTGACTTACAGAAATATTACTTTTAAACCTTCAGGGTTTAAGATACATAAAGGAAACTGAAAAGATCATGGGCAAGATTTGCACAGGAGAGGTAGGGAAGTCTGGATTCCTTTTGTCGTCTATTTAAGCAGACCTAAAATGATATTTCTGCACTTCTCAATATGCAGGATTACAGTTGAAGATGTTTTATATATACCCAAAAATTTGCACCACCAAACTAGTAAGTAGAAGTCATCAAGTTGCAGGCCAGGTGTGCCCCTTGCACGAGGAGTAGGTTTGTCTTCTGAGAGCTGTGAGGGTTTCTGAGTTTGCTCTTGTTTTTCCAGCCCAGAGAAAGTCAGGCTCAAACTGTGAAAACATACTGGGAGATTTTCAAGGGGAGAATGGCTGCAAGCCAACGAGTACATTTCTCCCTCATGAAAGATAACAGTGGGGATCCTTGGCTGTCTGAGCTGCTCTGAGAGGAAGGAGAGGTCACTTTGGAGGCCAGAGCTGATTTCTGCCACCCTCTCATGACACTGTGTCAGGCACCACCGAGGCTCCATGAGCCCCCTCACCAGGGGCATGAAGGTGGGGCACTGCTCCAGCACAGAGGTGGGGTCCCAGCCAGGCTGAGGGACCCTATTGACCTTCCCTAATCATAAAAAGCTGATAAAGACTGTTATCAATTAGATGCCAGTAAGAAATCAACATTCACTAGTAGTTATGGTGCACTGGATTAAAAATTACGTGTTTTCTATTTGTAGCTTTAAGTCAGATCCCACTTAACTTTTTAATCCAGCAACTTCTCAGTGAAATCCAGACATCCCAACAGTACTTGGGATCCAGCAGTGCATAAGCAGCCTCACAGGACCTCACTTCCCCTTAAAGTCTGCATGAACAAGAAAAAAAAAAAAATTGGCAGCATTCAAGCAATACATTCATGAAATCCTTTGAAATGGGAATTCCAGCATAATTCAGCATGATTGTAAATGCTGTAAAATGTGTAAGCCTAAATGGCAAAGGGAATTGTATACTGTAGTTAGTGATAAACGTTCCATGCAATATCCTGGGTTTAGCTGCCCCATTTATCCAATGCTCAGTGGAATTAAGTAGTTAAATTTATTTGCATCGTACTGAAATTGTAATGCTGAGTGTCAACCTCGGACCTGTTTTTCTCCTAAAGCATAATAAAAATACCAGTGGAAAAACTGTCCCAAGCCTCAGTCTGGTAGAAGGAGTGCAAGTCAAGCAGAAAATGTAAAACATCTCTGGTTTTCCTGACCAAACCTGTCACAGCCCAATCTGTTGTGACAGTGCAGGAGGCACAGCCTGAAAGCACCTTGGGAAAGGGGTCAGGGCTTAGGCTCTTCTGTTTGACAGAGGTGAAAGTCTCAGCACACAGTGCCTGCCTGCCTGTGCTAACAAGGTGGCTTTTTAGCAAGCCATCAGAGGCAGAGCTGGGACACCCTGGGTTTGCTGTCTCCTGGGAGGTTCCAAGTTGGTCACTGCCCTTCATTTGTGGTCTGGTAGCTCTCTTGGTTTCCCATGAAAATCTCTTTTTTGTCCTTAGTGTGAAAAGGACAGTACTAGCTATAATGATCAGCTCTCCCTCAGCTCTCAGTTTGCATTTCTGAAGCCATGGAGTACCTCATTACAACCACTGGTGGAAAGGAGAGGGTAAAGAAGGCTGTGCCACTGCCCTTTGTGTGGGCAGGGCAGTGGGAATTGGCCTCACCTGTCCCTGCCAAAGCACCTGATTTGCTGCACCTGAGTGGGCCTTGGAAGAGAAGGGGGAATGAGCTGCACCTGTGTGTGGTTAAGGGTGGGGCCATCTCAGCTGTTCCCAATCTCTGCTGATCAGGTAGGCTGGGCTGGGGGCCCTGCCTAGTTCCACACTGCTGGCCAGGGAGGAGTTACACACGAAGCTGGAGCCATCCCTCATGGAGCTGCATCCCCCAGGCAGAGGCTGTGAGGGTGAGTCACTGCTTCTGGAATTACCTGTCTTTTTCTGTAATGTATATTAGATCAAGAGGCTCTGACGCTCCTGAGTCAGGGACTTAAGGAGATGAAAGATTGGAAAATGCAAAAATGACGTGAGTTGTTCTGGCTGTTTTAGGGTTTTGGGAACATGAGGTGTTGAGAAGGTAGAATTGCTGCTTATGTAAGATGGGCATGTACACTACAGTGTTTGAGAGGGTGGGTTTTCTTAAGATGTACCACATTTCTCTGCCTCTGTTTGCATGGTGAATTTTCTGGACTGTACCTGAAAAAATCTAGTTTTCTATAAAGCCTGACCAAATAAATATGTACATCATGTATCTTAAAGCATAGCTGTGGTGCTAATAACTGTCACTGCATGCAGGGCCAGTAATGCCTTGTAAAACCTGTTTATTTGGCACCACCCATTACCCTAAGTTTGCTTCAGTACGTGAGGAACTCACTTGAGCTTCAAGTTAATGCCTAACAAGTCTGGTTCAATAGGAACAGACCTCAGTTATCTGGGGAACAGCACTGTAAATATGGCACTTGTGTACTGATTGCTGTAAGACTTTATACAAAATATGGGAACAGGGAGATTCTTGCATTGCCTAACTGAAGCTTTCTGTAGTAGAGTCTCCTGAGTGGGTTTGGGTGGGCCCTAGGGATGCCTGTAGCCTCTGGCAAGGAGCCTGAGAGATGCCAACATCAAAATGGAGAGCATGTTTCCCTTTCCCTGCTGACTCCCTTCCTTCAGTTTTTCTCAGAAACAGTGTCTTCTTAGATCTGCTATTGCTGTATTCTGCACTTCGCTTTTACTTCTGCAGCTGGGTCGTGGGGTTCTTCTTTTTTCTTTGTTTTCTTTCCTTTTTTATTATTGTTTAAAAAAAAACTCTCATAGTATCTTGAACTTATTGACAAAAGTTTTTGTTCTTCTTTGACTGGGGCAGTCCCAGGCTGCCTTTGCTTTATGCACCCTTAGCTCATACATGTGATGCAAAGTGTTTAACTTTGTATTCTATCTCAGCCTAAAACTGAAGTTTATGTTGAAGTGCTTGAAAGGCACAAACCACTATTTTTTCTGTTTGATAAGCTAAATGAGGACTTGAATCAAAACGTGTGTTGAGAGCTACTGGTGCAAGTAGGCTCTGAATTTCTGTGGAAGTACATTAAATTATTTTTCTACTATCTCAGGAGATAAATAGATTTGAAATGTAAGAAGTATTAGTAGTTTAATGTGGGTTTTTTACCCCAGGTTTGGAGAAGTTGTTGAAACTTTAAGTCCACTGAAAAAATTCCCTAGTACTTAAAACTGAGGATATTGATTTTTGGATTTTTAATCCTTGATTGTAACAGAAATATTTTGTTTTGATTTTGCATGGTCTTTATCTCCAGCCTGAGGGAAAAAAAAATAATCATATGTCTGTGTTAACTCATTCAATGTGAGGTTCATTGCAAGGGTTTGAATTCTTGAATTCAAATGTGAGGTTGCTGGTGATTTGCAGCCAAACTGAACACAGGGGGCATTCTGAATAAAAATACAGTGTTTTGTGCTGCGAGATGCCAAATACTTAAACTTTGAGATAGCATGAGAATTTATATGATAGTGAACGTGCCATGATCAACAAGAAAAAAACTAAATTGCTTGAAGAAAGAGGGGGCAGCTTTAACTGTAGCAGTATTGGGGGGTAGGAACAGAGGAATTTGTCATGTATAGGAGCAGAGTGATGGGTTCTGAGAAGCATCAGAGGTGCAAAGCATGTCCTGAAAGGCAAGTTTTTCTCATTCCTTCTCATTTACCCCTGCTTTTTTTTCTTCTTGCCAAGTTTCTGCAGAGAGGTTTCAGAGTAGCTGTGTGTACTTGAAAAGATTTTAAAAAGTGAGGCAAATTCTGCACTGACATGCACCTCCACTGACATCAAAGTGATGGCATGCCTTGTGTCTCTCCTACTTCAAGATTTTTTAAAAATAAAACCTCAGAAAGTGAAGTAACATCTTCATGACTTAAAGAATCACTGCAGTTGATGCCAGAGGGAGAAGGCAGACTCTATCTGCAGGAGAGAGAAAATAAAATATTTATTTGAAAGACATCAATGGTCTCCTTACCTATCTGAAGGTGGTTCTGACCTACCAGACCAGGTGTTGGCCGCAGTTTCCCAGCTGCAGCTTTTGTCCTGCACCACCTTCCTAAGCCCTTTGCACAGGGCAGGTCCTTGTGCAGCAAAGCTTCTGGGATCCTTTGGCAAATCCACCAGCCTCGTTGCAGTTACTCGGTTCAAGTCAAGTTTTTGGGGTTATCCTGGTGCACTAGGGTTACAGAAATTAACAGAGTTCCAACAGGAAAGGCAGCCTCTCCTTCAAAATGACAATATTTTAGTGAACAAACCTCTTTTGTATTTCACATTTGATATTATTTCTGAACGCTAGGAATGTGGGTGGTACTTTTACAGCAACTACCTCAAGGAAAGTCAATATCTAAGTTAAAGGCCATATGCCTCTGAGTTTTTCTGCCCTATCCCCTCAATATTTTGGAGATGGATACCCAATGAACCGTTCTGGTTTAACCATGCCCAAAATAATTTTCCAAAGCGTGGTTATAGGATTTTTTTGGGTTTTGCCTTAAATATAAATTCTTGGTGACAGCAATACCTGCGTACTACTTTAGGTAATGGCATTAGATGCAGCAGTGCCAAGTTAGCAAGCATTTAATGTCCTAAAGCAAAAAGATTTGTATGTTCTCCTTCAGACTGGATGATTGTGTTGCACTTTTTAAAGACACTTTAGATCAGTAAGAATGTCACCTTAGGGAATCACAGTGATAACTGCTTTTGACAAGTGGTAATAACAGAAGTTTGGTCCAACCATGCAATGAAAGACTCATGCTGAAGCCAGAATTACTGCTAGTGGGCTGCAGGGGCACTGTCATTGCACATGGCTTGCTTTAGTGGTGGCATGTCTGCCTTCACTCCATCTGTACTTGTGAATTCAAAATTGCCTGCTCCATCCTATCAAGCAAAAAGCCTAATATTGATTTGAGGGGGATCAATGATAAGAAGCATTGTTTTAACTTACTAGTAGCCAAGATCAATTCCTTCCACAGAAAACCACTGTATTTTATGCCACAGTCCCAAATACAGTGGAAATCCTCAAATTCTGTGTGACTTTATTGATTAACATCACTCTTGGCTAATTAGATAGCACTTACCAATCTTTTCAATAAGTCAGTTAGGTGACAAGCTCCCCCAGGTATGTGGACAGTGATACTTCTGAGGGAACATTTTCAGTGATCATGACTCTTCCTTTGTTCATCCTCACTGTTGTTACTTTACTGAGCCTTCAAAGGCTGTCGTTATTACACATTGACACAGTGCTGCAGAATGGTTGATAAATCTATATTCAAGTTGTGTTTAAAATCCATATTATAGCAGTTACTATGCCAAATCAATATTTGCCAAGTTGCCAGCTCCCAGTGCCTGCTGCACTGCAATAATTCCTCTTTTCTCATGGAAGGTGGGGACCTAACCTAACACTCACTGAAGTCAAGGCAGATTCTCACTGACCTCAGACTTTGGATCAACCTGTGCCTGCTTTTATTTTCTTGTGTTTGTCATAGGATTGTACAGGACCTTGCTCAGAACAGAAATCCTGTTCACCTGATTTCTCCATCTGATTATCATGATCATACTGTGAGCTCTGCTGTTACCAACAGGCACCAAGGTGTTACCTTGCCACTGCTGGATTGTTGGGCTGTTTTGGTTCTGTGGTACAGACTGTGCCTGCTTAATGCAGATAAAAAGCATTTGCTCTAAAATAATCCATAAGTTTTGATGATGCAGCAGTTCAGAAACAACACATTTGAGACAAATCAAGTAAGAATAATTATCAAAATAGACTTGTGTAATCATCTATGCTTCCATGTTTTAATTGAACAATGGGATATTTCTTTTGAAAAAGTGTGTTAATTGGGGTCTGGTCATGGGAAAGAGTGACTAATTGAACTGGCATGAGCCTGATAGCAGCTTTTTTCATTAAAATGTTAACTTTTAAAATCAGTGTTACATTCCAAATATTGTCTTTCTTTCAGTTGGACTAGTCTATCTGGCACATGCCAGCTCAATTAGCAGCTTGCTTTCATGAGCAGACCCTAATTAACACAGACTTCTCTTAAAGAAGTATTCCACAATTTAAATTAGCACATTTGCATTAGAAGTAATTAAACTGGTTTTGGTTGTTAGTTGCTCCTAATTTTTGTGACGATTAAATATGCTTTAATGAAAAATGACATTGGTTGATTAATTACTGAAGTTGTAATGGATGTTTTTAGAAAATATTCAAGTATGGAAGAGAGAAACTAAGACCCAAAATATCTCAATGGATATCAAAGGTGGAATTTGTCATTGCTTTTTTCAACATAAATGACTCAACTCTCTAGTTATAACTACACTGAATATTATTTATTTTTTTAATGAATTGTTTCTGTGTATTTGGCCTGAGTCTGTGTGACCTTTGAACGCAGAACCATGTGAGGTAGAAACCAACTAGGACACTTTAGCTCTGACACGTGAGCCCATTAGGTTTCCTGAGTGAAAATCTCTGCAAAGGCATCAGAGCAGTGTTATGATGGAGGGCCAACACAGAACCTCTTATTCAGAGCAAGAACAGGAAAGCAGTGACCTGGAACTAGCAAAGGCTCCAGGCTCAGTGCTCCTGCACTTGAAGGAGACTGTTCCCAGGGAACTGTGGAAAGGGCCTCCTTCAAGCTCTCTGTTCAAATAGTTCTTCAATATATGTTTAGTCTGTAGTATGGACTCTGTGCTGCCATTGGTTTACTTCATGTCACATCTGAAGTCGTTCTTCAGATTCTGATCTCTGTGGGCAATATTGGCACTGTATAGCAGGGCTTTTTTTTTTTTTTCTTTAGAGTTAGGAGTATTCCAGATGAAAATGGCTCTGTTACCATAATTTATGTAAACTGTATGAAATGTACTTTACAGTTTGCATTTAAACTTGGAAGGGATCATTAATTTTAAACCAGTACCTGTATGATGAGATTCATTAAATCTTTTTACATCTATGTAACTTTTCTTTAAGGCAGAATTTGTGGTTAGCTAGAGCATTCCTATCTGAAAGGCATCCAGTCTTCAAGGTGTATTCTCTACTATTTTGCTTAAGAGTGTGTTGTGATGATTAATTACTCTCATTGATAGGAAAATTGTCATCTTATACACCTGACCTTTTTATGAATTGAGCTTTTGGCTTCTAAACCTTGCTAATCTTTATATTTTTTTTTAGATGCATATCCTCTCACAAGTTATAACAAAATAACAACAGAAAATCCCAACCTACAGACAAAACCACTAAAACCAACAACAAGAAACCCAACAAAACAAAAATACCCAAAAATCCAAAATTCAACAACTTTGCTTTTCATTTCTTTTTTTTCCCCCCTTTTGAAGAGTTGTTACACTCTCAATGTTTTAAAAATGTAGACAGTGTTATCCTGGTATCCCTCTGCTCAGCTAACAGGGATGTCTAAAGTATACAGAAGATAAACATTGTTCCTCTAAGAGCTCCTTCTGCTGTAGTTGGACATCTTCAACCACTGAGGTGTTCTTACACTGAGTGTATTTATGCAGTGTAGTCACAGTCCTGTACCAATCAGTCCTCTCCTAAAAACACCATTCTCCAGGGTTCCCATATATCTGATAGTTGGTTTGGGGTTTCTGTTGTTTTTATTACCTATGCTCTTATAATTAGCATACCTATACCATGAGATTTGCCAAAAATTAAAAAAAAAATAATAGAGAGGATTTAGTGGGAGCAAACAAGATCAGGTTATGCTTAAAAGCAGGTTTGTTTTTCTTAACTCTCCCCTATGTAATGGATGTGAAAAACAAGAGAATGCTTTTTCCAAGTGAAGCGTCTGTTAGGAACAGGCATCTGTGCCATGTATTACAACATCTGACAGGAAGCCTGGCTCCAGAAACAATGCAATCCTCTGGAGCCTTGTCCAGCAAATGTATCCTCCAAGGTCAGTGTGGCTGCACCTGCGTGGTGCAGCACACGGACCAGGAGCTGCCTGGCTCTGAGCCTTCAGAGGGAGGCTGGAGGCTTACAGCAGAGCTGTGGGGCTTGCAAAAACCAGGACAACAGCTCACTTGGAACCCCAGGGAAAAAAGACCAGCAGTGGGTAAATGCATATAGCAGCAATGGAGAAATTAAAAGCCAAATAAAAGGTGCCTTCCCAAAGAATTATCAGCCTGCTTCTTGAAACAGAGAGAGATGGCTCTCTGCTCTTTCAGGGAGAATCGTGAAACTGGGACAGGTTATTTAATGGGATAAATCCCTTTTGGAGCAAGTTGTCCCTCATCCTTGTTGGGACTTGAGGACAGGTTGGATGGGGCTTTAAGCAACCTGGTTTAGTGGAAGGTGATGGAGAGTCAAATAGAGAGAGCTTACAGAGCCACAGGCACGTCTCAGTCAAATTATTATCCATGAAATGGTAGTAGGGATATCAATACTGGGCCACAAGTGTGTTAAGTCCTTCAGAGACAACAAATAAGCCACAAAGCCCATGCTTAAAGGCTCTGTGGGGTTGAGCCCAGGTGAGCATTTAAAATGAAGCAACCTCTTTAGGTAGAGGGGAGAAGCAGGAATTACGCATGGTAGGGAGGCCTATTTTGAAAAGTGCTTTTCCTTTGGAGGGAGTACCCAGACATTTCTGTGACTGTAGGCTCACCTGCTGTTCAGGACAGACTTGCTCCTTTGTTTACCCAGCCAGCAGCTGAGTGTGCTCGGGGGTAGTGTTAGAGAGCTCATTTTTGTGCCATCATGGGTAAGAACAGAGTAGACACAGAAAAAGAGGGAAAATGATAGTTAGAAACAGTGCTCCTGAAGGAAGTGGCTGTGTGTGTTGTCAAGGGGAGGTTCCTGCTCTCAACAAAGTGATAAAGTGTGCCACTGCAGGGGGAATGGTGCTGAGCACAGAGCTCTGTGCTCCTGGGACACACTGGCAGGAGTTTTGTGTAATGTTACCCCATTTTCTTAAATTCCCTGGTTGCATTTCCCATGTGTGCTTCTTGCTGCCTATTAACAGCAGATACAGCCTTGCACTTTGAGAAATGGCAAAATTAAAACTTCCACTCTGCCTTTTGTTTATCTAGGAACAATTCCTGGGTTTTTCAAGTGTAATTGTTATCCTATTTTTTTTTTTAAGATTTAGCTTATTCTACTGAAAAATAAGTATACTGTCACCCTAAGCAAAACAAAAAGATTTAAGATGAGTTAGAAACATGAGAATTTTAAATGTGATTATGTGTATTGGCAAGAAGCTCTACTGTTACAGTGCTGAAGGTGAGTTTCTGACTGAAAACAGGCCAGACATGATCTACTATTCTGTAGCAGGCTTTAACAAGGACACAGCTTGGATGATTGATGAGACCTTTTCCCACCTCTGTAATCTGGAATTCTATGAAAATAATTCCTTTGTTCAATTAGATGATAAACTAAGAAATAGATGTGAATTCCATCTTTTAAAGATCATAAGCAGAGAAAATAAGAATGGTTATGACGTTAGCAAAGACCTGAATTATGTTTTGCTCTAGTATTAAATATTTTAATCTCTCAGCTAAATTAGTTGATTAGGATTCACTTCATATCAGAGTCATTGAAAAGTTTTACTGAGAAAGAAAAAGTAAAACTAAAAAATGGAATCTTGGTGCTTTTAAAGATGTCCTGTGGAGGGCAAAGAATGTTACAACATGACCTTTTTTTTTTCCGAGTCTAAAAAAACTCTGCTGCTATTTGGACATATCTAAACTATAAGAAAGCTGAGGGTGAGAAAGAGGCCTTCCAAAAAGCCTGAACAATTTTTTTTGTTTGTTTGTTTGTTTCTGATTAATAGGTACTGTTAGAATATTTGGTAATCTTAAGGCACCTGGTGAGCAGCAAAAGGGTGAATTGTGTAACCACAGTCCTCAGAGACAAGGCCTAATAACCTCCTGCGATCTTGTTCAAAGGATGTTTCCATATGTTTGTTTTCCAGTTTAAGTCTCATCTCCTCCCAGAACATGATTCTAATCCCCCAAAGTCATGATGGTGTCAGAAATCTACCCTGAGTGGGGAGCAATAGTTTGTCCTAATGATGTCAACAGCTGCCCTGTAACATTGAACCATGTAATGAAGGGCAAAAATAGGCTCTTTTTGCCACACACAGGGAAGAAGTGCTGCATGTCCATTGGGCAACCCATTAGACAGCCAGAATGCTCACAGCTGGAAGCCTTTGTGAGATGGCATTTGATATCATCATTGTTAGCCTTCACATAATGCAATATTTATTACAGTAAGGGAAGAAGGGAGTATTTTTAGCTGCATCTTGAGTAACTTATCTCCATGGCAACCCTTTACTTGCCTGCCCTGTTGCTGCTATATAGAATGTTGTCACATTAATAATAAATGGAACACATCTAACACATTTGGCTGCCGGTTGGCTTCCAGCCACATCTTTCCCTTGTTCTAGTTGAAGGGTTTGCAAAGCTTAGGGGTCCATAAGCAAATTTCATTCATTTTGTTTCTTGGAGAAAATTGCCTCGGATTATGTTAAAGCACTCAGGAGGTTTCATCAATGTATGCATTGTGTTTGTTGGGTTGGATTATTTTTTTGTTTGCTTTTGTTTCTAGTTCCACTTTGAAATGCCAAGGAAATCTGTGAATAAATACAATTAGAAAAGCTAGAAACCCAGCAGCTGTGGAGTAATTTTATTTGACTTACATTTGTACGGATAAGAAAATGACATTTTTTAAAATTGCTTATGAGGAACCCCTGTGACATGTTTTTGAAGAACAATGCCTCTGTTTCATGGAAACTTAAAATGAGCTGGTCTCCAAGTGAGATTCTAGAATTGCTGATCACTTCCATGGGCATGCAAAGAAAAGCAGTTGCAAGCACTCAGCCCTCATTTTGTTGTCTGAATATATCGATGGCAAATTTGGCAAATGCTTGCGAGAAGGGTGAAAAAAATAGATGAAAGAACATTAGATTTCAGTTTATATTTGCCATGGTTTTTTCTAGAGATTATAACATGAGTGAACAATGTAGTGCAGCTGGCTTTGAAGTTTGTGTATTAAGGCTTCAATACCCCCTGCTTGGCCTGAGGAACCTTTTGGATCCTGTTTAAAAGGTGGTACACAAGTATTCATATCTGGGTGACTTAGTCCTGTTTTTATTTCCATTTTCTCCCTTGTCAACTCTTATTACCGAATCTGCAAAAAAAGTTAAGACCTTGTTATTGTTTTATTACATGAGAATTGGTTTTTCTGCAGTCTACCATTAGTCTGTTTAACATATCTAATGAAGTGTGTGTGTGCACAGCAGTATTTCCCATAGGAATGTTTATAAAACATCTCTTACATTTTGGTTTATATTAATAATATGTGGCCAGTGATACCTGATGGGTCAAGGATCATATACTTATTGCTGTATCTTCCAAAAATCCTCCTTTTCAACTTCAAGACTTAAAAAAAAAAAAAACCCAAAGAAGCCTGTTCTTACACCAGCTTATTTAGCTTTTCAAAACATATACTCTGCTTTAAGTCGATAAAATAGTTTTTAAAAAAGGAGAGAACATAATTTAACAATTATTAGGTCTTTATATGAGAATTTCAATCACATGTGTGATGTTGTTTCCCACAGAATTTATAAATAGGAGAAAATAATTGTTCATGTGAGTTTTTAATTGCTACTCAGGAACTGAGAGTTACTAAAAGCCTGATTCAAAATATTCAGCAGCATTCCTCGGGAATGCTGTTACTGACCTCTGAGTCTCTACTTCATGATGTCAAACTTTGTAAAAGGCTTTTTACCCAGAAGGTGCTTTGGTTTTTTGAGTTTTGTTGGGTTTGTTTTGTTTTATTTTTTTAACAGTAAAATGTTGAAAACTGGCAGCATTTCTCTCATTATTTCTTTCTAAACAGCCATAGTTTCCTCAAGGAAAGTAGCTGGTAGCACTTCCTTATAATGACATTAAACAACTTAAACAACCCTAGAACTCAGAGTCAGTAAATAATCCTGTACTGCTGCTATTTTGATGTGTCCAATCCTGCTTTTAACAAGTAATAGCTACTGTGGGCTGAGTTGCATTGAGCTGGTGGCTTCCTGGCAGTGCTGCCTGCCAAGGTGAGAGAAGCACATTGTGCTTTGCAGGACCCACTGCTTCTCATTTGTGTTGGGTTCCTGTTTAATACAGAGCCCCACTCCTGGGGTCAGACATTCCTGAGTGTTTATCTTCAACTGGAACTCACTTGACATCAGTTGGAAGGCCAAGGAATGCATGAACATGGGAAAGGATGATCTCTTCCCTGCTGCAGCAGGTCACTTTGCTAGGTGTGCTTCAGGATTCTCAATGAGAGACTTTGGGCCTGGCACTGTGGTGGGGGAGGGACAGGTAAAAATCTTGCAGGATGTTCATCTCTCCCTAGCAGCTAGAATCCAGACTTCTGGGTTGCTACATTTAGCACAGCAGAAAGACATGTCATTAATTAAGGGAATTTTCCAAAGTGCAATGAAGGTGAAACTTACATATCTAATTGCTATTAAGGTGATTACACTTTAATTCATGGCTCATCTCTTCTTGAGACAAATCTACGGTAAAAAAAAAAAATGTTTCTATAATTAATCTATAAGGGATAGATTTCAAAATGAACTATGATTCTCTCATCTAGGACTTAAAGGAAAAAAATACAACTGCTGTGCTTAAGGTTTGTATCTGTGATACTTCCTGGAGAGCACAAGAACTTTAAGGAAAGCAGGCTGTTTCTGAGGACTCATCTTCTAAGAGATGTGCACCTGACTTTAGTGAAGTGCAAAGGCAGTCAGGCCTCAGTGAGCCATTCCTGGTGCAGGCTGCATTCTCCTCTCACTGCTACCTCTGTCTTTCAGCTTGCACAGGCACAAATTCTTGATGTGTGGTTTGAAACTGATTGCAGTGACTGCCTGTGTTGTGGAGTTCACTGTTTGCCTACACTGAATAAAGGAAAAATATATGTTTGTTTGTTTGTTTGTTTTACTGTTTTATGAAATATTTCATATTCAACTCTAGCATTTCTGAGAATTTTAGATGTTGAAAGAGCTTGGAGTGTAGCTGTTCCTTTCAGCTGCAATGCCGTATACTGCCCTCATTTTACTCACTGCTTCTTTGCTGTTGTTATTTCCTCTCCAAAATATGATAGCTAAGAATGTTGACTGAGATTCAGAACCCCAACCTAAGCACTGGAGCTAAAAAACTGAAATTCCTTGGTCCTTTGTGTTCAGCAAGTCCTCTGCTGTCTGTGTAATACTGCAGGTTTGGAGGAATCATGTCAGAGATTGTCCCTGTGATGGGTGCATTTGATCCAGCCTTAGCTGTAGGGACACTTCTATAGAACAAGCCAACCCTGATGACCACCCTGGGGTTTCCAGGCTTTGATTCTCCCATAATGGGTCAGGATGAGCAGTATCTTCATTTTAGCACAATATGACTAAATATGTTTTTCTACTGGCTCAAGGGCACAATTTTTACTTTTTTTAGTTTTACTTTTAGAGCTTCTTTTGATCAGAAATCTAATGAGCTACTTTAGCTCATTAAGAAGGAAAGGACAGCTCTGCCTCAGAAATAGTCTTCAATTTAAAAAGTTGGAGAGAGCTTCCAAGCCTGCTTTTGTGATCTCCCATTTTCCTGTGGTGTCTTCTGGAGTAGAAACTCAGTCCCAGTAGAAGCAAAGAGTAAAAAACCGACCGAGTAGCAGGGACACACGAGTTCTTTGTGGTGACAAAAGCATCCTTGAGCTCCCCACAATGGGATTTCTCTTCCACCTGCTCTCCTGCTGTACACCTGTCCCAGATTGGCACCGCTTTTGGCTGCAGAACGGTTGATTCTCAGTTTTGAAGCCAGATTTGTTCTGACAGTTATTTCCCTGGCACACAATATAAACTGTTTCCTGTGCTCAGCAAAACACAGTTAAATAACAAGTCCAGGTGTGCTGTGTTTGTCAGCCTGTCTGTAGTGCAATGCTAACCTTTACTCCACATAAAAAGCTTTATCAGACTGTACAATAACCCTGTGGCTACCTGGCTGTCCCTGGTAAGGAACAGGGACCTAAGTCCAGGCCTCTGGACACAGGTTTGACAGTGGATTTGGTTGAAGCCTGTGGCACAGGTGTCACTGTAATTGGAATAACGATACATCAGGGTGTCCAGAGGGTTCAGCCAGCTGTCAGACAGGTGTCTGCTGGAGTGCATGGCAGCCTATCATTAGGTCATAGGTGGGAGTCCAGCCTGACCCATGTGGGAAATGGGGTTCAGGCTATGTTCAAAACAATAATAAAAACAAAAGGGGGGAAAAAATCTAAAAAAGAGGTCCTCTCCCTCCCCCCCTGCCCACCCAAATAAAAACACCAACCACCCCACATCCAAGCTTTGCAACTCCTAACATAGGAAGAGGTGGTTTTTTTCCCATGTTATGTCTGTGTATTTGCACTAAACTGACCATTCCAATATTTCATCTTGCTCCCTCTGTATATATTTTGATATGTCTGTGTATACATTTGTGTATATTACACTTCACAAAAGTATGTGAGTAGTGGTTCTGAATTGATTCATGGTCAATTGATGTTTTAACAAAGAGTTGCAAATCCACATCAATATGAATTTTGAGTATTTTATTGAATTCGAGTATGTACTCATTCATCTAGACCTTTTAAAATTAGAATGCCTGATACATGCACAGTAACTTTATACACAAACATGAGACAGGTACAAGTGTGTCCCCTTGACAGATGAAAAGAGGCACATCTGGCATGTTTTAACACTGACAGTGAGTTGTGTCCTTGTGAAAGTGTAATTCTGCACTAAGCTGCAGGGTATGCAGCTCAGACCCTAAGAATGTAGGGTCTGAGCTAGGAGGAGCACTTAGCTACGTGCTTAACTGTAAGGATGTGGTTACAGCTTTTGTTGGGACTAATCACATTGCTAACATGCTACTTTTGCATTTTTCTGTGATTGTCATACTCTGGTTGATTGGGAGTTTACATCCTCTGTAAATCAAGGCTAGTACACAGACATCCAAGGAGTGAATTGGTGTTTTCCTGCAGTGATTTAGGCAGACAGTATGACAAAACAATGTTGTTAAGTCAGCTTCAATCTTAATTCATTCCAAGTGTTTGTTTCCTCAGTTGTTGCAAGATTTTTCATTTTTGTTTGTCTGTAGAATATACAGAGACAAACAGGTACTGGATGCTTTGACTAATCTTTAGCTGCTCTAAAGAGCACAGAAATGAAATGTTTGTAGTTATCTGAATGAATACTGGCTCGATTGAACAGGTGCTGTAACCAGTGAACTTTTACTAATTACCCTCTGCTTTGTCCTGAACGTGTGACTAAGAGGAAAACCAAGCACCAGCTCAGACTTTTATTTCTTGCTTTCCAAAACGCTCAGCTCATTAAGTTGGTCCTTCATTCTTCAATATGATTTTAAAAATCCAAATGTTTCCTAGTGCTTGCTAATGTCTGATTTGCAGGAGCCTTTCAAACGGTTCTGAACTTAGTTCGTTTTGATCTTGAATTGTGAGCATTTAACTTACATGTTTTGTCTGGTATATCCTGTAAGCTTGTTTTAAATTGTTCCAGCTACTCTGATATATTCAGAACAAAGAATTCATTGCAGGTGGGAATGTTCCCAGTGTCATTCACATCTCTTCTGCAAGAAATGGGAGTGGAGGAGCACCTCAATAGAATCTCATCTCCATTATCCTAGACACATTTCATGATGTGATGAGGTTCCCTGTGGAGCAGTGGGTGTGTGCACTCTTGTCCTGTCTTTTTGGAATCTAACCAGAATTTTAAGTGTCTTTGCTCTTGGATCCATAGTTTAAAACTTAGACACCACCAAAAGCTTGCTGAGCTCAGTTTTTTCTGTGAGCACATCTGCTGCTTCAAATCCACCCTTCCCTCTTCAGAGCCCCACATCAGTCAGCATCTGGATTCCTGAAGGGCCTGGGACAGGCTGCTTGGGAAGATGGTGTTATGACCTCTGAGGGCAGGGTATCTGAGGTTCTGGGTGATAAAATCCCTTTGGATGAATTAGAGTGAAATGGTATTGAATGACCAGTGTGTATATTAGGCAGATTTATTTTAAAAAAATTTAATGGCAGTGGAGAGGAGATATGGTCCCAGAGCTGCTCTGTTGGGATGGGAGCCCATGAAACAGGAGTTAGCTAGGTTATATACATTCCAATTATCTTGGCAATGCCTAAATCCCTCCTCAGTAGATAACTGATTGCTAATTCACCATCATAAGTATTATGGAAAAATTGTATTGTGGAAATTGATAAATTATTAATTATTCAAGCTTCCTGATAAGAACTATAAATTCTCAATGTGTGAATGTGTTTGTCCGGTAGAGACATGGAGAAAAGTCAGCCAATTCTGTAACTGACTTTACCTAATCTTAACTTGACCTGTTGTACATCAGTGAGGTCTGTATGAGCTCTCCCACCATTCACAACAGTAGTGAATAAATCTGTTCCATGGAAATCTTTATTGAACTTTCCACTTTTCCACTGTCAGTGGTTTTATATGTCTGGCATGACCCCTTGTGACTTAGGAGGGCACAAATTGCATCACTGAGGATGCAGCAGTACAGAAGCAATTAAAAGAACAAACATGGACTAATTAGACAATTCACACTCTTAAAAGGCTACAAATGAAACAATCACAATTCACAATCAGAGAACCTCTAAGCATAAACATTCATAGGCTATTTCTGTGGTTACACTACTGTCACAAAGATGCTGGAAAAGTAAATCATTACCTAAACATGCAGGAAGAGGTGTTTAATTCCTGCTTTGGCTTAGTTCTTGCTTAGTACAGCAGTGTTATGGTTGGTCTTGTATTGAATTCCACTGTATTTGCTTCTTATTAACAGGAGTTTTGTGTGGCCTCAGCAGAAGATAACAGCCCCATGTCTGCTAGCCCTGGCCATGTACACACTCTCAACACCACTCTTGTCCCTTGTCACATTCCATTCTCACATTGCAACTCTGGGGATGTTGAGTGTGGTCACAGATTTTCTCCAACATGCTTGTGAGGCTGTGAAAAGGAAATAGAGCTATGGCTCATTGGTTGAGTACTCCAAGAAAGACCTTTGGCTGTTTTTAGAGTGACTCTGTGTAATTACAATCACATCAGTAAAAGGAGGTCACATCTATCTTTCTGCCATGCTTTATTATGATGGAAGGACTTTGGAGCACCATTCCTGTGGATTCAACGCCCAGTTACTGGTTATTGATTCTGCATTTTTCCCTAGCATTTTTCCCTGATTGTTTGCATCACGATATCCCTTAACAGCAGAATTTACATCTCTGTTAGCATTTCTTTCACTCTTTAAATGTTAAAGAGAAGCAGAAAGTATATTCTCTCATTTCTGAATGCACACATTAAGCATTTTCTCTGTTTTTACCACCCCTAAGGATACAAGGGGCACTCATGTGGTTATTAGTATTTACTTGAGGTTTATTGCAACTGGCACCTTATGGCTAAGTTTTTCACAAGGCTTTACTGTTATTAGAGGATGTAGTTTGGCAAAACTTATAAATTGATCACCTCATCAGTTCCCTAAGGAGCTTAACTTCCAAGATATCTTATTTCTGACATTCCAAATGCAGCCAAAATACAGAAAAAATTGTTGGTATTCTCTGTTTCCATGTGAATGTATTGTTAGTACAGTTACAACACTCCAGTTTTCTTGAAATATAAACTTGCATAAACTTTCCAGAAAATTCAGTGCTAAGAACTCCAAATGGTAGCAGTATTTTATTTCTTATGTGGGCTGTTTTATCATATTATTCTGGAAGTAGTTCCAGGGATGGTGGGGTAGGAGGATGTTTGAAAAAGAAAAAGAGCTGAGAGTTTTCACTAATCTATTTATAGTATTCATTAATTGATTTTATTCTTGTGGTTACCCTCCCATTAAAATCCATTTGAAGCTAGAGTGCTCTTGTCTATTAAGGTACTCACTAAGGGTTTTCAATTACTTTGATAGTTTAAGAGAAAAATTGCACTTATTTCTTAGTGTTCCTTACTGTTGTGAAATTTAGCACTTTTTGCTCAGTCTGTAATATTCTTTCTAGAATTGCTGAGGTTCTGAACTAATTCTGAAGAGAGCAAGGGGGTTAAAATCAAAATTAGTTCTTGCTATCAGTCTCAAGCAGTTTTTGGCACCCTAAAGAAACCACCTGTGCTTATTTTGTGTCCTGCACACAAATTCAGAATTACTATATATAAAGAAGATGGAAAAAAGGCACTCAGGTGGAGATGAACAAGGACTATAAATGGTACAAAACCCAGGGATGAGTAGTGTTAGACAGGTCTGTGTTCCCTGTGTTCAAACAAATGGAAACAGAGGGGGCAGGTTATGGTTCTTGCACTGTTCTCTCTCTATACTGTGGCCCTGCTGCCAAATTGCAGCTCTGAGAACTCTGCTTGCTGATGGATAGCCCAGCCCAGAAGATGGTATTTCATCTCTCAGATTGCTTACTCCAGTTAACAGCACTTTATCCCAGTATTCCACACAATTTACTTTCAGTTCTGCTTCCTGCCACTGCTCACAACAAAATCTGTGTTCTACTTTGCATCTGAGTTTGAAATGGAAAAGTATCTTCCATGTCCTTTAATGAAATATCTTTTTATGAAGACGTCAAGGGGGAGAAGTAGTCACGAGCACTTTTCATGATGGTATAAATTCACCCATTATTCATGCTTCATTGGCCTTATTCTGCCAGATCAGCACAAAGCCATCTAGAAGAATATGTACCTTCAGCACCCGATAATACTCGACAAGGAGGTAATAACACCAGTGACATTTGCCAAGCCTGACACACTTGGGCCTCCCTGCATTGACATTAATAGAAATAAGACATCTCTTTCTTAGGCAGTAATGGTTCAATGACCTTTTTCTTATTTCTCAGACTTCTGTTATTTTTGCATGCTCTTTGTGGCCACTGTAAGGAAACAGGAAAATACTTCCTTTTCCTACTCTTTTCTTCTGAGCATCTTAAAGTAGTCTTCCCCTTTTAAATGCCTGTCAAAAAGGGCTTCTTTACAGACTTTTCTCGTGGGCACCCTAAACAATTTGGGCTATGGAGGGTTGATTTCTCATTAGAGCTGACTGAAGAAGTATCAGTGGCATCTGGAAGCAGCAGGGTGGTGATGATTATTTATCCCTGCCTTGCAAAATGGAGTATAGGACATTGCACTGCTCATGAAAGTCAGCAGAAATGGCCTTAGACTTCACTGCAAACCCTCCCCTTAACTGAGGAGTACTTTAACCCACTGCCAAAGGCTATTTATATTTCATTTCTCACTATAAAGGAAGGTAGAAGATTGACAGCAGTGCACTATGATTTTGTAGTAATTGATCTTTTTCAAAGCACTTTGGCTTTCTCTGAAGAACTGTCATGTGGTTCTGTACCTTGTTATTGCTATAGGTACATTTTACTGTTGTTTTCAGAAAGTGGGCATCAAGATATCACAGGTTTTAACCACAGAATCGCCTTTATTCTGCATTTATCCTGATACTAGATGTAATATTAATGGAAGTACCCTTCTGGCAGGGTAAGCCACGTTATCAGTAAATGTGTAATTGACTTCTGTGTGGAGTCTGAGGGAACAAAGGGAGCTTGGAGATGAAGAGCCCTGTGCCTGGCTGCCAGAGCAGTGTGATTGTTCTGGCCTGAGCCTGTGATCCTTGCTTATGCAGAGCAGTACTGTGTGTAGTTATCACTCAAGGGCTGCTGGTAGTGATTGTGGTTTGATCAGTGTAAGTGGTAAATGACAGTGCAATTGTATCTCGTGCTGTTCCTCAGCCTACCTGCATATCTACTGAAAAAGGAGCAAGGAGAGCTGCTCTAGTACTCGGTATTAAAGATGTGCATAAGCACGAGCCTGAAGGAAATGGGCAAAAAAAAAAAGAGGGGAATGTTGAAAGTTCAGTAGGTTGCTTCCCCTTAACCAATGTTAGATACTAGCATTGAGGAAGGACTGGGAAATCAAGGTAAAAATGTTTTAAAATTTTAGGCTTAGTAATTTTTATTTATTGAAGGGAAAATGTTTCTTGCTGCGGGGAAAAATGCTTTGTTTCTTTTTAAACTGTATTTGTAACTCAGGTCATGAGAGTGTTGTATGAATATAGTGAATCTGAAAGGATGTTTTTGACACTAAATATGGAGCTCTCAATTGTTCTGGTATCCTAAAGGTTTAAGGTACTCAGATCTCTTAACATTAAATCTGTGTTATGATCTCTCATATTACGAATCGAAAGACAGAAGGAGAAAATACAACTTTTACATAATGCTATTCATCATGACAAATGTTCTGTATCAAAGAACATAACATCCTGGCAAAGCTTCAAGATTACCCTGAAGAGAGGCAGTGGACAGACTGTTGAGCCAAAGTAATTTCAGAAACAATTCCACACCTTATTTATCCCTCGTGTGGAGCAGAAAGGCTATAAAACCCCCTAGTACAGTCACTTTGTGCATTTGTTTAACCTATTGACCTTAACTCTCAGCTACCTGACAGCCTCATGTTTCTGAGCATGGATTTCTGTGCAACTCAGAACACTGTGGTTTCTAGTGTCTCTATGAGAGATGATTCTTTCCCAGCTCTTGAGCCAAACTCAATCCAGACAACTTCACCGGGCAGCCTCGTAGCATCAGAAGAAAAAGGTCTCCCTTCACATTCATGTACGTTTAAACAAATTTGAAATTATACTGCAGCTAAACTTGCAACCCAAAATTGACTAAATGAAAACTATTTGTTTTCATGAACTTCAAATTTAATCCTCAGTAAGTGGGGGCTTTTTGTCTGGTTGGGGTTTTTTTTTATTGAACTTTCAGATATTAAATCAATTTATTCAGTATTATTAGCACTAGGTGATGTAACTTATCTGTCATAATACTGAAAGCTAGAAATCTTGTTTATGCAAGTCAGTGTAGTACAGATAGAATCATCTATGTAATTTATCAAAATTACACATATTTACTTGTTGGTAACAGAATTTGGCATTATAGGCTGCAGAAGAGCTCCTCATGCTCTTAAGTTACTGCCTGTCCACACAACAGTCACAGTATCTAAATGGAATAGAGCTGTATTGTTTAGAAGAGATCAAATATGTGTCCTAAATATATTAGCTCTTTGTTCAAGCAGATAGTCAAGACATGCAAATCTGAACAGAAAGGAGAGAATTATTTTTTAAACAAACCAAAAAGCCATAAGCAAACCCAACAGCATCCCACCCGTTAACCCTTAGTCTGGATGCCTCAGGATGAGAGCTGAGCTTTGGGATAGATATTTGTACTTTGCTGTGTGGGAGGACAAGACATTTTATGTTTCCTTGCAAAGTCCCTACCAACTGTTGTGTTAAAAGCAAGTCTTGACTTAAATTGGGCTTTTAAAGGGCATAGAGGGCAAAGGAAAGGTTTCTGTTGGCATCTTTTGTCGCATGCTGCCCATCAATTTGCTTGGGTTGTTCAAGTTGAACATCTTCTGTTCTAACAAAAGGTAGCTTTAGAAAAATGAAACTCACTGTCACCTCTGCCATGCTTAATTTTTGAAAATCCCATTCCTGAAACTCGGATCTCAACCAATTAATATTAATATAACAATAAGCCTAACATCTTCCAGGGAACCACTGTAAACTTTTAGGTCATTCTTGATATTTAAACTCTGGGAGAAGACAGGCTTTGTATTTGCATTTCAGATTGCATCCTGTCATGGGTATTTTTTAAAGTTCACCTTATGANTCTTGTGAAATATAAAGCCTCTTGAGCATATTTGTATTTCACTGCAAACTGCAGTTCATGGAGCTCAAAAGGGGGCCCTGTGAGGCCTCATCCTGGTCCAGCTGGCACTGCTTTAAGGCAGTGACATGATGATAATAATAATGTCCCAAGCATTGCTTTGGGATGTTGGGCTTGCTTGAACATGAAGCTCTTAAGGTGCAAGACCATGTGACTGAAATCCAGGAAATGGTTCCCCTACCCATTCTTATCATGAAGTGTCTGAAATGATGCTGTTCCTGTAAAAGTTCAGAAAGGAATAACACTGGTCTATTGCTGTTTTTATGAAAAGAGTGAGGCTGTCCTTCTTTCAGAATGTTTTATTGAAAGGTGAATCTGTAAAGGTAACATTACCTTGAGAGGAACATCTGACATAGCTGGGGTCTTATGTAGACAGGGAAGGCCTTGGTTCTTCTCTGGGCGCTGCAAAACTGCCCTCCTATTTTGCATGGCAACCCTGAACCCTTAAAATGTGCCAGGAAATACCAAAACTTTTAATGATTTTTCCCAAGTCAAGGCAGAAAACTTATTTAAACCCAGAATATCCAAGATGTTCCTTCTGCCTTTAGAATAGAAATACCTTTTCTCTACTTTTCAGCTGCTGATATAAATGGTGTTCTCTGGGAAATGGATGGATTGTAATTTCAGCACACAATCAGCATAGAGAAACTTGGTAAACAGAAAACATTGCTGGTGGCAGTCAGGAGAGGAGGCAGGAGGAAAACTTTATTAAGTCTGATTGTTATGGCACACGGTGATAATGGTCCTGTACAGCAGATAATGATTTACCCAGTGTCTCTGGAACATGATAGGTTATATAGGTCTGTGGGCTTTTCTTTTAATTGAAAGAACACCTGTCATTAATGGCCAGTAAAATAATTGAGTAAATCTTTGTGCTGCAGAGAGGAAAAAAAGTTAGAAATATTGACACAATGCAATTTTGTCCCATAATTGCTAACGTTGAACATATGACCTTCACAATACAAAGTTTGCAGAGAGCTTTATCTCTCTGTGCTTTTGCAGATACCAGTGATGTAACCCAATGGTGTTGTTTAATGGCTGGAGTTTGATTCATGCTAACACAGAGCTTACAATCCTGAAATAAGTTCCTAATAAAATTGTGTGATTTGAGTGGGAAAGAAGCAAAAGTCAATAATGGTCATCTTCCAGCTGTTCACCCCAGTTCATTTAGTGAGGAAAGAAGTGTGCAGCCCAGTTCCCCGTGCTTGATCCTGTCTCCAGCCTGCTCTTTCCTGTTCAGAGCAGGGGCTGTGGTGCCTGTGCTGGCTCTGGTGGTGGAGCTCAGTGTCTGCCCGAGGGGAAAGGAGCTGGTGAGGTCCTTTGTGCCCTGCTCTGCCCGCAGGGCTGGGCTGCTAGTTGGGCACTTTGCTCTGCCTGTGCTTTCTCCTGCAGGCTGACTTCAAGTGGAAATAGGAACCAAAACGTGGTCAGCAGGGGAGTCTGAGAGGTGAGCTGACACAGCAGCACAAGCAAGACCTCCTGTCAGTGCCAGGGTTTGATTTGCCTTTTACCTCGAGCAGACTGCAGACAGCATCCTCCCAGTCTGCTGCACTGGCCAGGGCTTGAGGGGAAGGGAACATGACTGCCTTCAGCAGCTCAATCCCACGTCCATTTATTTTTCTCTACAACATCTTGCAAAGCTCTGTGGCTGTCACATTTGCCACTCTTCACATCCTTCTGAAGGCAATCCCCCCAGCTGTTTGAAACAGCAGCAAATTAAAGCTCTTTTTGAAGGCTGCAGACAAGCTAATATATATTTTATATATTCTGTATATATACATGGACTAGCATATCCTTCAAAGTTGAACAGGAACCATTTGAATTAAAGAGAAATTAATATCTTTGGAGATGAAAAGAAAAAATTAAACTTTTGTTTCTGGTTTTAAGGGGGAATTTTTAAAGTAATATCCAAACCTTTAGGTCTTTAAAGTATTTTCAAAATTGCTGGCAGCTTCTCTCTGAAGTCTGGCTCTGTGAATTGGATATAAAAATTCTCTTACTACTTGTTATCATTCCATCTGTTTGAAGATCCTGCAATTGTAATGAAACAATTGTTAGAATAGCTTATCTACAATGTGTGATCAACATGTTTTCCTTTTTCAGATTTGCCTGTGGATCACACAACCATTTAAACCTCTGAGTGCCAGTGCACGTATTTCTCAAACTGCTGTGAAGTGCATTGGATGGCTGTGGTTATGAAGGTTTGGTTATTTGCCACACCCTCACTAACCACCTTTTGGGGTGATACAAGTCATGGCACAGAGGAACCATCTCATGTTGGTGAGGGGATGCTCATGGTCAGGGCAAAGACACTCTATAGGGGTTTTCAAAGAAAATCCCCTTATTAGTAACCATCTGTCATGTTGACTGAACAGGTTTTGAATTGGCACTTCCACTGGGCAGCAGTTTCTTCTGCTGAGTTGCTTGGTAAAATTTGCTATTTTTATTGAGCTTAATAATAATAGCAGTATCTGTAAGAAACTCACAAAATTCTGTTCCAGCATCTCCATGCAAAGGAGACTGGAATAATGGTATTGGCTTAAAAAAAAAAAACCCAGTTCTCTCAGCTTTGGGAAGAGAAAATGCATACAACTAAGGAAGTATTGGAAAAATAACTCCATTAAAGAGGGAAAATAAACTAAACACTAGTCTTGAATAAAAATGTTGTGGAGGATAATCTGCTTTTCATTTAAGATGCTGACTTGATGGTGATTCTCCAGAAGCAAAAATGGGAAAATGAGCTCAGAATCCCTCTTTTAACATCTCTCAATGCTCGTTTGTCAGCAAAGCACTCGCAGGAAGTTTTGGTTATTGTACACCCAGTTAGCACCCTTCTGATCAATGAATGGGTGCTGAGGAGCAAATTTAGGTTGTAAGTATATTGAGAAACAAACTGAACATGCTGGAATAATGAAAAATAGAATGGGAATGTAAGCATCTCCTAGTTGCTGGTGGCAGAATGTGTCTGATACTAAAGCTCACTCTTTGCTGTTGGGTTATTACCTATGGAATATGTGAGGAGATACAGGTGAACTTTCTCATGCTAAAATAGGAATCCAGAAGAAAAAATTAGATTTC
>VZTR01013176.1:374348-448648 GCA_013400775.1 Chaetops frenatus | reverse complement strand
CTTCTCTAAACTTTAGTGGTTTTTCTTCTTAATTATGTGACATGATAATAGTACCTGAAATTTAAATTAAAGCTTGTAGTTAACATAAATAAGATCAATACTNAAAACAAAAACCTTCTGTAAAAAAAAAAAAAAAAAAAAAAAAAAAGTGTTTTTTTCATACGCTTTCGGTGTGGCAGCATGTACCATGGAAGAGTTTGATCTATATCTTCGTGTTGTCAATTTTCTTTTTTGTATGTTGTGCTGAAAGATGCTAATCAGTAGGATTTTTTGTGTGTGTTTCGATCAAAGAACATTCCTCCACCTTTTAAAATCCCGTTTAAGTGCTACACGCTGTATTTTCAGGTTCAGCGGGAAGGGTTTCAGCGGCATTTAGACGCAGACGAAGCCTTACGATCCGGTGTGAGTGGGTGGCCGAGCCGGCGTGAGCAGCGAGCGGGTGCCGGGGTGCTGGGGATCACCCGGGCCGCTGCTGGTGGGAGCCCACCCGGAGCAAGCCTTGAGCTGCCGTGTTCTGGGGGGAAGCGGTGCTGATGAGCACGGGCTGCCATTGGTTTCACAACAGGAGCTGATAAATGACACCTGCGTCTGCACTGCCGTGGTGTCTCGGCTCCCCCTGCCCTGCCCTTACCCGTGGTGGGGTTGGTAGGAGACTTATTTGCCTGGAGTGTGTCCAGGGGGTTGGACTACATGGACAAGAATCATCCTGAATACTTGGTGTTCATAAAAAAAAACATGGAAGAGAATGAAGGAAGCCACAGCTTAACTATTATGTGGCACAAAATCTATGAGAAGTTAAGTTCTCCCGTGCTAAAGCTGACAGACAAATCGGTGTGCTCTCATTAGAATGTTCTCATTAGGCAAGAAATACTATAAATGATACCCATCTTGTTAAAAGTTCCTTCCAGATATCGCAAGGCATTTTTAATAAGGATCAAGATAAATTTGTACACAGTCCGGTACCTCCAAAGTGTAGGTTCTGTAATACCACACTGATTTTTTTTTTCAGTTCTGCTTCCATGCAATAATGTTAAACACATATCAACATTATACTGAGAACACTCCTGCTATGCATTCCCCAGAACCTCACAAGCACAGTCTGCTTTAGTGTGCCTTTGAAGTAGATGCAGTATCAGTTGGATGTTTAGCTGAAAAATTAATAAACGATTTTGAGATAATGGTAACTTGGTACAAAAAAAAAAAAAAAGATTATGGAAGTAGCAAAACTCAAAACAAACCCTAACAAAAATGCATTTGGGTAAGAATTGCAGACAGTGGTACCTGACATCCACGTCAAAGTGATCTATACACCCTCTGTTCCACCGGCTGACTGAAATTATGATTAAGCCTTGGTAGGAAACACTGACAAATTCTAGAAACAGCCTGGGAAGGATTGAGGAGAGCAGAAAGAGTCCTTTGAACTCAGTGGAGGCCTGAATGAAGTTAAAATCCTCAATATTATCCCAGCTGGCTAATAACAGCAAAAGGTTAGGGTAATGTAGTAATTAATCAAACTTACAACTGCTTTTTCCCATTGGAAAATAACACCAGCTTTATGTCATGAATAAAACATGTTGGCCCAAATCTATTACCTTAAGCATCTCCAGTAGAACTAGGGATATAATGTATATTTACTTGCTTGAGGAAAACCTACTCATCACTGATAAATCCTCAGTGCCTAATTAGGATGCCTAATATATTTCAATGCTTGATATATTTCCTCTTGCATATGCTTAAGTGGGTCAAACCTTGAATCTGGTTAAAAATATAAAAGTATAATGAAATCCTTTATTCCAGCTTCTTATTCTAATCTATGGCAGTGTCGGAAAACAACAGATACAGACATTTTATTATTTTTTGTAATAAAACAAAATACTATAAGGAAGCATCTATAGACATCTTTCTGAAAGTTTTTAATTCTAGGTTCACTTCTGCCAATAATCTTAAAAATCAAGCTTCCTTTCCAATAAAATGGTAAGTTGAATTTAACCTTTGCTTTGATTATACTGGTATCTGTTGATATTGTTGATGACTGAAATTCCTACCTAATGTCTGTTCAGCAATTTTAACAAATTGACGCGATCAGAGTTTCACTTTCAGCAATTAAAAAAGTCTTCTTGCTGCACACTCATTCTTGATTTTGTAAATGAAATGTAGTTACTTGCCCTGCATTCAAATAAATACATTTGTACACTCAGATACACACTGAGTGTATGTAAAATGAAGATGCCATTAGGTTGAATCAATGCAAATATTAGAATAAAGATGATGATTCAATTGAACATTACATGTGAATTAATGTGATGCATCTGTTCCTAACCTGTAGTCAGTAAACAAAATTTCAAGCATCTGCTTCATGTGACTCTTCACTTCTGAAGTATTAATGAATGTTTGACTCTGCCACTATGAGTCTTACTGAAAAACAGGAAAGTCAAATGATTGGTGATGATGTCTGAGATGCCACATGGTATCTCTGGCAGTGGTTATAGAGAGGGTCAGTGATGGGCCCCAAAGTCCTGCCTGAAGCAATGCCCACAATGTGTACAGGAACTGCCGTGTTCCCAACAAGTGTGAGTGTCCATATGTAAAAAAAGATAATTACATATTGCACCTGTTGGTGCAGTTTCTCATGTGGAACTAGCACATTCAAATTAAAACACTTTGTTCATTATAATTCACCCATACTAATATTAGGATAACACATTAATGGGTAGTTGCAAGTATGATGTACAGAACTTTTGGACAAAGTGTTAATCTTGATGGGATTAAGAAAAAGCATTAAAATTAATGAAATGATTGCATCTCAATCTGCATATGCAAATCAGGATAAATCATATGCCCTACAATAGTATAAGGGAAAGATTATGATAATAAATTGCGTTATCTGAATTAATGACTGGCTAGCCCCACTTGATAAGGTCATGGTAAGTCCCAGCGCACTTATTACTAAAATTTATCATTCAAGCATGTGTGTGCATTTAATTATTACAACCTATTTAACAAGCACATAAACTCTGAGAGCAGTGGGAAGTTTTCCTGTCTGTAAAAGAGAACTTTTCCATGCTCAGAACATGTCAAATCCCAAGAATGGAAGATATGTAGAATATTCTAATTTGACTTAAGGATTCATAAATAAAACAGTTTAGTCCTTGCTTCTCACTACTTTATAGGGTTAAAGATTTATGGCTTAGGTGGAACACATGAGAGCTAGCACTAGAATAGCCATGATGAGAGAAGTCACTAAGTTTTCTTTATCCTTATATCTGCATGTGTTGCTTTCCCAGCAGCCCAGCCTACAGACCAGTTTATTCCAGGCAAAAAGTGATTTTCTAGCTGTGTACTAGTACAGCACCTAGTCCAATAAAGCTTAGTAAGAGTCTTTAAGTAATATTGTATTTTAACTAATATCAATATTTAGTAACTTTTATCTAGAGATCTTAGAAGGTGTAAGATGTTATTATTATGAGACTGTTTTCTTGAAAGGGTATCATAATCTTGTCTGAGATGGACACTAGAAGATTTCTGTTTTCTTTGCCTCAGTGAATGTAATTTCAAGCTGTCTCTTGTTCGTATCACCATTCTCTACTGTCTATAGGCATTCTCACAGGTGATAGCAGCCAATTTCTCATACATGGACACCTCAACAGTATTTACTGAAGATAGATCTATTAAGAATAAAAAACATGTCATGAGACCAAATACCCAAAAGCTTGTAGATGGGTTCACTAACAGGTTAGAGAGACTGTCAGAGCAGACTGGATGCTAAAAAGCTGCACCTAAAAGAGTTCAAAAACTTCTGGACTGTGTCAGCTGTCTCGGCTTGTCCAGCAGTTGTGGGGCACATGCCTTTTAGTAGCCATTGACTAGATGGAGGCCAGTGCCACCATTTCTCTGAATCTTTCAGGCTGTGGTAAATATAGAAAAAAGCTTATCCACTGCTGGGGGAGATGTAAAACAACCGGAAAAAAATTTGGCAGACCATTTTGGGTATACTGGGTGTTCCCATCTCTTCACTGCTGTGAATTAACTCTGACCTCTGGGGAGCAGTGGCTGTGCTGGCCATGAGCTGAATCAAGGAGAATCTTATTATATCCAGGGGATCGGAAAAATTCTGGCACCTTTAGCAAGGCAGAAATATTTTGAGGCTTTAGTACATAAATTCTGCAGAAGGACAGTAGCCACTCAGCAGTGTGATGCCTTGGTTCAGAACTATCAAATTAACTCCAGTAAGAACACTCTCTAATGAATTAATCATACCAATACACCTTTTACTCCTGGAACAAAACATAGATGATCCAATTAACCAATTTCTACTAAGGCCTAAGATTACTTTATTAGGGCTCTAAAAAATGGTTTCTGCAAAGCAGTGTTTATTCCCAGATTGCTGCAGTTATCAGACAGTGCTAAGACCTGCTATTGAGGCCTCTGCTGTCCCTTATCTCATTAAGTGTGACATAAACACCTTTGATGAAATGAAATGGTAAAGTGCAGCAAATGGAGTAAACACTTTCTCTGCAGAGCATCGCCCTGCTACATGCTTAAGATCTGATTTCCTGGCCTCTATTGACAGATAATATGTTTTGCACTCATGCCAGCCAAAGATAGCCATTTACAGCTTCTAAATAATTAAATATTGATTAATCAACCTGAAAATGTATAGAACTTATTTTTTTCCAAGCTTTTGTTAATTTTTAAAGGTCTTATTATTTCTGCCAGAGAAAGTAGGGGAATCTTCTGTGCACCTTCTGCAGCTGTCAGGAGCTTAAAAAATCATGGGTTTGTGCTGCTGTGAGAAAAAATGGCATGGCTGACACACTGCCATAGCACAAGCACACAACACCTCTTTGCTGTGCCTGTTCTCCGTGGGTTTAATCACCAGAAAAACTCAAATTTTCTAAGTCACAAAGCAATTTGTAAGGGTCTGAGACTCAGTTTTAAGTGCTGGCCAACTTGTCTATAAGGATGGAAGCGTGTGGTGGCTTATCTGGCTCCTGTCTCTTGGCACCACTCAGTTGAAAAAGGTGGCATTTTGTGGGGTTGGGGCAAAGATGTTCAGGAAACAAATCATCCTGCCTGAAAGACGTTTGGTTTAGGTTTTTTTTTTTTTTTCCCCTAATGCTTAAATTGTGGGACACGTGAAAAATAAAGCATACAGGATATAACAGAGACTGCAATGAACATGATAATGATTGTAAATTATTATTGTCCTGTGATCTCAATGACCTCCTTGGTTCTCCACATCTTGGGGAGGATTTCAGTAATATTGAGCTAGTTCATTTTTCTTAACCTGCAAACTGAGATTATTCTCTAGGTGATAAATAGTATATATGCACAGTATACCCAAATAATGTACAATGGTTGATGAGATTTCTTATGTACCACCAATTACCAAAATGACATTTACAGTAGATGGCTGGGTCTTAACAATATTCTTCTTCTTATTACAATCAGTGAATGCAGGTAGGAGCTTTCATAAGGCATCTCCAAGAACTTAGAAGCACTAGTTTATCAAAATGACGATAAAAGCATTGAAAGATGCCTCTCTACTTCCATAATCACGCAGAAGATATTTGGAGCATAGTCCCTGTGCTTTCTACCTCAAGGAACGACGCAAAGCATGCTTCTCTTTGGGCATTCTCTCTCTACTGGTGTTAAATGCAAGTTCTTGCCCCTGTGGCGTTGCAACTTCCCACAAGGTCTCTGTATCTTGACGGTGGCTGGGTTTTGGTTGCAAGGTGCCTGTGGTAATCTGTGCTGGATGCAGAAAGAAAAACCCAACCCCCCCTGGGTTTATGTTTGCGCTGAAACTCAGCTTAGCTTGGAAGCTCGCGAGCGGCTGGCGTGCGGCAGCGGCTCCAAGCACCGTGTGGCATGGCAGGCCTCCTTCCCCCCACCACGGTTCTGCTGGAACCTGGCAAAGCCCTCAGCAAAGTGAAACCCGGGCAGGGCTGTGCTGCTAGCAAAAAACCAGGCAGTTTTTGTTGACAGGGTTTGTGGCTAACACTTCTGTGAGGCAAAAGCAAAGCAATTTTTCTGTGATGCTGTGCACGGAGACAGTCTTTTGTTAGCCACAAATGCCAGCTGAAAGTGTCTTTTCCCTTAAAACTGCAGGACAGCCTGTCTTGAAAATGACACATGAAAAATGTGCTGGGTATAAAGCAGCTCTGATAGTGAAATGGTGCAGTGTACCTAAGCTGCCTGTTGGTGGGCGAGAAATTGTTGCAGGATAAGGCTAGATCAAGATTTTGAATTTTCCTAACATCATTGGTAGTCATGGACAAGAAGCAAAGGAAGAGGTAGATTATCTGTTATGCACCTCAAACACATATAGAAATCTCTGCTATACTCTTTATTGTCTGTTCTAGCTCAAGATACTGATACTCAAGATACTGCCTAAAAAGTTGTCTAAGGTGTCTCAATACAAGACCAAAAGCAGATTTCCCATAGAAGAGTAAGTCCTGATAAATCAGGCTTCTGGGGAGACTCTGATTAGATGCAAGAGGAAAACTTTTCACAACATTCAGCCATGGGAATAATCTTCCCAGGCAAGTGGTACATTCCACAACATTGGACAGTTTCAAGACGCTGCTGGACAGGGTGCTGAGCCATCTTGTCTAGACTGTGCTTTTGCCAAGAATGGTTGGACCAGATGATCCTTCAGGTCCCTTCCAACCTGGTGTTCTGTGAAATTTAATGATAAATATGTAACTGCCTGAGAGTTTTAAGTTCAGCCTTGTTGCTTGCTGGCTGCCTAGTCAAAAGTCACAAGTAATTGCCAATTTTTTTTTTAAAAGTGATCATTAACTCCAGTAATAAGCCACATGAAGTATTGTTGTGAAGAGTGAGGAAGAAATTGAATAGCAAAGCTATTTGAATTAGCTAAGATGTTAATGACCAGTAACAGCTGACAAGGACATCAGCAGTGTGGTAGAAATAAACTGAGATTTGCTTTTATGTGCGTGAAATAGCAAATATATCAAAAGCTGCTTTTTTCCCAGCTTTGTCACTCTTGAACAGTATTGACGCATTTTGCTTGGAGGGTCGTGTTTTAGAGTTATGATTGATTATGTAGGAAGTTAGGAAGGCTCCTGTCCAAAAGCTGGTTGGTTTTTCCCTTAAGTTATGATATGTTATCTGATTTTTATATTAACAAATCTTCTTCACTTAGACCATCATGTTAACAAGAAAAAACATACCCTAAATCATAAAAAATTATACTCTTTATAGGATGGGTGGCTGAATGGCCTGGAACCTGAACTAAAGAGCTCTGCGTTTTGTCCAGTCACTTTGCTCTCCATTGTGCCTGTAGGCCTTACCCATTTCTGGTTGTAAATTAAGTTCTTTCCATAAACCTGAACTCTTTCATAGTATCTACTGCTTAAAAGCCTTACTACTCTGAATTGTTTTCATTGGTTTGGGCTCTGGGTTTTTTTGTCTCTACTGCCTGCAGCCCTAGTTTCCACTGACAGTGACTCAATTTCTGATTTACTCTCCCCCCTCATAGTTAATTTTATTTATGTTCCTAATCACTCTTACTTCGCTGTCAACAACTGGAGTTATTTGGTGATATTTAAGTTTCCTTGGAAAGTAAGGCAATGGAGCAATTAGACATTTATAACATTGCATGAAGAGTTTGATGCTACTTAAACAAAGCTGTGATTAAGCAAAATTGTCTCCTGCTGCCTTGAATGATAAACATCACCCTATTTTCTCTGGATGTCATATCTTTTTTCTGCACTGTTTTACTCATCCTTTGAGGGTAGTGGAGAAGAAAGATGCTGAGCAAGCTCGCTGTCATTAAACTCTGCTTCCTGGTACCATACAGGGAGCTTCTGGTACCTATGAGAAATACCAATTTTTGTCTACACATCTGGAAACTGGCAGGGATGCTTGATGAACAGGGATAATATAATGTGAGGGGAAAATAAGACTGAGAAAGTGAAGCTGCTTAAAATCTCAAGCTGATTTGAATTTTGATCAGTACAAGGGTAGTTGAATTGTCTTCTTTGTGCTAAGGTGTGCTTTAGTTTTTAATATCTTATATTTGACTTTTTATTATTCCTTGACTTAAAGAAACTTTATGGGAGAGGGTTAATGAGGAAGACTGAGGAAGGGAAAGAAGTATCAAGTTTTATCAAAAGACTGAAATACCTGAAATTACTTTTTTCATACTTATTTTCTTCATTCTAAGTTTGGGGAGAAAGTCTTTTATCCCTTGAACATGTTACATTTTATGTTCTTAATTTGCAATCACTTGAGGTGGAACAATGAAATTTCTGTGTCGGATGAGAAACCCTTCAAAGTCAAGAAAATCCACAATATAAGAAAACTCAGTATATTCATGAGCTATTCACTAAATACTGGAGCTGTATTATGGCCAGCAGGAAGAAGAAACCAATTCTTGAAAAGTAGTTGCTGGCAAACCTTTCCCTTTTCTATTCCACCAAGGGTGGGGGGGGGAGGGNAAACCAACAGAAAACCAATCAAATCCAACTTATATGATGAAAAGGAGAGTAAAATGAAGGTGCATAACCTCTTTTTCCAACCCTACTCTGAGGTTGTTGGCTGGGAAGTTGTCCTGAGTACAAGTCTAGGCTGCAACTTACAAGAGCAAGCTCTGCTACTGATGTTGAGCTCAGTGCAAGGGTTTTCATTGACAGAAATGCAGACACAGTGAGCATGGCCACTGTGGGATAAATGTTGAGGTATTAATATTTTTCTTAGTGATCACAGGTAGTTGATAGAACAGAAAATGTACTGCTTTAAATAGAATAGAAAAAAGAATACCTGCATCCTTTTCTGACAGCTCTTTATACCATTCTTTGCCACAGCATGAATTATTTGTGCTAAACTAAGGAATATGCAATTTTATTTGGTTGTAAAAATGAAATATACTGCTTTGATCTGTTACCTGGATATAGATTTCCTTATAATATATTAAAATACTTGGTGCTCTTTCTATTTTAAAGTATTTCAGATACAAAACCCAATAATGGCATTATAACTATTGCAAAAAGAAAATTAATTCAAGATTAATAGAGAAATCCAAAGAAAAACAGAATAACATAGATGTATTTAAAAATAATTGTGTATTGATCTTTTTTCAGCCTCTGATTTAAATACACCATATTGCCACCATAAAGCTTCAGCAGAACTGTGTGCATGTTTAGTTTGGTTATTTATAAGTAATAATTTTACAACAAATATTGAGAATGAGGTTATTTCAGGAAGTAAATTTAAAAAAAAAGTCAGCTCAGGCTTCTGTCCTAAGACTGAGATTCTTATAAACCTAACATATGAAGGGTGGTAGGAAGGAAACATAAAAGAAAGAAATATCAATCTGCTGCTGGTTTCAAGTTTTGGGGAGAAGGAGAAACATCTTCAGATTGTTCTTATTGGCACTTCCAGCTTAGCCAGATGAGGTTTTGTGAAATTTTTGCTGTGCCTGGCTTGGGCTTGGTCAGCAAAGAAGTTAGAGATGACAAATGCAGGGTACAAAGAGCCTTGTTCCCCTCTCAGCATTGATTCACCCAGGCAGAAAGGGTGAAAAAAATTGGAAGATGGCAGTTGTGCACATAGTAAAGATGGCTTGCAAAGAAGAAATTGTAGCATCAAAACGAAAAGTGCCCAGGAAGTTAGGGAGGTCTCACAGAATCACACACAGTCTGTAGCTTTCCTACCATGATTTTGGGTGTTTAGTTTTGTTTGGAAGGGTGTTTTGCCATAAAAGCAGAATTTGCAACAGCAAAGACTATCACAGAAATACAGTCTTTAAAGGTTGTAATGCACTTGTAAAGAGATTGTACATTGGGAAGTTTTTTGCTGTTACAAACAGGCTTGAGTCATAGAGATGACTCGAATCAATACCAAGAGCCAAATCTCCGCACTCTCAATTTTTTATCAGTGTGAGAATATTGATTGTTGGAAAACTTTGGCACTGTAGCAGCTGGAGAACTATATTTCATCTTTTAACTTTTGTTCTGAATTGTATTCTTTCAAATCTAGAATGTAAAATTGGTCTTGGAAAAATATTCTTGTGCCCACTCCATCTGGTACTTTCTGCACATGTGAAACAGGGGAAAAAAGGCATCTCTGGAAGATCAAGTGGATCTGCTCCCCAAAGTGGCCAGAAAATGTATCATGGTTTTCAGCAAGCATAGGTCTATTAAATAGCACTTTCTTATTGGAAAGAATCTCTTTTGATGTGCTTCTTTCCTTTCCCTGTGTGATGATGCCATGGCTGCTCCCCTCGTAGAAGTCTGTAACTCCATAGATTTGATCTCAGAGATAGTTGACTCACTTTTTTTTTTTTAAATTTAAGTGGTTTTATGTTTTAACATAACTTACTGGTTTGGTAGTCCATCATTTACATTACGTTTTCTTTTAATTACACCTCTTCAAATTTTAATATGTCTGTAAAATTCCAGTGTGCCTTCAATTTAATAAAAAAATAATAATCATGCAACCAAGAAGCTATTTTTTTGCTTTTTAGAAAGAAGATATACAGAACCATTGTTCTGCTTTTGTTATTCAATTCAGGCAAACCTGTAGCTAAGGAATGCTTATACAGTTGGGGATTTTGTCTCTGTTTGGGTGAAGGGGAAGATTCTGGTAGTACTTCTAACCAGTTGCACAGAACCAGCTTAATTTTCTTCAGCTTCATTTTCCATCTGCTTGGTTTTCACTTCTCTCAACATCCTAGCAGACATTTCCTATTTACAGTCCAACCAAACGACTGAGTATTCAAATTTTTCTACGTAGCAGACATAAAATGAAATTATTTTCATCCTTCAGCAGTTCCAGTCTTTCAATAGTGTCATAGCAATAGAAATGGGGCACTTGCACTTAACCATTCAGTAAAGGCTAACTAAGTGTGCTTGAAGTACTCTAAGGTTGAGTGACCTCCAATGACTTGTGTGTATAGATTATCAAACATCATAGCTGAACTAACAGACCATGAACAGTGTCCGATTCCTTTCAGGCTAAATAGTGCAGATAATCATAATTATTCTGGGTGCCAGGGTCACAAGAGCTGCTCATCACTTTTCTGGCTTACTGGAGAATCTTTTAAAGTACTAAATGATACATCATCCCTGTCAGTGTGTTATAAAGGAATTAAGTGAAGCAAGTTCTAGAAGAGATTTTTGACAGCATTATATCTGATATGTCTCTGTTCTTTCATTCATATCTCCTCCATTTTTTTTTAATGCAGATTACCAGTCTGTCACTCAGATGCTTTATTTTGTGGTGAGACAGTTTTCATCTCTAGTGGAATTTTCTCCATTAATCTAAATGGACAGTTTAAGAAGCAGTTAATTAATGCACGAGATCTGTTCACCATAGGTGATCAACACTGCATCATTTTTCAGCTTATGGAATACTCTGGGTGCAACATTTTTTACATCAGATTCTAGTTCCTAAAAGTAGTATGAAGCAGCTTGTGTCAGGAGAATTCCTTACCTGAAACCTCTTTGCATAATGTTGCAAACTAGCTTAGAGCAGCAAGGAAGAATTGATATAATTTGTGATAACAAAAATTGGGCAGAACTCCTTCTGATGGATCAGAATTATTTGGAATACACTGGAAAAATAATACCTTTAGACTCATATTTATTGTTTCTAAAGTCCTATTATCATGATATCAAGAGCCAAAAGAATGTATGAATAATGTTATGTATATATGCATATGTAGGTATAGATACACATAAGGCTCTGCATAAGTATATGAAGAAATGAGCATTTTAAGACCTTCCTAATGTTAATACAGGAAGTTTAGAATGAAGCCCTTAATTAAAGGTACTACAGCAATGGTTTGGGAGAAGGGGGATGGTTTTAAAACAAAAGAATGAAGGGTAGAGCAGCAGCGAAATGTTGCACTTGTGCCAAATGAATGTTGGAAAGCACGGGTGAAATCACAAGCTGGCTGACCAGTTCTGTTCATGTGCATATTTTCTGCCTCCTGAGCTGCCACATGAGTACAATGGAATCAAGGTAGGCAAAACTGAGCAACAATCTCCTTGGAAAAACTAAAATAAACATTTAAATCAACAGTTAGGTGAACGTATGTGTACTAAATTTGTAGAACTAAAGAACACTGACTTTGTAGGAAATAAAAACATAAAAAGAATAATCATGAATCTAAAGGTGAAAGTAGAGCAGAGGATAATAGCTCAGTGTACAGAAATCATTTGGTATTTTACTCGTACATCTGAATAACACCATCCTTGACCAACTGACTACAAAAGATTCTCGTTCTTCTGAATGAACACAACTATTTTAGGTCTGCAGTTCTATTTCTAAGAAAATAGCAAGCCACCAGTTTGGTTGGTGCAGTGCTCAAATGCACTGATGGCATGAAGTGTACCCTGTACAAACTGTGAACTCTATTTGAAAATAAAGTTTATAATTAAAATTGGCACTTGTGGGCCTCCAGCTGGTGAATGCTGTTTTGCTGACGTGAGGCTTCTGACACCCACAGTATGGTGGCTCACTGTCAGCCCTTCTGCCAGGCCCTCGCTATTCCAGTGCCTCAGATGTTGCCGTCTCCACGAAATGGTGCCCGGCAGCAGGAGGCTCGCAAAGGCTTTATTTCCCTGTTTGTGCAGAAGAGGCTTTTTCTCGCTCTGTGAGACTAAGCTTTTTGTTTTGTTAGGCAGTGATCTTGACTTTCAGCTCTGTGCAGAATCCAGCCAGTCTCCTGCAGCAGCAGGGCTGGTTGCTGTTCTAGAAGGACCGGCTGCAGGGGGAAGGGGTTGGGCAGCGGTGTGATGATGCTCCATCGGGGCTGTGCACAGGCAGCACAGTGTTAGTGACAGTGGCTCGGGCTCTCTTGTGGGATCTGCCCTGCTGATGGCTCTGCTCTGTCATAGCAGGACCAGATTATTTTGGCCCGACGGGTGCTGGATGCCTGCAAGGAAGTGCTGTAAATGGGAGAGAATTTGCTTCTTCTTGTGTGTTCAGCTACTGGTGGACACGTGAAGAGCTTTTTGCTGTGAGAGCCTAAAAATGAGACAAAGCTTCCCAAGCAATATGGAATTGCAATTGTGCTCAGTCTTAAATGAAAGAAAAACTTTTTTTTTTTTTTTTTTTTTTTTGGCACTTTCAGGTGACTTTATATTGTAACTTCAGCTTTGCTTAAGCAAGATTTCAGAACATGCTCTTAGGGTTCTATTTCAAGCACTATTAATAACAGCATTAAGCTTACTTATTCAGTGTGTGACAATGGTACAGCCCCTCCTTATTCCCTATTAAATCAGCAAGAAATGAGACAGTTTGCATCACAGTTCTCATCTCAAGTTATTGATCAGCTATAAACACAAAGGGTGATCTTGCTCATTACAAAATAACTTTGCACTAATCTTTTCTTGCTTATATCGACAAACATTAAGTAAAAATGTGAAATGGCAAGCTTTGGATCATTATAATGTTACTGTTTAAATAGTGCATTTGCACCCTTAGTGAATTTGCACACCTTCTAGATGTGGAGGTTTTCACCTTCATGAAGTTGTCCTTGAAGCAGGTACCAACAAAATTGCCCCTTCAGAGATACTGTAGTAATGTGACAATACTAGTAAAAAAAAGAAGTTGTGGAAGTGACCACTTATTGTGTATTATTTTATTGCCTTCAGCAGTGCCCTGATACAAATGTGGAGAATGAGACAATTACAGCAGCTTGAAGGCTCACAGTGTAAATAAATCTGTGTAATGATTAGCTGGGTTCTCAGAGCAATGACAAGAGCTATTTTATGGGCTAATATTTTTAAACAAAATTATTTATATAAAGAAAGAGCACATCAGAAATCAATTCTGGTGCATTAACATTTCAAAATATTGTGTTCTGGCAGTGGGGAGGGGGAAGAAAAATTAATTTGAGGATCCAGATATTTAGATAGAAAGCTATGAAATGTGTCTGCCAGGTGCAAGCAGAACACATACCAGACCATAGTCAGACCACTGGGTACCCAGGCTGGTTTGGTGGAGTTTGCCATCCCCCTCAAGGTGCCACTTAACTCTGACAGCTTGCAAAATCATCAGGGGCTTAGCAATATGTCATGCTATCATTGTTACAGCATTTAGACAATGAAAGGAAAGAGCAATGCTGTGCAAGCTTTTTCTTATGTTGGGTTGACTGAGACTGATTAAAAATTGTTATGCAGATATGAGAGGGAAGGTGGAGAATTTGAGAGTAAAAAGAAGTGTCCTAAATGTGTTCCTGTCAGGTGAAGCCTCAAGGGGGGAAAGAAACCACAGTTTCCTGAATTTTTCCTCCAGCTGTACAAATGACAGTGTTGGTCCATGCTCTGTACTGCAGAGTTAAATTGTTGGGACTAAAGTGGAAGATATCCAGTGGAAATTAATAAAACCCCATCAGTGAGACAGGGGAGATACAAAGGCCTGAAGAGAAGCTAAGCTTGTGTTTTGGAACGCTTCATGTGTTTGGTATTTACTGCTGCCATCATGGCTCCTGATGCTTTAAAGATGTTGATGAGGATTCTTAGGGCCTCTGGGCAATCCTGCAGCCTGGTGCAGTAGGGGAAGTTTTATTCCTTGAGCAAGCACTAGCAGCAACTGAGTTCCACTGATGAGATACATGGACTACCATGCTCAGACAAATGGAATTAGATCAGTGTGATGTCTTCCTTGCTCTTTACTTCTGGTAAGGCAGCACCTTCTTCATCCAAATAAGTCATAGGTTTGGAATAAAATTACTTCCTTTAAACTCTGTTGAAATTCAGAAACTTTTTACAGAAGTCCTTTGCTAGAGAAAAGTCCTCTGCCTTTTAAGTTTTACTGGTCCTCTTCCTTCCTTCTTTCATATCAAACTGTATTGCAGACAGAATACTTTGGAAAAAGTAAAGCATTTCCCAGAACAAGGAAAAGCAAACTGGTATGCATTNACAAACAAACAAAAAAAATCTTGATCCTCTACTTCTCTGGAATGTTTAATCTAAATAATGTGGACATAAGCCTTTTAAATTTGAAATGGAAATTAGTGACCCCATTAGAGTCCAGACTGCTATATTCGTTAGAAGTAGCATGTGTCAAATAAAAAAGAAACTTTCTCTGTGGGCTGTTGTTTGTTTTCCATGACTCTAAACAAAGGCATAAGCCTCTCTTTCAATGATTTTTTGGAAAACTTACCCTGGTGGCTATAATCAGTAATTAAACTCCTATAATAAGTACTAACATTGTTTTTAAAAAGTTGCACTTTGTTGACTTCAATTAAGCTTACATAAGATTGTGCACGTGGAGACTTTTAAAAGAAAAGTGAATTTGTTAACCTGGCAATTTTTCTTCAAATTCCTATTGCTCTAATCAAAATGACATTGATTTGCTCAGATTAGCAGCTGATACCTGACACTCCTTTATTTGAGCTACTTGACTCAAACTAGCAATTGTCTTCTCATAGCCAGTGATCTGCATCTCAGCAAGTAAAATCTCCTTTCCAAACCAGGCAATCTTTCAAGTCCAGTCTGGCCAGCAGCAGGAATGTTCCTTTTCCAGAAGCTAATGCAGGATAGATCAATGCCTGCTGGGCACTGCACATCAGTCCTGTGTCTTGAATCTCTCTTGTACTGTTTTAGTGCTGCTTTTTGCTCCATGTTCCAAGTATCACTGCATGCTTGAAATCAATATAGCTGGATTTCCTTCTTGCCTGAAATACAGGAAAGCAGGGAACAGAAACCTAATAATGTAAACCTTTTCCTTCCAGAGAAAAAAACTCTGAAAGAGTTCCCAGCCTAAAGACCCTATGCTATCTTCCTTTGATGTCACGCCAAAAAGCTGATTTTGAAATTATACATAGGAGACTTTTGCTATTAAATGACCACTTGCACCCATGAACAGCAGAGAGTTTTAAGAGAGGTTGAACTAGAAGAAATGGAAGCGTGGATCAGGTTAAACAAGCCTTTCTGTTCTTTTGCTAAGCAGGTCAGAAAATCTTCTGTGAAATACATCTCTGAAGTGCCTATTCTATGACCCAGGATGCAGAAATAATTCCCTCTGGTTACTGCTCCGCAAACTGAGAGCACTGGAAAATGTGGGGAAAAGTCATCTTGGGCACAGAGGGAATTTGCTGGCATTGCTTGTTTTGCATAAAGAAAGATGGCTTGGTGGGAGTACAAAGCATAAATAGTACAGGCAAGAAACTGTCTTCACTTGAGCTCAATGAGAACTCAGAGTGGAAAAGTATTCTTGAAACTTGGGAGCTTTCTATAAGCCCACAACTTTTCAAAACACTTGAACCTTTAGAATAACCTTTCAAAAAGCCCTTTCTCCTGCACAAAAGACCGAAGATGCTACAAGCTGATTCTTGTTTCAGCTAAAAGGGCTTCATCTTGTTCAGTTGCTGGCATGGCAGGGCATTAGAAGCAATCTTCTTTTGGCATCTCATCAGCATCTAATTTCAGTTGTCTGTCTGCTCTCCTTCCGCCCAGCTCTGCATGACACTGTTTTATGCTGGGGGAGTTGGGGTTATCAGGGCAGGGCAGGGAGCTTCTGCACCACAAATCCATGGCAATTGCAGGGGTTTACATGGGGCTGGTTCAGTTTGCCATGTGCTGTGTTTATTTAGACACCAAGCTTGCAGGAAACACACGACTGGTGCCCCAAAGGTGCATTTCCCATTTTCCTATCGAAGCAGATGAATTTAGAATTGGCTATCAAATCCTTCTTGCAAACTTGCATCGTTCATTGCTAATTTCCTTCTAGTGGCCCCTTGAGAGATGCAGCCAGTCTCAGTGCTGCATATTAAACTTTAATTACTGATTTCTGTAATGCGGATGAGATAGAACTCGGACAGAGATAGCTGCATCATAGCTTGTAAGCTCCTCTTGCTGAAAAACACCCATAAAATAAATGAAAAATGAGTCAGCAACCTCTCACCAATCTCTGTCAGTGCATGCTGCACCTTCAGCTCCACTGTAGGATGCCAGCTGGTCTTCTATTAACAGTAAATTGTAGGCTTTTATTTATTTATAAGTGTCATTAATCTGGTAGGTCGAATGCAGTTGGCTCACCAAAAAAGAGCACACGGGGCTTAGTGTTATCTGGGCAGACACAATGGGGAGTTTATGAAAAATATCACAATGTATAACCCACAACAGCAGTGCTGTTACATGGGGTTTGAAGCATTTTGCTTGTTATATTGCACAAAGGACAAGTCCAAAATCAACATTGCTAGACTGAATTCTCCTGAGGAAATACCCAATGATTTCAGGCAAACTGCTTAAAACTCCACATGCCTGACTTGGAATCATTTTCAATTCTATGCAAAATTAACACACAGGACTTTGGAATTATTGATACCCTCACTGAATTAAATGAGACTACAGATTTCTCCTGAAATGACTGTATATCTTCCAGAGTGGAGCAGTTATATGTGGAATTAGAGAAACAGGTAACATGAGAGAGTTTAATATGGGGGGAAATGGCAACATTTCTGTCAGTGTTTTATGAAATTTATACTGGAGTTCTGTGAGTGTTCCAACAGGGCACAGACAGGAGGTTTGCACTTGTATAGAATTAGGGTGGTACAGCATTTTTTTCTATGATACCTTCCTTTTGCTCTTTGTGTTATCCATCTGCTCTGGATTTGTGTAACTACTGCTCCCTACTTGGCTGCTCTTCTGCCTTTCTCCCAGATTTGCCTGGACTCTCATCATGTTTTGTTTGAATACTACACAGTGTCTTTTGGCACTTGAAATGTGCTCTGAGATAATGAAGTCCTAGTTCTCAACGTGGAGATTTTTCCACGCACCCAATTAGCATCATTTTTTCTTCTCTTTCTGATGCCATGTTGTTTTTAGCGCTTACCTAAATAAATGGGATTTCAGAGGAAAATCCTGTTCTTAGAGGGGAAGTCCTGACCGTCTGGCACTTACTTTATAATGCTGGGAAATGAAAGGGAAATAACTGCAGATTGTGGGGCTGCTTTGGGCCAGTAAAGGGTCTGCTGGGCCGCAGAAACCATCTGGTATGTTAAAGATGGATATTATACATTGTGCTTGGCTGCTGTGGAAAAAAACAAGGGAAGTTACAGGACCAGTGTGTTGCCATTGTTCTCTGTTTTAAGACCTTTTTAAGACTCCTTTTATTAGTTATCAGGGCCTGTGTGCTTGCCAGGAGTGTTAAAGCAAACATATTGTTCTAGGAGTCAGGGTGAGGAGTCATCTGTTTGCTCAGACATTTTCAAAGTCACCATGTGAGACTGGCAGAGTTCACCAGATCACAGTGCAGTGGGTGTGATAAGTAGCAACAAGAAATAAAAATCTCCTATCTCCTACAAGCAGATGCAAACAGCTGAAAGCATGACCGCAGATTTTAGTTCTTACATTTAAAATATAAAACAGCCCCTTCATTTTCTTGGCCCAGTCCACAAGCCACCATTTCTCTTGCCTCCCTGCCTTGAAGTTCCTTTGTTTTAACTTTCAATGTTGTCTCTGTTTAATGGGATGTTAGATTGTGAGTGGTTGGAGTTTGGTTTTGTGGTGGTGGTTTTTTTTTCTGGATAAGGCTTGAGTTAATTTCTAAATTTTTGTATATTTACGCTATTTAATAAACTGTTTCAGATTTTTAGAATCTACATTTTTGGTGCTATGGGTACTGGTATTAAACTTAAAAATCCTCAAGTTTAGAACTTTAATTAAAAGTAGATGCGAGTGCATCGTTTTAAAAATGACAAAATACTGCTAAAACAAATGTGTATTTTATACATGCAGCTAGTAGGTTTCAATTTGCTAAATATGCTATATGTTTGCTTTTAATTGTATAACCCCAAATATCGCACTTGTCATCATTAAAATTTATTAGTTCGCTCATGTAAAGAAATTCTTCTAAGTGTCTCCAGTACATATTGACTCTTATGGACTATAAAAATAATTATGTCCTTAAAGCCAATGCTGTCTTTGTTCATTTTATACCAAGCAGGCAAAGTGTATTTCAATATATTTCAATTAAAGTTTACTGAATTAAAATATACCCGAAAAGCAAGTCACTAAAATATATGGAGTGTTGCGTAATGGGCTGCTTTTTATTTATATACTGGAAAGGAGGGAAGAAGCAATTCAAACCAGCAAAGTACTTGTCAAGGTTGGACAGCAGACTGTCAACAAGTGAATTATTGCACACTGGAGAAGTGGGAGCTTGGGTTGCTGTCCCGTTTAGGGGACACTGGGAGCCGTCACAGTGAGTGCGAGGCTGTTTCACACAGCGCTGCTGCCCAGCACCTGCCCGGCTCTGTCTCATTCTTCCTGACACTGCCTGGGTGCTCACAATATTCAGGCAAACACCCTGACTGAGGTCTAAAGTTCAGGAGCAGATTGAAGCCCATGCCCCAGGCTGGTGTTTTTGCCTTACTGCAAGGTATGTTCCAGTTTATTCAAAAAACCATCCTAAACTGTTTCTTCCAGTTCAGCTGAATTCACTCTTTTTTCTACAACAAATAGCCAACTGATCAGATTTTTTTGATATTTCTCTCTGAGTTTAGACTCATTGCAAATGAACATCAGAGATTTTCTTGATCCACTCAACAGTGAAGCATGTACTCTTACTTAAAAAGCACTGCCAGTACTACAGATTGCTTTTAAAACACACAATTTTTTTCAAACATTTTTAATGGGGTTCTAACACGTAGAGGTCATGTTGTTATGCTTATGCTAAAATAAAAAGATGAAGTTAAAACCATACTAAGTATGTTTCATAAATAGATTCATATTATATTTGTTTGTTCTAAAACATCTGTGTTTTTAAAATTAAATTACTTGCATTTTCCAGTTCTGGAGAGTTGGGAAATTTATTATTTGTGCCTTCTCCTTGTTGTCAAGAGTGAGTTTACTGTTTCTTGGCAGATTTAGGAAGAGATTTATTTTGAGGGGTTATTTTATGTGAGTCAGGCTCTATGAAACTCCTGATGGTCTATTTGGACATTTTCTTTTTTTTTCTAGTAAGATAAATGGGCATGATTTGGAATTGTTTGGTTAATAATATGGCATTTTATTTAACTGTAGTGGTATTCAACAATTTCTTATCTTTTCATAAAATGGATCTGAAATGGAACTTTAGGTGTTCCTACTAACCACAGTTGTATTCCACTCTGGAGGAAAGCAAGCTGTGCCTTAAAAAGCAGATGCATCTCACTGAACACTTTAATTTGGAGTATTTTCATTTGCAACCTAACTTGGCAGTCTGTTTATCAAAGGTAGGATTTGGTGCTTACTTTATGTGTGCCTCTTTTATAGCTACAGCCAAAAGGGGAAAACTTCTTGGAACTCCAGCTTACCATTATGGATTTCAGAAGCGATTAAAAATAGAAAAAAATACTGGGCAACAGTGAGAGCTTATACCTCACAGTCAGCCATAACAGATCTGTTAGGCTCTCCCCAGTCATCTGTTTTCTGCTGACACCTTCAATGGACAGACCCATTTGGGGAGTGTGTAAGAAACAGTTTGTGACTGAAACAGTTCCACTGCCTTTTTCTTTTTTTTTTTTTTTTTTTTTTTTTTTTTTTTTTCCATTTAAAATGTATGAAGTAATGATGGTAACATGAAGTAACATGATGTAACCATGGTATTACGAGTCCATATGATGCTAAAAGAACAAAAATAATCTTCTGGATGGATTTAAAGAGATTAAAGTAAAACCAGCTTTTTTTTTTTAATGGCACTGTGTTAGATATTCACTGAATGTTTAAATTTTTTAGACAATCTGGCCATATCTATATACCAGGAGAACCAGACGTAATTCTTATTGCTCCATTTGCCTATTCAAGGAACACCAAAGAAGGAGAGCACAGTTTTTCTTCTGTGGGATCTCTGATGGGAAAGAAAAGGCTTTGTGAGGCAGGACAAGCCCAACCAACATTTGCTCAATGAGTCTTGCACTATGCCCTGAAGTTGATGAGACTATTAACATTAATTATTCATGTGCTGACAAAAGCTGCTGCAGGAGACACAGAATGAAGACGAATAAGGTGAAACAAAGAAAACCGGATGCATAGGAGAGCCTGGAGAATGGAATATTCTTCAATATTTTTCCTCATTAGTTTGGCTTCTTTCCCACAGGGACAGCAACGCAAGTCTTTGACACCAGAACTTTTCCTTAAGTGTGCCTGCAAATTCTGAGCCACATTCCCCCCGTGAGCAGTGCTCTGCGCATGAGCCTTGACCCTTTTGTCAGCTCAAATGTGCCCGCTGATAGAGGATGTCTTGGAGTCTGACAGATGGACCTCGTCTGCCAAGGGCTTGGTGTAGCATAGGGAAGAACTCAATTTTGAATTTTGTTCTTGAAAAAACCAAGCCACAAAAGGTAGTTAAAGCACCAGTGGAATTCAGTGACTTCCCATGGGGCTTCTCATGAAGAAGCTCTGACAAGTGGGAACTTAATAGGAGACCCCCTCTGTAAATAGAATTGCCATTTCATTTGAAGCTCAGTGAATGGTGGAGGAGGGGCAGGTAAAGTAACAGACAGGATCCTTAGAGGGAGTGTTTTTTAATAGGCTTTCTCTCCCCAGGGACCATATAAAATTCTGATATTTGCATTTCTAGGTTCTTAGAGCCATGAAACCAAAATACACCTTTATCTGTAGATATGCCTGATGTTTATGGCTAGTGGCTATCAAAAGGAGAATCTCCTTTTAATGAAATGCTTGTATCAGCTTTTTTATTTTTAGGCATGCAGTTTTGCAGAAATTATATTGAGACTGATCATGATAGTGTGTTACTAAGATTCTGAACTCTTGCATTGCTCCAGTTTACTTGACAGGGCTTTTCACGAAGAAGAACACAATATCAAAACTTTTTAAACAACCAACCAAAAACAGCTTCAAAGTTTTTGCAATTTTTTTTCTTGCATGGTGCTGAAAAGGTTTGGAAACCAGAACCCCTCATTTAGCACAGTGGTTTGTGCTCTGCATTTATACAGGTTGCTGAAAGGGAACTAAAATACCATCAGAAAACTGTCACTTGGTTCTTAGCTATGCAAAAAGTCCAGAATCTTGATAGTCCTTGTATGTGTTCAGGTAGTCACATTACTCAATCAGCCATCTGCAAGAAAAAAAGCCCTTTGTCTATTTATTAGAACAAAAAGTTGCTGTAGCATGGAATCATCCAAGAGTGGTCCAGGAATACACATCCGTCAGTTTGAGATCCGCACACTTGTGTCATAGAACAGTTGCTTTTAAAACAGTGCCTCTTGAGAAAGTGTGTTTAAAAAGCTCTTTGATGTCACTCAAATGCAAGCTGCAAGTACAGCTCGGGCCGGTGCCCGTGCCCTGGGAATCTCTTTCAGCACCATGAACAGCGCCCAGAGCTGCAGCTAGGGCTTTCAAAGCTTTCCCCTCCTTCCTGGTCTGTACCCGAAAAGGGTGGATGCCAAGGGAGTTCTGCACTTTTGAATGGGTGGGTGTGCACGTTCAACAGTCACACAGATTCTTGCTGCTTCAGCCAAAAACTTGCTGAAATAATTACTGCATAGAGACAAGACTTTATTTTTGTGTTAGGCATATCAGAACCCTTGTATATGGTATTTTTTCTCAAAATAAATTAGAAGTCTGGCTGACCTATGTTCCCAAAATGTGCTAGTTAATTATTAAGATGTGTTGAAACATGAACTATTGAGTTGGTCCTAGAAAAATACGATTTTCTTATGCTGTACAGCTAAGCAATATTGTTGAAGCTAGACATTGAAAATGCTGAGACTTGCTTAAAAATGGTGATGTTAAAGAAACTCCCTTGTGACACACTTTTGTAATTATTCTTTCAGATTTTTTTCAAGTTATTTTTCCCAGGTTTTCTCTGCAACGAAATTTCCTCTTTTTAGAAAAGGAAACCTAGGGCTTATACAGTCATAGGAACCCTAGGACAGAAACTTTCAGACATTATGACATTCAGAATTTTAATAGCTGGTAGCAAAGTGATTAGAAAAAAGTCAGTGGTTGAAAAAGTCATAAGTGCAGAAGTCCAGGTATAAGACTTTTTACAACAGCACTACTCAGTAGGGGAAAAAATTAGTAAATGCTGCTGGTTGCCATAGACAAGAACAGGTTAAATCTCACTTGTCTGTCTTCAGTTAACTTCAGTAAAACTGTTGTTTGTATCCTACTCCCTGTCCATTTGGTCAATGTGAAGCTCAGTTTCATTAGTTTGGTAGAAAGCTGGAAGTTGAGCAAAAAAGCATGAATTCATTGAGGAAGTTCTCCTAGCAAAGGAGAAATCCCTTTCCTTCCCCTGTGGAAGACAAAACCTGGAAGAAAAGAGAAGGCACCCAAAAGCTGTTCTGTTGGAGGAGAGGGAGGGGAGGGAAGGATAGTGTGGTAAGAGTAGTGAATACCTAAGCTCTGGGTTACTTCAAAGTGGTCACCTTTGCCTATTGCATGCCATAAGGTTTGCTACATTTTTTTGGTTGACTGGCTATTGCTTTTCTCAGCAACCTGAATCTCATAAAGTGTTAAGCTTTATAGGATTAACCTATTCAAAAATTCTTTGTTTTTATTTGAGCAAATATTCCAGTTTCTTTCGCAGAAGTGTTCAGTCAGACAGAAATTTGAAATAAGTAGGCAAAAGTTTGAGTTTTAGGAGGGCAATTTTCTTCCTCTTTTTATTGTGGATATCCTCAATTTCTGTGTCTTCAACTGGAGGTAGACCAGAACAAAGCTTAAAAATTGTTCTGTTATAAAGATGATGCACCAAGGATGAAGTTCTGTGAGAGCTTCTGCAAATTATATATTCAAAGACAGACATTAGGGAAAATTCAGAGAACCTTGCAGTAAAGTAGAAAGATGCTTTGTGACCGTAGGACATGGTGGTGAAAACTGTCTATTGCCATGTAAAATGTGAGGTTTAGCTGTAAATTCCCAGCATGATAAGTAAGGGTTCCATCTTTCCAGAGCAATATATTTGTACAAAATAATAGTAAGCACCCGTGTCATACTAAGAATATGGCCCATTCATATTTAGAGACTATTATAAATTTCTTTGCAGTTTTTTTTCTTTTTGTGAAAGTTCATTGTAAATCCTGTCAGAAATAACATTTTTAGCTCTTTTTATTGTGCAAAGATGCTTTTGTGACTCTCTCCTAGCTAGTTTGAGAAATAAAAGTGGATTTGTTAGACCTGAAGGATTTCAATTAACTAAAGTGAATGCCAGAGCTCAGAGATAAAGTTTCCTGATTTTCTTCTTGCCCATCAGCCTAGGTATGTCCTAACAAAGATTTTTCAAAAAAGAAAGCAAATAAAAGATTAGAGGAGAGAGAGTGGGATGGAATTATGAACACAAAATGGGTGTATGGATTAACATTTTCAGAGGAAAAGAACACAAAGAAAGAGGATGGGAAAACAATTTAGACTGTGGGGGGTTTTTTTTTCTTCTTGTTCTTTAACATTCAGAGATAGCAAATCCATTCTGTCTTTACCCAGGCAATGCCATGTGACAGGAAAATTTAGTAGCAAATATTCTTTCATCTGTGTGGATGTACATATGCTTTACTTGTAGAGGTATTCCAATCTTCAGTTTCTTCTATTTTGTAAAGAAAACTATTATTTAAAAATTAGAATATAGGTAGTTTTAATCTTGCACTTTTAAATTGGGCATTTATTGCAACAGAAGGAATTACTGTGTTCATTAATATTGTGTGATGGAAACCAAAACCAGTTGTGTCATAGGTTTGCCAAAAGGTGATCAGAAAACCTCTGGAGATGGTTTAGTACACCCTACTGCTCAAGGACGGTCATCTGAAACAGATTGCTCAGGATTGTGCCTAGGTGTTGAACATTCTCAGGGATGAAGACTCCACAGCCCCTGGTGTAAATCTGCACCATCATTTGACCACTCTCACAGCCTAGAAGTGTTTTTTCTCCTTCTTGTTTCAATGGCAGGCCTTGTATTTCTGTGTGTCTGTTACTTCTCTTTCTGATATTGGATACCACTGAGAAGAGTCTGCCTTCATCATCTTCATTCTCCTGGGTATTCATAGACATCTTAATGAGATCTTCCCTGAGCCCTCTCTTCTCCAGGCTGATCAGTCCAGCACTGTCAGCCACCCCTCACGTGCCAGATGCTCTGATCCCTTCACCTTGGTGTCCTTTTATTTGGCTCCCTGCAGCACATACTCGTGCCTGTCTCACACTGGGAAGCCCAGAACTGGACACAGCACTCAGGTGTGTCTCACCAAGGTGGAGTAGAGGGGAAGGGTCAGCCCCCTTGACCTGCTGGCAATGCTCTTCCTAATGCAGCCTAGGATGGTCTCAGCCTTCAACACCACAAAGATGTGTCCTTGGCTCTGCTCAGCCTGCTGACCACCAGGTCCTCCAGGTCTTTTTCTGCAGAGCTGCTTCCAAGACAGTTGGTGTCAAACCTGTAGTGCTGCATGGGGTTAGTCCTTCCCAGTTGTGGGGGTTGTGCATTTTCCTTTGGACTCCATTATATTCCTGCCTGCTCATTTCTTCAGTCTGGTGAGGTTTCATTGAATGGCACCTCAATCATTAACTGCATCAGTCGCTCCTCAGAGTTAAATTTCTGCACATTTGCTGAGGATATTTGCTGTCCCATGAACCATAGCACCAGTGGAGAATTTAATTTGGCCTCACTGTCAGTCTTTGAGGGTACAACACCACTGACTGGCCTCCAGATGAAATTTGTGCTGCTGTTCACTACACTGTGGACCCTCTCCTTTGGTGGTTTCCAAGCCACTGTTCCTGTGCTCAGTAGTCGAATCTTCACACTCAGTTAAAGCAATGTTGGTTCTGAGAAACAGGAATCTTCTGAATATCAGTGAAGCTTTTAGCCCACTCCTTCAGGGGTACTTGAGGGGAAACATTTAACTTCATTGAACACATGATCCTTGAAATGGCAAGATGAATTTCATTCTGAAAGATTTAAGCAACGTCTACTATTTCTGAATAGGATAAATCCCCAAAGCGAAAGACATTGTACCATAACCCATTTGATAATGTGAAAGTTGTGTGCAGCTTTATAAGTGCAGGAAGGTACAGCCAAGCTTTTTGGAGATTAATCCAAATGCAAATGACCTCCAAATCATGAAACATTTCCTCTCAAGTCATGGCCCAAAATCATTGCTTCCTTTTGGTGTTTTCACCTGGGAGAGGTAATATGTTTTATCTGTGAGAATGTTTCTGCTGTGCAGCATATCAGAAGGAGAACCAGAGCAAATCACTAGCCAGAGAGGAATACAATGAGTCCATGAAAAAGTGGACTAAATAAGTGAGATTTTGCTCATTCAGGGCTACAGCTCAATCCACAGAAGCCAATGGGAGCTATTGCCTTTGAGAATCAAATAGCTTTATCACAGATCTAATGAGCTTCTCCCTGCAATGCAATTTGGAAAACATTGCTCTGCCCTACTGCCTTTGGGAAAGAGTCTCAGAGCTTTACATGTTAATCAGAACTCCCAGTACACTGAGGTGCATTATCCAGGAGTCAGGATGCAGAGGCTAAGACAGAAAATATTTCTGCTTTACACTGAGAAGGGACAACATCACAATTGTCAGAGTAGTTACAGCACAGCAGCCACTGGGCAGGAGGCCACCCCTCCCACATAGTCCAGGTAAGATCTGGCTGGAGTCAGGAAGACCAAAATATCAAGAAGCAAAGACACAAGGTAGAGAAGGTTGCCTAATTCCAACCTGGATTCATGTATTCACTGAAATTCAGATGCTGCTGTAGTAACTAAATTGACTTATAATCCCTTTGTATTGTTGTGCTTTAACGTGCCAGAAAATCATAGAGATTAAAACAGATGTGTATTTGTGATTTCAAACCCACTAGATGAAAAAGGTAAAGTTGCAGGTAGTGTTTTTAAGTTACATTTTTATCATCATAGTTTTATGCAAGTTGTAGTCTTGCAGTGCTACTCAGAAAAGATTGTGCAGCTTTAGATTTGAGTGGACCGTAAAGGGCTGGAATGTTGTCAACAGATATGTCAAAAATCTTCATTACACACTTAAACATCAAACCTTTGCTTGCTTAACTTCTTTAACATAAAAAAAATACATATTTTGACTCTTCAGATGTATAAAATATGAAGAATACCTGCAGGCTTCACAGGATATCAAGATGTGGAGCTCATAAGGAGATAACAGTATGAGTCACAGATGGAAAGGGGCACTGGAGTGATATTTACATTATCTTTTATCATTACGCTCCTACTTAAAGCTTGCACTGGAAAAAGTCTGTACATTCACTTATATTCACACTGTAGAAAACAGCCAATTTTTAAAATGACTTTTTGATTTAATGGGTTTCACTTTGAAGGAGAACAGAAAAAGTATTGTGATTTTAAGTGAAATTTCTCCACACGTGTTTTAATGCTCTGAGTTTCACTGAGATTTAAGAAATAAACAAGGGATGCTACATTCTATAGCCTTTTGAATTTGGTACAAGGACTCTTCCTTCTTGGCTCTTTCAGTTCCAGTAATTAAACCATCTGGTTGATGAAGGAAATTAATTCAAGACCATATTAATTCCCTCTTCTAAATTTTTTTGTGGAAAACACTTCAGGAGAAAATGATGTTTGCTGGATGATCAGATGTAGAATTAAGAGACTGTGTTGTTGATTGTCCTATAGTGCTGCTTACAAAATTAATCATGGATGGTTAGAAACTCTTGTGATAAATCTGATGTCAACATCGAGAGAGCAAAAAAAAAAATTAGAAAGAGCATGAAATTCTCACAGATTTGTTTAGGTTGGTACATAGAATGAGAACAAGTGTTCAATTTATTGAAAAATTCAGGCTGAGCTTTTACAAGACATGGAGGAAGTAGAACAGTTTGTGTCTGTACAGCTTTCAATTGTATGTCTGTCCTCTTCACTATAGAATGATGGGCTATTATGGTGTGAGACTGACAGTGAAAGTTTGGAACATTAATTTAAGTGCTATCCAAGCACTTTTGAAGTTGCTGTTATTGTTTCTAAATAACATTGGAAGGATGGGGGTCTGTGATGTTGCTGAGAAAAATCCCCAAGTTGTCACTCGATATTCCTAAACTCCACAACTAAAAGAGGCTGAGGCTGGGTAAACAAAAGTTACAGCTGACTGTGTGCTGTTACAGATGCTGGAATAGCCTCTCCTGGTCATGGAAGAGTCAGAACTGTTTGATCAGGCTCAGGGTATGAAGGGTATGGACAGTTGGAATCTCTCTGCACATTTCAACATTCTGATAAGCACTGCTGAGGCTCTGGGCCCATAACACATTGTTTAGCATCTCTATTCCAGTTGCACGTGGGAATTTCTCTTTCACTGGAAGCAGGGCCAGCCTTGTAACAGAAATTTTGGGGAAAAAATATTACAAAACAAATTGTGAGAGTAACTATTTTGGGCATAGCATTTTGTCTGAAATGTAGAGCATGAAGTAGTGTAGTAATAGTAACATAGTGAGAGCAGTGTTTTTGTAGTTAAGTGGAAATGATCTTCCAAAGGGCACTTAATCTCAGTTTTTCTAGGAAAATAAACAGAACAAAAGTAGTGGCTATTTTCACAGCTGCAGTGAGTTGCAAAATATAAATGTGATATAAGTGCAGATAGCAATATTTATTCTGTATTCAGATTACCCTTCTCATTTCTTTGAGGTCACACTCTCCTCACTGAGCTCCTCCATGTCAAAGCACACCTTGCTGTCTTCTTTTAAAAAACACCTCTGTTCCCTCTTGCCAGCATTTTGCTAACTGGGCAGAGGCACCTGTAATTAGAGGAGCCAGTGAATTTCTAGCCTCTCAGGGACAGCACTTTCCTGGCTCAATTACTTGAGATATGAGTAGCAGGCAGCAATGATGTGTCTATCCTCCCCTGATTCAACAGATCCAGGCTGCTCTCCAAACTCTGGCACGCCTGTTCATCTTGTAATGTCAGTGCTGCTGCTGTGTGCTGTGCACTGTCACCACAGAACTGTCACTGTGGCAGGTGTTGGCAAGCACAGGGACTGTTTAATGACACACCCATTTCTGGACAGTAAGTAATGTGTTTAGGGCCTTGGGCTGTGTTTTGGAAGACAAAGGAGGGCTATTAGGCTCAGCCTGTGCCTTGCCCACCCGGGTGAGCAGGTAATGGTATGTGCTGGATAGTGGTGCTCCCACTCGTGTTCCCTTCCGTGTCTTTTCCTAATACACCAGATATCTGAAAATCCTCACATTCCATTTTCTCAGAAGAGGAAAGCATTTGACCAAAGCTCAAGATGTTAGTCAGGAATTCCAGCTGTCTAGTATTGAGAGTTAGTTTTGGTCTTAATTTTTGGAGAAAAAAGCCTGACTCTTCCACAGCCCCCTTCACCACATGGCCACTCATTCAAAGTTCTGCTAGGTCAGAGTAACAATTAGTTAAGCACATAATTTTGTTCCTCATGTTGCATAGACCTCAGATGAGATTTTAATAATCATACCTGCAAAAGTGTTCTGGCCCAAAGTTGAGTATCAAAAACTGTATTATGCTTGACTGATACTTTTCCAATCATGTCAGCCCCACTAAACTGCTTGAAAAGGGATGAATCCTTGAGACACAGCACTGCCAGAATCCTCACTGGAGGTGACCATGCCTTCCATTCAGCAGTGTTCTAGAGAGACTTAAAATCAAACCTAGAGATACCCAAAATCTTGTACAAAAACTGAGTAGCACCACCATGAGCCAGAACTCCTATTTTCAGAAATTTTTAAGCCTTCATGATGGTTTCAGAGTCCATTGTGGCAAGTTGCATTAGAGTTACCCCTTTGCTATGGGTCTGGGATTCAGGATGCAAAAAGTAGTTGCTTTGGGGTTGCAGTGTGCAATTTTTAAAGTGTCGTTTGCATAGAAAATAGAGCAAAAATGTAGATTCTATGGATTTCTCTAGATCTCAAGAGTATGCGAGGAAGCCAGTCAACTGTTCTAGCTTAGCATGTGCAGGGCATGAAGCATCAGCAATAGTTTTTAAACCACAGATGAAAACTGCAAATTCAGTCAAAAAACTTTTTGTGTAAACTGTTGATTTTCCTGAGCAAGCTGTGTATTACACCCAGTGGTGCAGGGATGAGCTCCGAGTGTGCAGCACAAAGGATGCCCTCCTACACCCATAGCACTCCCTCATCCCACTCAACCAATTAGCAGTAATTAGATAATTAAGGTTCATAAAAGTCTTCAAAAGATGAAGATCTTGCTGCTTGGGACTCATTAGCCCTTTTTAACATATTTATTATGCTTTTTATTTTTGACCACAAAGGGGAAAAAACTTTAAAATATTCTGTTATTTGCCATATTCTGCTCATGAAGCAAAGCCTGCAAAAGCAGCCTTTCTCCCAGATGTCCAATATTAACTGTGTTTTGACTGAAAATGACAGATAATGATGGAGAAAGGAAGCTTCCATAAAACACCTTGCATTTGATCACGAAATTTTTACTAGTGTTCCAAAGCAAATGTCATGTTATTTTTATACCACTGGTAAAAATCTAGCCACTTGTTCTCTGTAATAAAAAATGGTAGGCTTTAATTATGTATGCAGAATAGAGCACACAAGACTGAAGACTTACAGTAGATTTTTCATGCAAAGCAACCAGAGCTCAAATGATTTGTGCAACTGACCATTTTTGTTGTAGTTTGAATCTTGAGGGTTTTAGGTTGGTTGGTTATGTTTGTTCTTTTTTAGTTTTGGTGGGTATTTTGTTGGGGTTTTTTTTGTTGTTGTTTTTTGTTGTTTTGTTTTGATTTTGGCGGATTTGTTTTGTTTTGTTTTTTGTGGGGTTTTTGTTGTTGGTTTGGGTTGTTTTGTTTTGTTTTTTAATTTAAAAATCTCTTTTTGTCTGAGAACTTTCCTTTAGTAGATTTCCTGAAAGATGCCCAGCTTTTCCTCTTGTCCGTTTTACTCACTGACTCAGGAATTTTGACATCACTAAACATTTGGCCACTAAATAAGGAAGTTAATTTCTTTACAGTTCTGGTGATGATGAGAGAGAAGGTAAACCAGAGCAAAACTGTTTCCTTTTTTTTGGGAGAACAAGTTATGTAGAATTCCATGTATCACTTGTGGATGAGAGCATTAAATAAAGAGTGGTGCAGCTCTCAGCACACTGTTTGACCTTATAATGTCTTTTAGGATCAGGAGCCTGTTATGAGTAATGCTGTGGCAATTTTTTTCCCAGCTTAATAAAGAGCTGGTTAATATGGAAGGAAATACTTGTTGACTGTTTTGAAGCAACCTTCTTATCCCAGCCCTTGAATTTCAGAGGTACACTGAGAGGCCAGTTGGGACCTAGGATTTGAGCCCTGCTTTTGATATTTGTACTAAATCTGCTTTCCTGTGTCTACACCTTTATCGCAGTCAGTGGGGCAGAACTAAACCACCTGGGGATTAAGTGATTTTTTTTCTCTTGCCTATTCCTGCACTGCAGGCTGAGTCAGCTGTTTGTCTTTTGACACAATGGGATTTACAAACCACTCTAGCAGCGTTCTGTAGAGCAGAGATATAACAAATGAACACAATTAAAACAATGGTGTATTAAGTGGTACAAAAAGTGAAGTTAATAAGTGTCTCCCTGCTTTATGTAGACCTCTTATTTACTAATTTTACAGCAATATTAAAAGGAGAGTTGCATTATGGTTATACAATCCTTGAGTGAGGAGTGGCAGTTGTCACATTTTTTGATGAGTGTACTTTGATAATGGCTGGCTTTGTTTAATGAGAATGCTGTCAATACAGCTACAGCCCCAGCTGTCACTGCTGCCGGGCAGGAGTTGGGCAGGTGTGAGGATCTAATGATGGGCTGGTGCTAAGGGGGAGATTAGATTAACAAAAATCAATGCAGCAGTTCTCTTTGCAATTTTGATTATTATGCTCTGTGCTGCCTGGACTGAAAGGCTGATTTTGATTGATTCATTAGACTATTACATGATCAAACATAAGTCACTTTACAGTATGTATCAGCAAACTAAATATTTGGCAGGGGAAGGATTTGGTCATGTGATTTTTGCATCGATGAGGTTTAGTCACCTAAGAAGTGATTCCTGAGATTTTCCCCCTCTTTAAACAAGAGCAGCTATAAATCCTGTTATTCCTTGTGGGTCCTGTTCAATTCAGGATATTCTATGACTCTATGATAATTCCTTGTGTCAGGGAAAAAATGTTTATATTTCGGGTTTGATAGCTGGTGCTAAAATAAATCAAACTTGGTTGGGAGGATGAAGAAGACAAAGAATTCTTTTGGTTTTGCAGACTTGTGCTTCAAAGTGACACTATGCTGCAGAAACAGCAAGAGTAATGATGGAGAGAAAACAAAAATAGTACCCAAAAGGATAACCACAGTGGATGGCCTTGATGCTTTAGTGCATGTTTATTTACCTGACTGCATATGCATAGAGAGGAGAAGACAGAAGCAGATCCATGTTATTTTGATAAGTTTTATCAGGATAGGAAAAACGTGTTTGCCAAAAGACAAATAAGTTTTGGTGATTACTGTATTTGGAGATTAGTTGTTTTTAATAAAGTAGACAGCTCTGTTCTCTAAATTTCAAACTTTGTCAAAAAAAAAAAATGCTAATATCATGAAGTGTAATGCAATCTGGTCATCTTTCCATAGGAAAGGAGGTAAGAAATATCTTGGTGATCTTAGGCTTGTCTTCTTCCCTCCCTTTGAAAACAGAGGCAATGTGATGGAGGGAGACTCCAGTCTGTGGCAATCTCCTCATTTCCAGCTGCTGAAAAGGCCAAGTGTTGCTGCTGTTCTCTGGATCTTCCACTATGTCACTAACCAACATGCCTGGTTTGGGGGGAATAGTGATAGCATGTCCCCACATGCTTGAAAAAAAGGCAAGGAGGTTTTTCCTTGTTCGGAGCCAAAGGAAGCAGAGTTGTTCCAGCCCCCAAGATTGTTTTTTATGCCTTTTTCTTCTCAGTTAAGCAAAAAAAAAACTTTTCATCTGCCTTCCCAAATTGCAAGCTACTTGCTTAGAAGTGGTTCACAGAATCTTATCTAATGAAGAGGACTTAAAGCTTTGTTACACACGTAGCAAAAAGGTCCCAGAGTTTTAGGGTCCCACTTAGGCATATGCTGTAGATTACTTCCTTACTCAGTCCCACCTGAGACAAGAAGGCTGCTTTCTCTCTCTCTCTCTTAACCCTCCTCTTTGACCCTACTTTAATCCAAACTCTTTACAAATCAAGATTCATGAGCATGTCTGCTCCAGGGTTTCTTTCCTCAACATTCTGAAAACTAATGAAGGAGGTTTTAACACCTATGTTTGTCTTTGTTGGCTGGGAGAGTACCTTGTTGTGACACACAGCCTGTGTGATGGTATTCCCAAGTTTTGCTGGCAGTCATGCACCAGTTGTTTAAAAACATCTGTCTTGTAACCCCACCCCTCTGAAGTGGGAGCAGGGGAATTCACTGACCTGTGAGTGTTCAGGAAAGTTATCATCCCCCATGTGTCAGAAGTGCAAACGGGAACAGCTTGCACGGCTACGACTGTGCCCATAGTCCTGCAGGGTTTGGTGATTGTGGAACCAAATTGGGAACTGTTCCTGAATGTCTTGGCTCATTTTCAGGAAGGTCTTTGCAGAGTTCTGGAGTCCACCATGGGATCAGACTGTTCTGTTTGAGGCAGGCATGGTAAATGTAGTCGTTGCTGAAATGCTTGTACATATCTGACGACTCCTACTCTTGTAATGGCTGGTGTTGATAAAGTGGTGGTGCTGTCTCTCACTTGTCACACAAGTATGGAAGCACATTAGAACAGAATCATCTTCCTGGTGTTTCATGCAGGTAGTGCCTTTTATTAACACCTGCCTGGCTGTTTTTAATGAGAACTGGATGAAAACATGTTTACATAATATTCCAACTTTTTCTGTTTCAAAGTGCAGAGCAACAGAAAATTCTGTGCAGGTTTTTAACTATGAGTCTTAGCTCAATTTTGCAGTTCCACGGTTTAAGAAATCCCCTTATTTCACTGAATAGTAACTTGCTCTGTTTTGAAATCTGTCCAGTTGTTGGTTCCTAATCCATTTAAAACATGTTCTACTGACACAGCACAGTGCTAATCTTTTAATCAGAATATCATGCTATGCTCAGTCAAGGGACTTTAAGAAGTCTATATTGCATCAACATAGTGAAATCCCTCAAATGAATATAATCTCAAAAAAAAAAAGAATCAATCATGGTTATGTTCAAACACTGACAGGATATGTTTAAATGAAGATACTTACACTGTAGCTAAACTTTTTAATGAATTGGTTTTATTAATGTAACTTTTGGGGGGGAAAGTGATCAGAAAACATGTGGCCTTATTTCTGTCCATCTGGGTTTGAGAAATTGCTGGAATGTTTCATTTTCACTTTTGGAAAAAGTGTCAACACAGTGTCTTTGGCTTATCAGGAAGAAAGATTTGAATAAGATCAAAACAATATTTTTGGAAGAGATAATATCATAAAAACCTCACATTTCTTTGCTTCATTTGGCTTCAAGACTAAATAACTGAAATGGAACTACATTCTAAATTATAACCATGAAACTGTCTCTCTCTTTTCCATACTAAAGACTATTTATATGACCCTTGTGCTCTGAAAGATAAAACAGTCTCCTTTACATATGAGATGATAATTAAAAGAAAGGAAGCCAATATCTAGACCTCTTGGCTCTGTATTCAGCAGCCAGCTCAGCATTCCCAGCAGAGGTGCACAAAGCATTACTTTTGACAAATGAAGCAAAGGCAGCTCCTGAAGATTCTCTATCTGATGGTAAAAACATATCCATGTGCTCTGTAGCACAGTGTAGGGATGGTAGGTACAAGAGAAAACACAGACAATTCATTAAGAGGTCATTGTAATCAAAAATATGTAGTAATATGACACCTTTGTTTCACCTCTGTTTATTTCTCATGTAGAATATGGGCATCATGTAGTTGAAACAGAAAACTTACAATAGGTTTAATTCTTCCTCTAGGTTTTAGAGCTCAGCACCTCAAGTAGCAGCATATGTTGTCTGAAGGGCATCATGTTGAGAACAGCATTTTCTCTGAGTTCATGGAATCACAGAGTGGTTTGGGTTGGAAGGACAGTCAAGATCACCCAGTTACAACCCCCCTGCCGTGGGCAGGGACACCTTCCACTCCACCAGGTTACTCAAAGCCCCATCCAGCCTGGCCTTGGACACCTGTGGGAATGGGGTATCCACAGCTTCCCTGGATTTAACAAACTGTATTGCAGAGGACACTGCCTCTCTCATGGCTGTACTGGAGGAGCTGTTGTAGCCTTGAAGCTCTGTTCAGGTGTCTTCATGGCCAGTGTTCCTCTAGCTTATTTTGCAACGGTTCAAAGCCACTGTAATGTCAGCCAAGGTGAGCTGAGAGCTTTTGTGCCCTGTTAGTTCATCTGAAATACATAGCAAGTTCACATCACAGTGTATTTGGAAATTCTCATTCCTTGGCCTCTGCCTTGAGGACTCTGACTGCATCTCGTTCTGCTGCAGTTACCTGCCCTGAGCATAGATTGTCAGGGTGCTTTGGGTGCTCCAGTTTGCAGTAAACATGTGCAATTAACATTTATCTGTGACCAGACTCTTAGAATAGGAACTGCTTCACCTGATGAACAGGAGTTTGGTTAATTGAGAGAGGGAAAAGTGAAAGCACACAACCAGAATTTCCACATGGTTGGGCACCAGGACTCCTACTTGGGAAAACATCTCAGTGTCTATTCCTGTTGAGAGAAGCAGAAAGCTTTAGCTTAGTCATGTACTGAGAGTGTGGTTTAGGTGGGAGGGCACAGTGAGATGGGGGCTGCTAGTGGTATTCACCCCTCATGATTAATTAGGGCATGTGGCTGAGCTCCTGGATCTCTCCAAGGGATTTAGGTTAAGGTTGGAGCTCTCAGAAGGGTAAATCCATGATGCCTGGAGGGAACAGGGCTCAGGATGCTTGCCAAAGCAAAGGATGGCCAGCTGTGAGGGTTGGCCCCTGTGCACGCATTGCAGCCTGGGGTAAGGGTTAGTGGGGCTGGTGGCAGAGGGGCTGTCCCTGCCAGAACCCTGTAACTCCCAGCAGAACCAGGCACCTTCCCTGACCTGCCAGCACCAAGCCTGGCTCTGGACAGCAGGGGCAGGGAGAATGAATGAGAATTAGATGTAAATAAGCATCATGAGCACACTGCACCTACACATTGTCTTTAATGCTACACAAAGGCTCCAGCCAGTTGAAAAACATAAAAGATGCCATTGATCCTTATGAGTCCCCCCAATACCTACTTATTTCAGACCTTTCAGAGCTGAATAAGGACATAAGGGAAATTGAAGGTATGTGTGGGGAAGAGAGGCATACCATTTAAATGGAATTGATTTTCTTAAGAATTATATTTAGGTGTGAATTTGTGATAACAAGAAGTGTACTGAGGCCAGAGATGTTAGGAGTTTTACAGTTTTCCCAAAGCAAAAAAATAAATACAGTGGTATTGTGCTATCACAGCAGAATTTTGGTTTCTGACTATCAAACTGTATTCTTAAAAAGCAATAACAACTCCTTCTTAAGGTAACTCTCAGTGTCTGTAATTAGCAGCAGATAACTTGTGAAAATAGTAAATTAGATTTAATGTGGGCAATGAAAATGCATGCATTACAAGTGTATTGAAATATTTCCCTGCCTTGATAAGAATGACAGAGGGCTGTGTACATCCAAAGAAACCCCAAGTAAAGGATAACTCTGTGTTATAGTTATGCCTAAGATGGCTGTGAATGAATTTGAGGAAGTTTTGCTGATGTGAAGGTGATATATTCTGGGTTTAGAAGATACTCCCAGGCCTCTCTGTTGATAAATGTTCATGCTCTGCTGCTCTCAGTGCAGTCTCCATCAGAACAAAGGCTGACAGCACAGAGAAGCTTCTAACAGCAGAAACTCTTAGGGACAGTCCTTGGGAAGAAGGTAGGCTGTGGAATTACTACAGTAAAAGATGAGGGTCTTAGCAAAATTCAGTCAAGACCTTAAAACTCACGGCTTTTGACTATTCAGTGGTATTGTGCTAGGTAAAAAATCTTGTAAAATATCTCCACCTTTCTGTAGCTGCCTTTGTACTCCACCTGTCTTAAACTCTAAACCACTTATTTCCATAACAATTATGCAGAGAACTATGTAAGACTCTAGAGCTACAGTGGAGTAGGGAGACTTAGATTACAGAAGAAAAAATAGGAGACTTGATTAATAGAAGAAAATGGACTCTCTTTCCTTTTCTGTAAAGGTTCAAATCTTCTTTGAAACAAATGTAGAGCCTAGTCATCGAGGATCAATATCATTTATTGAGCATCATATTAAAAAATGCTCTTACCTTTGGGATTATGTAGTGATGTAGTCAGAGGAAGTGTTCCCTGGAAAAAGCTCTAGCAATGCACATAGTGAGTGGTGAGAAGAATTCATTGAATTATTCACAGTCAAGAGCAGTAGTGTATGCAGGTATATAATTCTAACATCTAGTTTCTGTCTAATTTCTCTTCCTCAGGTAGAGAAAAAGCATCACTTATACAGAAATGAATCACTTGGACATGAGTGTTTCCTATTTATAGAAGTTTCCCATAAAATGAAAGAACTCTATGCTGCACTTCTTTACACAGCCTTCATCACTTTTACTGGATCTTGAATAAAAGATTTTACAGAAAAGTCTTACACTTCAAAAATATTATGAAATAAATGCTTAAAATCTGTGATTGAGACTTTGGAAAAAGGGAAGGTTGGTTTTTGGGATGTATAGAGATTCAAGAAAGTTACATTTATCCTGAATAGGGCTGCATCTGCAGCTACACTATAGCTTAAAACATTATGTGCCCGTGCATGAGACTCTGTGCTCTGCTGTGAATATGGACTGTGGTGCAAAACCAATCTTGGGGCTGTTTTACAAAGACTGTTCCTCTTGGTTGCAAAAATCTTTTAGTGATGTGGGGTTTTTTTAATTGTTGACATATAAAAATTTGTTTACTAATCTTCCTGTGGGGTATGAAACAAACCAACAAAAAAAGATGGACTTGGAAAGGAGGAGTTGAGGGTAAATATGAACATGATGAGAAGCCACTGCAGTTTTTTTGCATTCAAGTCTTGTCAAGTATCTACCAGTTTGCAGAATCACTGATGAGAAATTTGACTCAATTTACAGGGATTTCGTTCCAAAAGGAAGCTGAGAAGCTTGTTAAGTGGGAAAGATGTTGTAAGTTAGCAAATGTATCCCTTCTGTGATGCTGAGTGAGATTTACCCATGAGTCTCACTATTAAAATTAGTAGAAGTAAAATACTGTTTCCATTTGCAACCCTGTAGAATGAATACACATTTATTGAAACAGTCTATGGGGGGAAAAGCTAAATAACCTCATATAAAATGAAGTGAAACCATATCTGAAAATTCAGTTGCATGGCAGAGAGAATTGATTCACAGCTCTAATTTAATCAAATGAGAGGAGTATTGTAAGCACATATACTAAAAATGACATCCAAAGTTAAGCCAGTTAAGAAAGCATCAGAATAACCAATGTAGCCAAATCAGTAAGAGATAAATCAATTCACAGCCATGTGAATTCATCTCTACAACTTTGCAAGTGCCGTTGTGTTTAGAATTGTTGAGTCAAAGGTTTCATTTGAAGATAACACACCTCGTGTAATTGTATAAACTCACATGTATTTTCATTTTACAAATGTTGAGGGATTTTGATTCTTTGGCTTCCAATTTGTCTAAACAAAAAAACACCAAATGGAGTGAGAAGAGGAGCATGGTCTTGTGGGTTACTGACCATTCTTATCCTGCTCTGGCAAAGGATCCATATGCTGTTTTGTTTCAGGCAACTAAAGGATTCTGCTAAAGTTCTGGCTACTTTAACTTACCAGGCCTCAGGTAGGAAGAAATTCAGTTACAGCTTTATTATGCAGAGCATCCCAGCGTTCTTGCCTGGAAGAGCATGCACAATATAATTACCCCTGGGTATGAAGTCACTTAGACTAAATACTGAGTAAATTGCTGAGATTTATCCAGTATTTTCTAGACTACAAGCTTGTAATGAACATTTCAAATTGGAATACTGTGCCCTTATAGCCTGCAAGTTAAACTGTTGCTTTCTGGAGTCTATATTGATGCAAAAAATGTATGTCAAAGAACGTTACCAGGTAGCTTCACTCCTGTAGCTCTATCATACTGACCATGTTCCTGACCTACTGCAAGAAGATCCCGAAAAATCCAGAACTGATCAACAGTGGAATAGTTTCATGTTGTTTATGACTAATGAATGGAGATACTTTAGCTGCTTGCTGAGTGGAAAAACCTTGTAAATTATCAGTGAAAAATAGCTGAAAAGCCTGTGTGCACTGGGAGAAGTTCACATTGTATAAATACAAATAGATTTTTCCTGTAAATCATTGGGAGACATAGAAACAACAGCCTGGGAAAATCAGGCTTTGAGGCTGCCTTGATTGCTAGAAATGAATAATGAGGCTTACAGCTGTGTCCAAAGAATGATGGACATGAAACTAAACAATCTCCATGAAAAGCAAATAAGTGCCCCTGGAACTTGATATCTGAATTGTGCATAAGTTCCTATTACTCTTGAGTTAAAGAGGTCTCAAATTGGATCTTCCAACAAATTAATGTTTTTTGTATTGCTACCTTGTCATTCTGAGCAAGTTTTTGAAGGTGTTTGGTCCACACCTTTCAGTGCTTTTAGCCTCATTTCCTACATAGAACAACAACAACAAAAAATTAAGTGATTCTCTTGTGATACCTGTGGGCATTTTTACATAACTTGGAAGGCAGACAAAAAACAGCCACTAACGTAAAAACGTTACAGTACTGTGGCTTCCCAGTGCTCTGTACATTTACCTGGCAAAGCCATTATTTTAACTATTTGAATCATCTGAGCTCATTTCTATTTTGGATACACTTGAATGCCCTAAAGAAGATATTTCCAAAGAGCAACCTGGGTTGTTTAATATCTGTGCTGGAATACAGGTGCAGTGTGTAGCAGCTGAGTGCAGTCTACCCTAGCAGTGATAGCCAAGTGATGCAGGACATCGCCACTGTGTTACAGATGTGCTGCACAATAAATTGGACAAATATGCCAATAGTTTGATTCTTTAAACTTAACCCTTTCTAAATGTGAAAAGCACTTGGTAAGCTACAGCTACAGCAAATTTAAAACTGATGTTTTAATGAAGATGGGGGGGCAGAACAGGTTGAATTCTCTGTATCTCTGCTGCCACACCGGAGCCATTCCTATCTTTCTCCTTCATGCAGAATACTTCCATTTCTAGCTTTTTCCAGCTTTATAAGATTGAGCAGCAGCCATTCAAGCTTTCAAATGCCAGAAGTTAGAGCTTGTTTTTCAATACACTGATGAACTTTCTTTGAGGAATGAGGTTATTGGATGTAAGCAAATACATGTCAGAGAAATCTATTACCTTTTGTTGGTCAACTCTTAGCCACCATTCAGATGTGCTTGATCAACACAGAAGGGGAAATGTTGTTTATGTTAATGTGGACAGGTCAGAGCATCTTTCTGTGCTTTTCACAGTATTAATGAAACTAGGAAAGAGCTACATTATGTTCTGCAGCATCTCCACTTCAGACAAATGAATAAAGCTCACTATTATGTTTGTAATCAGGTAATGTAAACTAGGAATATTTAGATTGATTTTTTTTTTTAGAGTTGAGAATTCATTATTGCTTCAAGGACAAACCTGCTCTCTAACAAACCCTTATAACTAGCACGCTGTTTTCCATAGGCCCAGGATCCCTGTTGTGTGAGCAATGCCATGGACACAGCCAGATGGGTGGGTTTTGTATTGGCTCACCCTGCAGCCTGGGTCTGGCAGGTGCAACATCATACAAATATGGTTAAATGCCTTTCAGATCCAACTGAGGCCCAGAAGCAGCCTGCTTGTTTTCCCAACCAAGCCTGGCAGTGCACAGAGCCTGCTCAGGTGGGTCTGGGCTGCCTTCCCAGAACCAGGAGTAAAGGGAGCAGAGTGGGGAAGACGGAAAGTCAGCCCCTCAATGGAGCTTGGCCGAGTTCAACAGGGCTCATTGGCTTCAGGCTGGTGCCAGCCTTCCTGGATGTGCACCAGGACATGCTCTGGTGCCTCTGCAAATAAACTCTCCCAGAGCAGTGAGCAAGGGGAGAGGCTCTGAGCTGGCTGGAGCCCAGCCCAGTAGCACACGAATTACCTGCCATCATTCAACGTCCTAGCCCTTGGATAACACAGCTGACTCTACTTGCAAGGAAACACAAGAGCCACAAGGCAGCAGCTCTGGGATTCCTTCCGTAAGGGTATGAAATGTTAATGATATACAGCAGATAAATCCAAGCCTAAGAGAGGCAGTGCCAAAAATTCCTGGTATTAAGGAGGTTTGTGATGACAGTGAAGTTTTGCAATGCATCATCTATGTGTGCTGTGAAGCCTCCATGAGAGGACCTTAAGTTACAACAGAACTGTTACTTAACTTTTCTTTACTGAGGCAGAAGAGTGACAATACTTTAGGAGCACTTGCTGGTAATAATAATATAAATGAGGCCCTGGCAACCATTTCTGACTGGCCAGGCTTTGACCAAGAGGTGGAAGTAGATGATTTCTTAAGGGTCCCTTAGTCCTACGTGGTTTTGTAGCCAAAGACACAAAGGCTGCTAGCAATGCCTCATTTTGTGTATGACACCTATTCTGTGGATTTCAGAGCCAGCATATTCTATGGAGTACGTGCACCAACTGCTCTTGTGTTTCAGAATAGGTGGCTACTAGTTAGTGCAGCAGATGTTATCCACACTCTGTTTTTATCCAATTCTGTCTTTTAGTCAGGCAACTTGGTGTTTAGTTCACATGAAGTGTATGTAGTCAGTGTACAGAACTCTTCTGATTTTCACCCTTAGTACACCCTACTCTGTAACTCTGATTCAAGCTCATAGATGGCATGTGAAAAACCAGGTAGCTAATGTGGTGACTTACTTTGGCAAGAGACAAAGTTTGTCTCTTGGGAAGTGATTGAGGATATTTTAAGTGGTCCCTAGCAGAAAATGGAAAATACTGATTGGTCACAAGTTCTCCATGACAGCTGACAGGCAAAAGAAACGTGCCAGGGTAGAAGTGATGTATTTTGAACAGTGATGACATGTTGAGTTAGAACATAAGGCAAATAGAATAACAACAGATTGATTGAGAGGGTGAGTGGAAATGTGAAATTTGTGAGAGAAGATGAGTGTTTTAAAGTGGCCTTGATCACATGCCCGGTATGTTTGATTGCCATCCCTGCATGCCTCGTGCCATTATTGTCAGACAGAAAAGAAATATGCATAAAAATTATTCAGCTCTCACTTGTAGCAGTCGTGTGATACTGCAGTATCAACACAAGCAAGTAAAGAACCAAAGTGTTTGAAAATGTGAAACTTCCCTGAAGAAGTGTAGTGGGGCAGTGGAAGGAAGGATTCCCTCATCAGAGATTGAAAAAGGAATTAATCCAACATCAAGGATTTGCTATTTGCTTGTAAGCAATCCCATCTGGGTCAAAGCAAGGCAACACATTAGTCTTTTATGTGGCTATGAAGCAAAGTTTCCCACTGCAGATTTTCTCTCTGTATTTAACAGTTTGCATGAAATCGGTTGTTTGAGCCAGGCTGCAGTTCAAGTGAACAATGATCATCATGATGGGGTAGAAGGCTGGTGGCTGTTTAGGATTAGGCTGACACTGATAATCTGGTGGGCATGTTATCAGAATGCTGGGCCTTTCCCAAGCACCCATCCATTTTTAGGTAAAGAATTTATTGATCTATACATTTCCAGGTTTGACTCACTCTCCAAAAGTTTATTCTGCTTTATGTACAAGGTCAGATCAAAACCTTGATGAGTCATGAAAGGCTGGCATTGATGACACAATACAATGACAATTTCTTTAATTCAAATGAAAGTGTTTAAGTATGATTCTTTTGGATACAAATTCTTGTGGACACATGAGCAATGTCAGACACGGGTAAAAATTGAGCAGTGGCAGTTTATTGAAGACATAAATATGGGAACTTACTACACTGTTAAATGAAATGTTTGTATTGAAACGTCTCCTGCTGTTTATCCTTCCTGCCTCTCTCATATGAGGCTCTAAACAAAAGAACAGTACTTCTTTAGTGTGGTCTTCCAGTGATATTTGTTAGGCTATTTCCCTAATAGTTTGCAGTCTCTTGGCTATTTCCTTTTGACAGACCCTGTCATGAGCTGTCACTGCAGAATGCAGCTCTCAGCAGCATGAAATAACTGGCAGGCTTTGCAAGAAGTCAATGATATCAGGCTTACCTGTCCAAATAGTGCATTTTTAAAAAGCCAGCTGGGAGACAAGAGTGGCCTGTGGCTCTGCAGCCCATCTGCCTCCTATCAAGCACCATGTGCCTGAGCATCACCCTGAGTAATGTTGGGGGTTCCAGGTCTTGCATCCATAGGTGAGGTCTCCATAAAGCAGAAACCAGCCCAAGCCACAAAGGACAGCATTCAAACCATAGAAATACTCAACTACCAGGAGAAATTACCCAGTATCTTGTTTACATGCTGAAAGCCAAGGCACAGACAACTGCCCTTTCAATCTAACAAGTCCTAGGGTAGGATCCAGAGAGCTGGTTTGGCGTCCTGTCTTTGCAGGGAATACCAGTGTCAAGATCTCATGTCCGTGTGTATCTATCTATCTATATCTCAATATATATATGTATATATATACACAGACAAGGGTGTTGTGCCATGTCCTTTAGTTTTCACAGCAAGGAATCCCCATTGAAGTGACCTGGCTCTGGGTCAGGCTCCAAACAAGGCACCAGAGAGACTGATGTGGGCTCTGGGAAGCATTTAATGCCCAACAACTGCTTAGCACAAAGCTTCATATTAATCATGTTGCGGCAAAAATCTGCCGCGTGCTGTAGCGTGCAGCCTAGAGCTCATGAAAAATTAATCTGCAGACATTCTCGGGCTCTGCAGAAAAAATAGCCCAAATCCATGGTTCTCCTGAGATAATTATCTAGTTTGAGAATTTTTTTAAAAATTGCCCGCTGCTGTTACCTAATTCCATGGTGACTGTGAGACAAATGAGGAGTAGCTATGAAGCAAAGCATTGAGTATCTAAAATAAAATTTTCCTTGGGAAATACAGGTACTGTGCAGAGCAACTGGGACAAAGGTACCTGCTATGTTGCCCTACAAATACTATTTCCTATGTGTTTTAGATGCAAATATATGTTATGCTGGGTGCTCTGAGCACCAGAATAACTTCTTACTTATCCCCTTTTGCATGGTGACTTTAATTATGTTTTACTGAAAGCATCAATTTACTATAAACTGAAGTATATTTCTTATTACTGTTTTGCTGTTTTCATAAGTCCATGGCATAAATACAGTGAAATGTTTGTTAGGAGATACTGAATACTGTAAGAATGTCTTGGCTCTCCTTTTGAAACTCTCAATTAACAAGCATTCTAATTAAGAAAATGGGAAAACAGAAAAATGCAGTTAAAATTGACTCTCCATAAATTGTCATTTTGCTTTTCAAATAATATGTACAGTTCTGTAATACAGCAGAACAATGTAAATGAAGCTCTAAAAATACAGCATACCAGAAAGAGATTCTAAAACCCATGTAGAAAATTACAAAACTCTAATTAAAATAAGAAACTGAGAAAATAAGTATTTGTGGACTTAGTCATAGAATAGCTCTATGCAGTTAAACAAAAAGAATCTGTGGTATTTTCCCTGTTTCACGGAATTTAAATTTTTAATAATTCAGTGTGCTGACCAAGCTTGCTGATGTCCTCTGTAACCTGGTATCAAGTTCAGCAGAGAGAGACTGGATATAAATTGGCCAAACCAATAACTGAATTCAGAACATTTTGTAAGAAAGAACATTTTTGAAAGAGAGATTATTTTTAAGCTTTTTTGGGGATCTTTGAGCAGTATGCACTGACCTAGATCAAATTAGTGGTGCTGGGATTTTACCAGTTGAGGTTATGAAGAGGAGGTGTTCCCAATTTGATTATTTTGTAAATTGAGAAATACAGAGGCCCAAAAATGTTCTTAGTAGCTCTCCATCCAAGATTTCCAGCAAGAAGCAGTTGAAGAAGGCCATGTCCATAAGAGGAGACTTGTATGCTTTTTGAATTAGCCAAGGAGCTTGGAACTCAGTGCACCTTCTTAATGTGCTATTAATCACTTTGTGTTTATTTTAGGATCCACTTCCCTGGGCCTTTTCCTTCTGGAGGCTCCTATTTCAGTAAAAAAACCCATTATGTTAGGAAGGTTCTATGGGTTGAAATCCTTTGAGAGATAAGGTGCCCTAAGTAACAACTGCTTGTGACTCAGACCTGTTGTCTTTCAGGCATTAACAGGACAGCAAAAATTAACTTCTGCTGCAAAGGGGTGATTTCCCCAGAGTATGCAGAAAGAGTAATTACACTACTCAAGAACTTTCTGACTGTGTCTACATTAAAGAGTAAAGCCAATTCTTCCATGCCAAAGAAAAAATCCTTTGAAGAAGTTTGGGTGTGTCCCAATACAGGCCAGAATATATTCTTTTATAAACTGAAATTTTTATAGCTCGAGAGAGCTGTTTCTGACCAGATCTAGTCTGAATCATTATTTTCTCCAGCTGTTCACTCACTATGCTCCCTTCTCTCCATGCACAATTTAGCTTACATTGAGCTAAGGTAGTCTCTCCCTACACAGCTAATAACATGCCCCCTTTTTCAGTTCATTGATACCTATGGCTGTGCTCAGATTGGTTTTTAGTTCTTTTATTTTTATAGATACATCTGTATGTCTGTATATGTAAGTTTTGCATTTACTAAGCAGTGATGTGGCTCAGTAGGAGGAACATTAACAAAATGAACTCAGAGTTGTTTTAGAAGCAGGAATGTTGCCTCTGCATCTTCAAGAGGCATTTTAAAGTCCACATCTACATGAAAACAAAGCAATATATAATCACAGAAGAAGGAAGTGAGAGAGAGGAAAAAATCGCACAAATTAAGGAAAAAAATTCAAGAGAATATAATTGTTTTGTAACAAGTACAGGTGCAAAGACCCAGATCAGCTGAGAGTGAGGAAGAAGAGAGTGGTTGGTGGGAGGTTAAGAGAGCTGAGAGCAAAGGAGCAGATTTAAGAAGTCAGCAGGCAGGAAAATGAGGCACTTCTGAACTGGAGGTGGAGGCAAAGAAGGGAAGAAAATGAAGGGGAAGTGTTAAAGCTGCAGTTAAAGAAGGCAACAAATCTGTGAGTGAGGATGAAAAGCAGTCGTGCAAGGGAGTTGGAGCGAGGATAAAATATTGCAGGAATTGGACTGAAAGGATTTTAATGGAGAAGCAAGAGAAGGGGATTAAATGGGACTAAGAACAGTGCATTGAATGATTCCCCTCCCTCTTCTTTCCATAGGACTCAGGGAAACACTGTGCCCACTCAGCTCTAATGCTGCACTGGTTCTGGAATGGGTGAGACCAGATGGGTTGCCTGGCCTAATGACACTGTTTGCTCTTTCTTCAAGTCAGGTGCAATTTGCTCTTTCTTTAGGGTATTTCTGTTCTGGGTGTTTCAGGAAATATATGGTTAGAGATTAGAGGTAACTCCATGCCAGAAAAAGAGAGGCTCCTCTCTTCACCCTATCAAAATATTGCAACAAGCATGTGGACAAATTTTGTTGATTTCTAGCTTGAGAGTCCACAGTCTATTCCTGCTGCAGAGGATTTAAACTGGCAGGGTTTTTGCTTGTGTGGATTATTATGTACCCTGTGAAACCCTCATTGCTCCCACACTAAGGAAGGCAAAGAAGAAGAGGTGGAGGAAAAGGTTATGGATAGTAATGAATTTAGGATGGGCTCCAGGGAAGTGGTGAGGAGCTACAGTAAGATCTTAATGTCAGAAGGGAACAGCAAAAGAAAAGGATGAAGATGGAAGACATAGAGTGATATTTCAGAAACATAATGGATACTGGTAAAAAAGTGGCACAGCACACAAGTTTGAAGCCATATGTAGCAGTTTTAGGGTGGGAAATGAAAGCACCACAAGAGGGTAATAAGCAATTACTGGGAATTTCATTCCATTCTGTGTTTCTTCTACACTTTAAAATGATAAAACACACAAGGCAAATCAGCGGAGGGGAAAGTCAATTACAGTAGCAAATCAATTAGGGTGAAGAGTCAAACCAATCAAAACTGCAAGGTAACGAGTGAAGGACAATTAACAACAATAAATGGATTTAGCATTGCTCAGATTCAAAATGGAAGGGGAGACACAAGTGACGTCAGGCTTTGGAGAGTACAGAGGATGCTCTATTCAGAGAGGAAACACACTGTGGGCCTGACTCTTCATATTCAGTGGCTTTTAATTGCCTAATTCAGAATGTACCAGGATGAGGGAAAATTACTTTTTAAACTTCTATTTTTTTTCTAGTGATATTTGTTGCCAGTGTAATAGTGAGAGTTTAGTGCCCTGTGCAATCTCTCTTACCCATCTGATGGCTAATTCAAAATCCACTCAGTATTCCCTATTGGTATCTGTAGGCTTTATTTATACCCCAGCGTCTTGGAACCAGCTTTATTCAACTGTTTAAATCTAGATTTCCTCACTGGAAGTTCCTTTACTTCTGAAGATGGAGAACATGCAAAATACAGAGCACACTAACAAGGCTGTCATGTGCCTAAAATTATGCATTGCAAACATTCTCCAGGAAGGAAAGTATTTGGGTACTGTTGTCAGTCTTAAGTCATCTAACTGTTGATTGAATAATCCCTGAAAGTAAGGAAAGAACAACTTCATTTAAACCTGCCTGTGTTGACTCTTATTTAAACATTTTTATGTTACAGATCCTTCTTAATTTCTGTGAAGTACCAGTGATCTTTTTGTAGCTGCCAAAAAACCCAATATTTGCTGTAGAAGAGCAGAGATTAGTAATCCAAACTGTTCTACTATTGGTGTTGACATCTTTTATAGATTTCTATTCAATCTTGGGTAATACTTGACATTCTTCCTTATACCAAAGCACACTTCATTCTAAATTGTCCCCACAGAGAACAGCACTGCATGATATATTCAGAATTAGATTGGCTAGATGAGCTTAATTCAAGAAAGTACTGAATTTGTCTGTGGTTCATCTATAATGCACTAAAAGGAAAATTCCCCAGCTAGACAAGTAAATTATTAACTCATAAGTCTATGTGTTGTAATTTGTGTATAGTAATAACTTATCTTTAAGTAGGATTGAAAATGTATGTGGAGAATGTGAACAGAGTCAGAAATAACTGGTTATTTTCAAACCCAGGGACGAGGTGTGAACCTGGGCTTAGCTTGAGAGGTCAGATTTTTACCATCTGAAGGTCACTGTGCTAGTCACAGACTCAGTCAGACTGTTACAGCTGGCACAGCAGCTGCTAGGAAACAAATTTTGAGGTTATTGGTCAGGATAAGATAAATCCAGAGTGCATTTCTCCCAGCAGATCCAGTCAAGAACAAAGACAAGGTGATGAATGATGTTAAAGAAACATTTTTTCATGTCTAATTTAGTTTCCAGTGATACTGACAACTGTATTCTGACTTGACATCATTTTGAACTCTGACATAAAGCTGTTTCATTAATTGATCTGTCCATATAACTGGTGTGGAAACATTCAGCAGCTTTTTAAAAGGAGCTGGTTATTCTTACCCTTAATCCAATGTACTTCTCAGAAGCCCAAAACTTTTTTTGATTGAAGAATACATATTTTATCCCTAAGCCCTAAAACAAATCAGGTAAAGCTGTAATCAATAATTATACTCTATATTTAGGGTTATAAATCTGTACATGACACACACTGCAAGCATGTCCAAGTAGGTACTGGGCTGTAATAAGCTTGATAACTCTGGTCTTTGCAGTTCTTTGTCATGCTTATTGTTTTGGCCTCTCAGAAATGCTTTGCTCTTGTGAAGTGGATGCTATTTATTTGGAATGTGTTCCCTGTCTAAAACAGCCAACAAGCCCCCTTTTAAGTAGAGAAGTCATGACGTGTTTCTGCGGAGGTTCTTTTCCCTCATGGCCCTGCTGAACAGAGTCTGCTGTGGTGGATCAAGAGTATACTTGATTTTCCTGTCTGCTTAGCTAATTAAAATAACAAATCTTCACAGCTGTCTGCTTTGGATTCATCCTTATCGCCATAAACTAATTAAAATAATGCAACTGGTTGTAACTCATTAAATATCAACTATGCTTTCCATATAATTTTAAGCCTTCAAAAACCCACAAAATGAAACAAAAACCTTGATTCTTCTGCTCTTTCTTCCTTACTTAATTGTAGCTATTTTCTTAAGATGCCTACGTAGTAATTTACATTTTCATCTGTGACTTTTTTTTTCTCTGATGTTTTCTTGGAATTGTGTTTTTGTAGCCTCCCACTCCGTATTTTTTCCTGTCACTCTTAAGTTTCCTCAAGAGGGAACTCAATATACTCGGGGTTTCTGTTCAGCCTAGTTGGGTATCCTACAGAATAAATGCTTGTTCAGAGCTTTCAAGTCAACTTAGTGGAGTAGGGAAATTGCAGTAGGAAATATAATTTAAGAAAGCATTTAAGTCTTGGCTTAATTTGATTTCCCACTGGTACCTTTATTCATGTGTTTTAATATGATACTGATTCAATACTGTGGTTTCTATGTAAAATTACTTCTGAAATGAAAGTGATGCAGTTTTCTTATTGTAGAGAGAGAGAAGATATCTCCAAAATGGAAATAATAAACTTATTTTTATTGGCTTTTTTTTTTTAATAATCCTAACTAATATATGTGTCTCCTGAAAGCCATGGGGATTCCAATGTAACTGATCGGGCAGGAATATCTATGCTTTAATGCTCTGTTTATAAAACAGGAAGATTTTACTACTCTCTATCAAAAACCAAAAATTTAACAATTTTGCAAGGGATTTTTTCTACACTGTAACTTAGCATTCTTCTCAGAGAATCATGTTTCTACATGCTTTTAAAGGAAGTTTAATCATTTATTTACTTCAAGAGCTTCGCTTTTAATTAGCTCTTTCCTGTCTATCTTTTCTTTCTATTTCCCCAGGAGAAATTTTCCTTACACTCTTCTGGGCTGAACTCTACTTTTGTTTTGGCAGACCTACTTTTAAAGGGCTTCCTTACCTCTTCAACAGCTGACAGACATTTTTCCAGTACAAACAATTAATACCTTTCCGTTTTCATGTTTCACCTTTTCCCATTCACTGTTTCCTGGCTTGAAACCCTGTCTACTTAAAAATGGACAACAAACCTGAAGAAAAATCTGGGTTCCAATTTGTTCCTCCCTGGTGTCTGTCTTCAGATCTGAAATGGCTTTAAAAGCCCAAGGAAGAAGACTTATCACACCTCTGCACAGCAAAAGCAGTAAGAAGAGATCATTTGGCTTACCTCTACAGCATCCCTTGCTGCATCTGCCAGCAGGTAATCATTGTGCACAGAGTTACCCCGTCTCGGTATTCCATAATGTTTTAAAACTCTTCCTCAAGGAAGGTACCATAACCTGTAGCCCAACTGCCCCTCTCTGGACAGAGCTCTGTGGCTGGTGGGTGCAGCCCTTGCTCTGTGCTCAGAGTGGTGGGATGGGAGCTGCACCTGCAATGGCCCCTGGTGCAGCTGCCTCCCATCCTGCAGCAGGAACACCTGCCTGCACCCTCCCTCAAGGCAGTTTTCCAGGGAGGGGTTGGCATGATGGTTCCTCTTTGCAGGTAGAATTAACTGCAGATTCCCTGTTATCTCGGCATCTGGCTATTTTGGCCCACCTTGTGTACGTAAAGAATTGGAATCAAACTCTTTTAGGCAGACACTGTTCAAAATACAAGACAAATTTAGATATTCTGCCTTTTCACCTTCTAGTATTAAATGTGAAATGAAAGAGCTGGAGTGAGTCATAAAGGATAAGGAACATCTTCTAAAGGAGCAGCTCCCAAACTTTCTTGCTTTGTTCTGTATCCTTGAAACTCGTCTCTCATTTCCTTTCACTTTTATGCCTTTAGCAGACTTGTGCTTCTGTGCTCTCTACTAAAATAAGTGCCAGAGAAAACCTAAACTGTTCAATTTATAACATCCTTATTAAACATTGCAGGTACAAGACAATATATCAAAGGGAAACTCAATGAAGCAAGCATTATTATTAATGCTTTCCAAGTTGCTTTAAATTATAAGAAACAATCAAAATGCTATAAATGACTTGCTCTCTTGCACTATGCTGCTGAGCTGCAACAATGATTTGCCTTTTCAAGTTATTTAATTTGTTTTGAGCTTCCTGCCCATTCTTCAGTGCAGTGTCAGTGAGCAGACATCAAAGTTCACCTTGCTCACTCTTGACAAAATTCAAATGAAGAGAAAAGCTATGATTTAAAGTAGCACCTGGGGAAATCAAAGGCTGGCACTGGCAGGAAGCGTGCGCCTGCTCCACAGTTGCTTTTTGTCATTTGAGATATTGGTAAGCTTCAGTTAAAAGTCTGGTTTACTTATTTTCAGTGGTGAATAAGGCAGAGAAAGCCACTCTTGCAGAGAAATGTGGAGCGTAAGGGTTCAGTCAGACACCAGACTAAATTCATTCCTTCATCACAGAAAGTTGCTAAGCTACGCTTTGTCAGATTTGAACTTGAGTTCATCATCACATGACAGTTCTATCAAAGGCTTTTTTCCTTTTGTTGTAAAGCCAGGTGGCAAAATGTCTTTTGTGAAAATTGGACCCCTAATCCAACTCTGATTTTTCACTGTCAGTACAATATCAATTAAATTCAGTGCCCAAATATATGTATGTACATATCTGATACATCACAATCAGTAGTTATGTAGAGATGAACTTTATTTTAGGGAGGAATTTAGTATTTAGCATATTTTTCCCTGTTTCCTTTGTGCTTTATAAATTGCACTGCCTTTAACTCTTGTCACAAATATTAAAAGGTGTAGCTTTCAGTTTGGTTTTCTTATGCATTCTCAGTTCATTGAGATGTGCAAGCAAGTTAATAAACTGGTCTTCATGGCCACAAGTCATTCCCTAAGCAATCTGAACCTTCAGAACCAAAATCACCGTGAAAATCTTTACCTTAGAAAAAGATAAGGCAGAACTGCCAAGGGACAAGGCAACACCTTTCCACAGGGGAGCTCTCTTACTTGTGCTTGGAGAAGATTGTGATCACTTCCCACTTCACTGAACAGAACTGGAAACAAAAAGTGGGCATGTCAGTTGTGCTTTAATTGCATTTTTCACCTTTTCACCCTGATCTGGGATGGCTTGCAGATTGAGGGGCAATCTGGGGCAACTGGCAGACTGTGAAGTGAACTTAGCACTGGCACAGCCCTTTGAGTTCCCTCTGTTCCCCCAGCACTGAGCTCATGCTCCCTCACAGGAGAACCCATCTGCCTTTTCCATTCACCAGCTACTCCGGGAACCAAGAGAAGTTTGCTTTTCCCCCCCATCATTGTACGTGCTGATATCAAAAATCAGAAAGTCTCTGAGCAGAACACGCACAAGTGGTGGAAGATTGGTGATGTCAGTATTTGCACATCATTATTAAGAGGTGTTCCTGTGTTTCACATGTCCCACATGGCTCCATTTGGGAAGCTACATTTTGCTATCTCATCACGAATGGTTTAAGTAATGACATAACAAATCATGTAAGGAACACTAGCTGTGTCTTAGGAACTGGTGTCATTTTGTGCAATTCTTCAAATTTGTGAACTTTGGCAACTTCAGCCAATATCAAGATTGCATTGTGGTTTTTTTCAAAGAGATTTTAAATAATGTGAACAAGAGCTTAGTTTCTGTTTCAGCTTGCTCATCATAGGCATTTCTCGCAATTTTTTTTTTCTTTAAAAATAAAGACCTCTGTATTGAGGTGTTCCTGAAGCAGGAAATGCTTCTTTAGATAACAGCTCATGACAAATGATGCCCCAAGGCAAAAAAGCAATTTGCTTTCTTTACCACTGCAAGTAAATCCAGATGATAGGCAGTTGGGAAACATGCATTCTTACAATCTTCTGCTGTCTCTTACTTGTACCAAGAAGTTACAGACAGACCAGATCTCTTCAGCCTTCTCATGAAGGCTGTAAATCGTGCAATTACCTTTTTCATCAACAACCCTTTGTGTTTTCTTTGTGTTTTTCTATTGAAAGTACTGCCATCAGCTGAAAGTTATAATATAAATTTGAAATAACTTAAATCCACACCAAATATAAATTACTTCAATAGGCTTTTTACAAAACTTGAAGAAGAAAAAAATTATTTTAAATTGTGTAAATTCCCCAACTCTAGATTTATCATCACTTATGGATGAAAGTTGATTTAAAATCAACTGTATTTTCACTTGATCCAGTACTGTAGTATCTGTATCACTGTTAAATGTATTTTATCTTACTGCAAACACCTCTGATATCATTTACCCTCTCAAAGATATGTACTGGGGGAAAATGTATAGGGTTAAGAAAATGCTAATGCCAGTGAGGTGATTCTTTATAGTTCTTGCATTTAAGGCTACAAGAACTAAACAGTTCATGTAAGTTTGTGTTTGTGTACTGTAATAAATGACAGCTTTAAGATTAGAGAGACGCAATTACATCCTTAAAATATTTTAATTCTCCTCAAAATTCAGGGAATAGATTTCTTTGGGAAGCTGGGGGACATTCAGAGACTGAGAGCTACAGGGCACTGTATCTGACAGTCCCAGGGCCCTTCCTGGGACCATCCCTTGGGTGTCCCACCTGTTATAACAACTGCTGTGGCTGGCAGGGCTTCAGATCAACACATGACTTCTCAAACATCTCAAACAATGCTGTTTAGGACTTGACAGGAGCAGGACTAACCCCAGCATTGCCTTTTGCCACCCTGGATTTTGGTACGGAGGTACTTTAAATGCTTTATAACTTATTTCAGTAGAGAGATTGACAGTATATTATATTTTTTAATAAACAGATATATATCTTACAAAAGGCAAGGAGTTTATCTCTGAGCCCTACTGACCTACTCCAAAGTTACTGCTTCTGGGAACTACATCAGTGGCATTGCACTCCCATGGCCTGCAGGTATATGCTGGGAAAAGTTTGGGCTTTTTTTTTTCCTCAAAATTTGTTTTTTCATAGTTTTTCTTCAGTCTTCTTCACAAACAAGCACTGTCTGAACAGCAGATAAGGAGTACATCCCCCATCAGGCTGTTTCCCCTGTCAGATCATGCTGCAGCAGCAGAAGGAAAAGGGATGAGATGGGTTTGGGGGAAGGGGTTTTAGCAAGCCAGTGTTATGTAGGAGCACAGGGTGCCTAAGGGAGAGGACAATCCCTCAGTTCCCATCCTGTCTGTGTGAAGGCAGCCCCAGCTGAGGGGCAGTCCCACAGCAGCAGAGGCAGTTCCTCTCCCTGGAGCTGTGTTTTTGTGTGAACACGCTGTTGACACAAGGGAGGTGACAGAAAGGGGACGGTGAGGGATGTGTTGTGTCACATCCTGGAGTTCCTTGGAAAAAGAGGCTCAAGCACCACCTTCTCCCCATTCTGCTGAAAGCTCGTTCTGACAGAAGCCAGGCCTGAAGTCTTCTCTCTATATCCCCAAAGGGTGAATCAATAGGCTGCTGAGATATAATTACTTACCTACTGTTTCTAAATTGGTAAAAAATCAGGCAATTGTTCATTTCCACCTGATGCAAAAAAAAAGGGGGGAATAGAAACCTTGTTGGCTGATCCTAGTAGTTTGTATTATCATGCACAATTACGATTGACAATTGCAGAAACTTTTGATGAGATCCACTTTTTCTTAGCTCCAAAGCCTCAGTATACAATGCCTTCTACACAACCATGGAATATAGCTGCTTGCTAAGGTTATTTCTATTTTTCTGCTTCATTTATATAAAATTATGTATTTACCTGTCATTGCAAATATATTCTTCATTTTCTTTCACAACTCCAGTGATATATTTGATGTGTAGGAGCATTTTCAGTATGAAAAACTTACAGTCAGCTCCAATCCTACTCTCCTAAAGCACAGAATTTTAGAAGAAACTCTTGCCAGTGGACATGAATGTGATTTGAGCCAGTCAGATTCTCCCCTTGCAGATCCCAGTACCATATTTTTCTTTAATTGTGGGGTTATCACAAAACTAAGCTGCAGCAGACCTGTGAGAAGCATTCATTTCTTACATTCACATGCAAGGGGTGAAAAAAGGCAAAAACTTGGTAGCTGTGTAACAGAAACTTGGTGCTGCCAGAACCTGGACATGAAATGATCCCACCTCCCTTTTCTTGCAGGGAGAAAACTGAAAGACATCAGATGCCTCCAATTAATGAAATGAAGCCTTAGTAGACCAAAAAAAAAAAAAATAGAAAATTGGACAGGCTATTTAAATAAAGAAAACACAGGTATTTTGCTCTGCAGATGAAATAAATTTTAACAGTGAACATGTTCTATCCTCATTTTGTTGTGGCTGGTTGGGTCCTTACCTCTAGCTCTGTTTTCTGACCAAGCAACTTTCTAAGTCTTTGAATCACTCTGAGCAACTTTTACCATGAGCAAAGGTAGGCAATGTAGGAGCTAAAATCGCAGAAGAAACAGCTAATATAGCTAATATATCTAACAGGTAGCTAAAAGGTTGGCGTTATTTGCTCACCACCTTTGATGTCTTTGTTGTCATAAAGTGGTCAAAGTTCATGGCTCCCTTCAAGGCACTGATCTTCAGGATCAATAAATTACCATCCTTCATCTGTTGGGTTTTTTTTTTTTTTCTATAGGACTTCATAATTTAGTTGTGAATATCAGTATTTTTCTGTCTTGAACTGCAGTCTATCCCTGTCTCAACAATCTAATCTCTGTCTGAAGTTTTACCTCTTCCTGACCTTTCATGGCTTTTGTCTGCGTTCTTTATAACAGCTGGTTCCTGGGAAGTTTGAGCCCAGGTTATGCAAGTTGTGGGTTGCCTGACGTGCAGCTGAGCCCCTGCAGGGAAGGTTACAGCTCCCTGCATGCTAAGAAAGCGTCTCCCCATTGCTTCTCAGGAATGTTTTGGCATGGTTTGGGCTTCCCTCGGTGCAATCCCATTTTGCGAGTCGCTTGGCTGATCCCTGCCCGTGTTTTCCTGCCGTGTTCACGTGCTGCTCTCAGGATGGGCAGTCTCTCCTCCCTCTAGAAGGCACTGCCTGACCCAGAGCATCTGAGGTGAACAGGCAGATTCCTCCCCGTTGCCTGGCTGCACCAGTTTGCGTCTGAAGGCAGAACGCGCAGCACGCGCCATTAACTCTGAACAAATGAATCCAATAGTTCTGCAGCCTGTCAGAGGTAATAAGATTTTGGAGTGAGCTGTGTGCCACTGGATCTCCAAGTTAGATACACGCTCTGTCTCCTTGATGCTGTGCTGCCAGGCTCCCCAGCAGCCATCCACTGGGAGGTTGTGTTACACTTACACAGAAAAAGACTTCAGCGTCAGGGGGTTTCTCCTGGCTGGGGAGATCTTTGAGCAAACCAGTAGGGAGCAGAGACCCTGTTGGCAGTTCTGATTCACAGGCTGCACAGCAGCAGGAAGAGGGATGCTAGAATCTCCCCCGGCAAAAATAAGATGTAGTAGCTTAAAAAAACGTGTCTCAGTGACCCTGCACAGAAAAGAATATATTTGACTTGCTAGTGTCAATAACAGGTATATTGGAAAACAAGGCTTTCTGTCTGAGTAGAAAATCACAGGCAGGGACACTCTGGCAAGGAAAACCTTAAACCTTCACTGGCAAAAACGCTAAGAGTGTTGTCTGTTGTTAGCTGTAATAAGATACAGACCAAGATGTGGGAGCCAAGCAGAGTGTTGTTAACAGGCAGGTTTGGGGCTGACCCAGAAACCTCCTGCTGGGAATGAATTCCATAGATGGCCAAGCATCAGATGATTTTCCAAAGGATCCTTCAATGAATAGGGCCAAGGTGCTCAAAGCTCAGCAAAGGAATTGCTGGGCTTGTAGCTTTAACTTTGGCAAAATACGTTAGGGGACAATAGGTGCCACATTTACCAGGCCTTTAAGGTAGATTAGTTTATAGGAGTTTAAAATAGAAAAATAATAAAAAAACCTCGCATTAATCTAGAGGCTCATCTTTTAGATAAGTTTTCCAAGAACTGGTCTCAAGGAAGAAGGCTTCTGCAAGCTTGCTCCTTGTCTTATTCAGCAGAAGGAAATAAACATAGAAAAATATGGGCTGTAAGAATAGGCAGCAATAGAACTACGTGTTCCACAGCTAGTCAGGGAAATATTAATTATTTTGTTAGTAACTAAGGTAGTTAATTTCATTCCAACTTCTTTTGTTTTTCTGGGGTGGGAAGACAACTTTCCACTGCCTTTGCTTTCTAAAAATGTATCTCCTGTGGCACTGTTTGATGGCTTTCATTCATGTCTGTTGAAATGTTTTGGAGAGAAGTCTAAGTGTTCAAAAATGTACCTTCCCTGCCTCCAGTTTTGTTTTTTTTTTTTTTTGGTATTTGGCTTTATCTTTAGTTGTAAAGGCTTTGGATAACAGAGCTGGATGAATATTTTCATATAAAAATACCATTTTGTTGAGCCCCAAATGTTTCGTTCATGATGTCCATGGTGTGAGCCCTTGCCAAGCCTGACTCAGGGTGCCAGGTGAAGAGTGCCTGGATTCCTGAAGGTTTGTCCTAAGGGAAAAGGATGCAGGGAGCTGCCAAGACTTCAGACTCTGGTCAGTCTTCTGCTGCTGGGGCCTGAGAGCCATCGTTTCCTCTTGCTCCTCAGCAAAATCATCATCTTCACTCTGGCCATGAAAGCTGACAGGAACATCAATATCACTAAGTGGTTGCAGGGCCTGGGGAATTTAGCACGTGTTACTTTTTGGTCTGAATTGGACTGTAACCCAGAAGAGTAAAACAAAATCAGCCATGAATGGAAATCCTGCTTTCTAGCCAGTTCTTTTGTAGCCCTCACCTGGTGCTAATGAGGAATAGAAAAATCAGAGTCTCTTGTGCTGGGGGCATTTACACCCTCTTCAGTTTGATATTCTGTAAGGCCAGTTTGAACTTCATCACCATTAATGCACTTAAAACATAATGCAAATACTTATTATTGTTTGTGACAGATATCCCAACAACAAAAAAAGAAAAATAAAAAAAGAATCCCACAGAAAAAATTATGATCATAAGATTCAATTCAATCATGTTAATGTACAGAGATCAATGTGGGAAAATTACCTATTTCCTCCACTTTAGCTGAGTAGAGAGTTTCAGGCTTTCCACACTCCCAGATGTTAATTGTCTGAACTCTTGACGTCCAGCTCATTCAGTCATTGCACAAACCAGCAGAGGTATCACAGTGATATTGGTTTTTTGCTGTTGGTATAATGAACTCTACCAATGCTGCCTTTTCCAAGCTGAGTAAGATAGGATTCCTTCCCCATGGAAAAGGAAAAATGTATATTTTGTTTTCAGTGCTGAGCAGCTTATGTTCCTTCTGTCCCAAACAGGCATGAGTTTTTTATCTTGCATTTATATTCTTAATTTGCCCATAATTGCTTTCAGGCATCGCATCTGAGGCCAGCCTTCATTAATATGTTAATTGCACAGTCCCTCCCAGTGGATTTTTCCAAGCTAAGAGTAAACAGAAAGTTTTATTCCCCTCACCTTCCCCCAAGCCCTCTAAGCAGAAAAATATTATTAAGATGAGATACTTGACTAGACTCAGATCACCATGATGATGGGGCACATTTATTTACTGTTTCTGGATCTGCCCAAAGTAGCTGATCAGAATCCCTCTGTTGGAACAGACCAGAGGCTCATAAGGTCAGCACAAAATGGAATATTTTATTGAGGTGCTGTTTGGAACCACTGTACACATTTCCTCCATCCTCTTCCATGTGAATATGCTAAATGGGTATAAAAAAAAAGCTGACATTATCAAAGTACTACAGGGAATTACCCACACACTTGCTGTTAATTAATGTGAGATGTGCAGAGAATTTGCCCACATTGCTTTGAAAATCTCAGCTAAAACATTTTAATGGTGAGTATTTTTGGGGAATGAAACACAGAAGAAGCCCTGTAAACCAGGCTCCTTAACTGTTTATTACCTCTCTTGGCTCTTGAGCTGGATTTATAGAAATGTCATTTATAGAAAATCTTAGAGTTCATTTCTGATTTGTCCTGAAGACAGCCCTCACACCTTTCCAGTCAGGAAGCATGGAGGAGAGCATGAATTAGAATTATTTTTGTAAATAAATTAAGTAATTTGCTGGAATTAGGGTTCTTGTAGCAACATCTTTTTCTGTGTTAAGATTGATGATAAACTGTGCAAAAGAAGCCCAACAGCAACAAGGTGCAAAAATAATTTGCTGCCTATTCCTTTATTTGTCTCTTCCTTTTATCCTGCCACGAATGGGGGCAGCTTGTGAAATCCCTGTAGGATGGCTGGCTGAGTAGAGGTGTTAATTGACAGCTGTAATTGACGTGCTGAAGGCTTCCAGAGAAAATTTATATTTCTGTATCCGTTGATATCCTTGTTATCTTTTCTATCAGGTCATTTCTGGTTCTCTTTGCTGCCAGATGTTCCCAATTCCCTCAGTCCTTCCCAGTCTGTAGTTGCCCCCCTCACCTGCCCAGTGCATCCTGCTGTGGCCAAAGGCTCAGGGAACTCCTGACATGTTGTGCATTATTCATTTCCTAGTTTCTGAGGGCAGAAACTAAACTATGACAAGATGATTTAGGCTGGTTTAGGACCCATTCCAGTAAAGCTTGGGGTGTGCATATGAGCAGAAAAAAAAAATTGTGCAGATATTTATAAAAGGTACAGAGGACTCATCTCTGGCTTCTTTTCCTTCTGTTAAAATACAGATTCAAATGTCTCCATCCCCAGCCCTTGGACATTCATGCATTGGTCATCCTGAAATTACAAAGTTTCAGGAGGGTCACAACAGGCCTATGAGAAAATGATTTTGGCATCTGGGAAACTAACAAAACAGATGCCTACCTCTGCTCCTTCCCTAAGCTTTTGCAAGCTCACTCAGTACATCAGAGTCATTATTGCAACTCATAATTCATTCCACAGCTGAAATTGTGACTCGGGTACCTCATATTTCCTTCTCCAAAATTTGCTGAGTTGTGCTCTCTGTCAATCCAGCATTTTGGATCCATGTGTTTTTCATCCTGCACATGATGAGTGTCTGCTCCTTTTCCACAACGGTGTGTGCATCCAGTGTGACTCTGCTCCCTGCCTCTGCACTTTAGGCACTGCCAATGAGATGCAAAGCCTTTATTTTTCGTCTAAATATTTCTCCCACCTCTGCTTCCCTGGATCTGCCATGTACCTGTATTATCTCCTTTCCAGTCCATGTGCCCCTTTGCAGAGTACTGATGGAAACAGATTTTTGTCCTGTGAGTAAATTGTACTTGGATGAAAGAAATTGCTCCTACAGGAAGTATGAAGGATTTTTGTGGAAAGCACCAGAGGACAATTGAGAGGTATTTTTCATAGCTCTTTAGGCTTTCCTATAGGTTTGCTGAAGATAAGTTGGATGAGAAGGTGCAGTGGATTCCAATAATAGGGACCAAGGGACTTTCCATCACATGTTACTTCTCTAAGCTGGCGTGGCACTTACTTCAGGGGTGCTCTGGCTGCAGCTAAACCCTTGTTTGAAGTAGTGTTTAATTCTCAGTCTTCTCCCCATCCCCGTGTATCCTCTATAAATCACCTCCAGGGATCTTGAGTGAGTCTTTCATTAAAGCTTTATGGAACAGATGAATTTCTGTTTCAGTCCACCCTTTCCATAGTGTAATAACTTTGATTTCAGTAGAGGGCCAATGAGTGTAACTGCTCAGATACTTTTGATTGTATGTGATGCCGAGTCCAGTTCCTGGTAAAGTTAATTTCACTATGCTTTTCCTGTTTACATTTCCGAACTTACTGAGTCACACATTAGTGGCACCCATTGTAGCAAACAGGGGCCAAGTCACCCAGGGGATGTCAAACATTGTCTGTGAATCCTGTCAGGTAAGGTCTTTTCCACCAGGATCCATCTGATTCTCAGCTTTCCCACACAAAAAGGTGTACACCATATAATTGGCCTAATTTAACAGCTTGTGTACCTGCAATCAGTGAGAGCATCTCCTTCTGTGGTTTCCAGTGTTGCCCATCTAGGTGGTGCTTAGCAGTTCACCTCCAGAATAGCTGCTAAAGGAGAGAGATGAAAATAGGAGTCAGATCTGGGAACAAGGAGTTCCTGCAGCTGGTGCTGCACTGCCCCACTTTGGGGCTAAATCCCATGGCCCAGACCATGGCCCTTGCCTCTCAGTGGTCATGGCAATAAGGGCTTCAAAGAGAGCTAAATGCCTTAATTTCTATTCACTGCATTAATCCTTTCCAGTTTTAAAGAAAACAATTTAAAGCAATCTGGAAGGCATGTAAAAAGTATTTTAAATGGGTGATATTTATAGCTGCTTCACTTTTTTTTTTTTTTTTTTTTTGAAGTCCCCATTCTTAACAGGCAGTAACAGCAATTCAGGAGCAATCCAGTTCCTGCCAGTAACCTTCTCCCAGGAAAAAGGATTTCAGTAAGCTTTATCACTCAGTGTAGGCAACAGAAATATTTGATACTAAGAGCAATGGAACCAGAAATCCACTTCAGATGTCCTTCAAACAGCTAGATGAGCAATTCAAGGGGATGTGGAATAGGAAACTCAGAAAATGGAGCTTGACTTTGATACTTACTTGGTGTGATAGAGTAATTTACTCTCCATATAGATCTTACTGTATAAGAAAAAGGAAGAAGGAGGAAGCAGTAATGTGTCACCTTATCTAAATAAGGTACCTGTCATTCCTGAAATTCTGTTTAAACTATGATGGATGCTCTTATTCAACAAGAGAGATTTTTCCCCGTGGTGAAAGACGATCCTTTCAAACAGAAAAGGGCTATGATGAGACCGATTTTCCTTCCTTATGGATGAGGCTGAAACAATGCAAAAATAGCTGCAGAGCAGGAGCCCTGGGATTCCTCTCTGACCACTTGCAATGTGTGTAGTCATAGAAAAGGCAGTGATCTGAGCAGAAACACAGCTGGGTTAATTGTCTTGCCAGAAGCATCTGTAATCTTTGAAGTGGTAGCCTACTCTCCTGACGTGATGTGTTTATTTCCTAAGAAAGTTTTGTTTCCTTTTCAGTTAATTTTGATTGACTGATCTGTCATTCCAGAACTTAAATATTTTTGTTATTTATCCATTTTTCTAATGTCAACACTAATTTAACTAAAGACATTAGCTAGAAGTAGATTGGTGGTGTTTACTCTCTTTTTCTTTTATTTTACCAAAGTAAATGCTTTTTTTCCCTCCTGTAGCCTCTATGGAACAGTTTTTAAAGCACTTAATCTGGGCACTGCATTGACCTCAATAATTTAGAGGACAACTCTTCAAAATGTGTGGTGAACTTCAGCAGTGAAATCATGTGCTACACCATACATGTCATAGAGCAAACTCAGTGATCTCTCTCTTAGACTAATATAAATAGGTACAGTAATGAAAAAGCACCTTGTGCTGTAATAGTGTCAATTTAAACCTACTTCAACACAATAAAGAGTGTGAATTGGGCCCCTGGATATCAACAGGGGTGCCTGTGGGGGCTCACTGGTACTGTGCATGCATGGGTGCTTGGGGGAGCTGAGGGGGGCACAGATGAGCACTGCCTGCCTGCATCACAAATTGCCATTATTTTCTGTATGGTTTGTAGCCACAGCTGGAAAGCCAGGGACTAACCCCACCACTCTAAAGCTGCAAAATCACTTAAAATCCATAACTCATTAGGTGCAGTAAGTCACTGAAGCCAGGAAGAGTGACCCATGCATTCTGTGAGCTGAGCAACCTGTCATCATTCCTGAAAATATAATCTTTCCAAGAGCTGTGGGGTTCCCTTCTTTGCTGCTTGGGAGCCTTTGTGTTGCACCTATCCTTCTGAGTGGTGATTTTGGGGAATGGAGATTTAGCAGATGACCATGCATCTGTGCACAAAAGAATATTTGATGGTCTCGGTGTTTTCTTTTGTCCAAAGCAGTCGAGTACTGTACCTACAGTGATGGTGTTACTTACAGGAAATAAAGTGAGCAAGGGCTTAGACAGCTCTTTCTTACAGCCCACCCACTGCAAGCACAGGCTTCATATTAAAATGAATGAGTTACATTTATAGAAAGTTTATTGAAAGACCTTCCTAAACTGCTTTACTGTGCCTAATATATGCTGCTGCTCTCAAGAGCCAATTATGTTCTAGGGACACAGCAGGGCTTTGCAGACCTGCCTAGAAGTCCCAAACCCTGCTCTGACTGAAAATCCTGCTGAAGCAAGTTCATTTACACCTCTTCCATGTGCTGTTTCATTGTTTACACAGTATTTTCATCAGTGTGCTGCTCATTAAGCATGGGAGAACCTGACAGACGGGACCTGAAACACTTGCCATCAAATTTAGCCCAAGTCTATCTGACATCTCAGCAGGGGAAGTGGAGAGCTGTGATTCTGAAAAAGGCAGTCCCTAATCTTGAGTATACAGCACTGAGAAGAGCTGTTTCTGCATAATGTAATTCATACCATCAGGAACTGTACATTTTAAATCACAGATCTGTACTTCTTGAACCCCATTCTCTGAAGTCATTTTCTTTGCTTGCTGACATTTTAAGTGTTCTGTGTTTGGTGCCACTAGATTATGACATTTTGATGTTCAGTTAGAAATCCAAAATAGCAATTAGGGAATTACAAATTGCAGAAATCTTGCCATATAACTATTAATTATATTCCTTATTGTCTTAACTAGTAAATGATTATACAAAAATGTCTCTAAAATATAACATGCAAAACCTTGTTATAATTAGGGTATTCCTGAGATGTCAGTTCCTACTCAACAGAACTGGCTTATCTCTAGAGCCTGCTGAAGCTGACAGTATTTCCAGGTGAAGAACAGTGCTCAGGAGGAATAGAAGTATGTGTGATTATAACCTGGAGACTTAGATATTGACTTGAGCTCTGGGAGATGTTGAAATTCGTGCCTGATCTAGGGCATGATGTGTCATCCTGGATTGCTGCAAGTCAAGCAAGCCTTATTGGTATTACCTTTTGTGAAGAGATTTATGAGAGTGAAAATATTTTAACTTTGATGGTGTAGGATATCTCAGCAAAAGCTTTCCAAATGTGTCATGGAAAGGTGCCTTGGGAGTACTGCTTGCTCTGCTGCCTCACTACAGCAGAAATAGTGCTTTACAGCTATAGGCAAATTAAATCTCTCCTTTTAGTCCTATTTACTACACTGACTTTGTTCTAATGCTGTCCTGCACCCAGCTTATTCTGATGCCAATATTTTGTTCAGAAAAGTATAAAGCTCCCAAGTAATGCTGGAGCAAATACAAAGTCACTGGGAGAGCAGCTTCATGATGTGCATGTTCAGAAGAGTAGATCTTTTTTGCATGAGGAAAAGCAAGGGTATGGTAGAGAAGGTTTAGAAAATTTCTGGGAAACACAGCTGGTTTTGGACTTGCAACCAAGCTCAGTGTTGTGCAAGCCCCAAAAACAGCCCCAGTTAAGATTAGGTTAATTCCAGAATAAAAATCCCTGCCATGCACACTGCACAGATATTGAGTCACATCAGCTTCATCCTGTGGGTCTCTACATGACATTATTTGCTAATAAGTAGTTTGAAGTCTTGCCTGGTCTCTTGTTCTGATCCCACCAGGGGCTGGAGCACTGGCTTGGCATTCCCCCATAGGAATCCTGCTCGTGTGCTCCACAGTGAAACCTGCAGTGCAATCTGCACCTACTATAGAACAATTGGTGAAAATACAAGTAAACATGCAGAAAATTCTGTCCATTGCACACTCAGGTTGCCTGTGTTTAAGTGCAGCTCTGAATTTCCTTAAGCTCTCCAAGTGTAGCATGATGGACACACAAAGAACTGTACTGAAATAGAAAAACATAATGTTTTCCTATAAAATAAGATCTTCCAACCACCTTTTCAGCAAGACTAGCTGGGAAATAGAAAAAGAAACAGCTTGAGAGGTTCATTTTCAGTCATCTCTAAATGCCCTTTTCCCCCTCTAATTTACTTCCAGACAGTGCACACATTTTAAATGAATACTTAACTAAAAACTGAAAAGATGTTAAAAAATGAAATGAATGCATCGTGTTCTAAAGAAGAATTGGAGACAGAGGTCATTTAGATTGTTTTAAAAAGGTCTCTGTCTCTCAGTGATGATGACAATACTGGCAGTGAAATAATGGAAGCTGGGAAAAAAAAAATCCTGAAATGAAACCCTTACATGGGCCATGCTTTCCCCAGGGTCAGCTATCAAGAATACTGGGAATGTTTTCTGACTTGTGCTGGGGTATAGAACAGGTATTTAAGTTGTAATAACCTGTTGGAAGCAGGATGTGCTAAAGCACTGGCAGACTCTGTGTCTGACCAAGTCTCTGAAGGCCTGGGCCATGTGCAGCACCAGGAGAATTGAGCTACCCCTGTCCCATTTGTTGATGTACATTTCCACATCACATGTTAAAAATGCTTTAAAGCTTAAAGAAAAAATATTTCAATTTTGTACTGCAGCTTTCTCTGACAATCTATGGCAGATATTACTCCTAAGTTACTTTAAGGATATATTTCCCGTGTATGATTTTGGAGTAATTTACTTGAAACAAGAAGTTCTGGTGATAATTTCAGATGTAAGATTCAGTTAACATTCCTTAAGAACTAGTTGTCTATGGAAATTGAAATTATTTTAAACATTTCAAGAGGTTATATTGGGAGTTGTAAAGGAAAGTGACACTGAATTAATGGAGGAAACCATTCAGAAGACCCTGATTTACTTCTAAAGAGTTGCTGTCCTGTAACACTTTTGAGAAAATTAATAGGTTTTGGCTAAGTTCAAGTCAAGTCATTGGGATTCTTTCTTCTCTTTTAAACCCTAATTAAATGTTATACTCATTGTCAATACTGAAAAAAAAAAAAAAATTAAAAAATGAGGAAGAAAGGGTAGAGAAGGAGCAGAAAAAGACCAGACTTCAAAACAATAAAGAACTTTTTTAAATACAGGAGAAAAGTTCCTAGCAATGAAAGAAAAAAGAACAGTAAATCTTTGAAAAATTAGGAAGCTGTTAAAAAATAAAATTAATACCATACTGTGTAACCAAATCATTCTCACCTACTGTGGAAAGTTTAATGGAAGCATCAAAGTAAGTTTTTAAATTTTGACAACCAATTATTAAAAGTCCCCAGATTATAGGTGCATTAAGAAAGATCTGAAAATAACAGCTGTATTGGAATACACAGTGTAGAGATAAACCCCAAATCTGAGGAATAAGGAAGAATCCTTTTCAGCATGTTTATTGCCCTTAACTTTAGAATGAACTCTTGTTCAGCCACAGTTATTTTTGTAGAAATCTGTGGCCATAAGAACTGCCATTCAGCACTGGGTGCCTCCAGGTAAATCACAGAAGGATGCTCACCCCATACCTACCCCGTCCTGATCACTTTTGCTACAGTTCAGTGAAAATCCTGCTACAGGAGTGTTATCTCTCTTCAAGAATGTTACTTATCATTAGCTGTGGCAACACTCAAAAATCTACTTAAATCATAAATCCAAATACATAAATTTTACCTCCAAATTGACCAAAGCTGTCAGCCTGAAGTAAATTACTCATTTATGGCCAAGAACAGAGGTTGCTCAGACAATCAAAAGGTTAGCTGCTAAAAGGAGTAGGAGCATTATTGAGTGTTCAGAAGTTTTATTTATATAAAAATATAAATATTTCTATTACTCCTTGCACTCCAAGGAAGAAAAAGTCACCTTCCATTCTGCCTTCAAGAAAATCTGGTTTTACTAGTGCTGTCCTGCATGAGGTATTTTTATTTCTCTGGCTGGGTGGTGTAGTGCCTTCTCCATTCATCATAGTGTAATGTAAATATGGAGCTATTAGTGAGAGAACAGAGTGCTCAGCTCTGAGTTTTTAACATAACGAGGAGGATAACAAATCCTTAAAGGAAAATATGTGGGAAAGGGGAGTTCTGTCTCCCTTCACAATAACACGGCTCTAGCAAGTGGTTTGAACTAGACTGTGCAAGGAATGTTTCAGGTTTCCTAAAAGGCCAGTAATTCTTTCTTCCTCATGTGAGGGAAAAAAAATCAGTCCCTTGACAATACACACATGTATCAAAAGCTGTCACACTTTCCAAGTTCCTCCTGCATTGCTCCATTCCCTTGGTATTTTCCAGTGTACTTGCTTCTCAGCCGTCGGTTTTGTTTTGGATCTTGTAAATTGAGAATATTTCTCAGGTTTTTATTTCTCAGAAGTGGGGGAAAAAGATGTCTCCTAAGTTTTTACAGGTACATCTGTGATTAATAATCATGTCAATAAAACAGCTGCAGTAACATAGCTGTCTCACCCCTTTTTCTGCAATTGGAGATAAATTGTCACAGGGCTGTAAGGCTGGTGTAACAAGATGTGTGTTTTGGCTTTTGTAAGGCATTTTTAGACATTTCAAGACTGCTGTGTTTGCCTCAGTGGCTTTATAGTTGAACAAAACACCCAATTATTGAGTTCAAAATTCTAAACTTGCTTTTAAAAAACTTTTCACATCCGACAGTTCTGGTTCTGAGGGCGATGCTCTCATTTGTAATCAAGTTGGGTAGGGATTTGTCATTAATCATCCAAGTTTTTTAAAGTGTTTTTCAACAAATTTTGACCACTGTTTTCCATGGGCCGAAGCACTGTGGATGCCATGAACTTAAAATAACCTTTAAAAATCATACTCTCTTGCTATTATTTTACATTGTTAAGAGTCAAATGCGATGTCTGACTATATCTCAACTAGCTTGTCATATCTTGTAAAGAGAGGGTTTTATATCTGAAATTAGTTTTTGAGTATTCTCTAATGAAGTTGCAATAACAGACATTGGAACTGGTAATTTGGAACCAAAATTCACTTCATTTCCTAGTATATAAAAACAAATATGAATTCTTTTGGAGGTCTTCACGCTGAAGTTTCTTCAACTGTGGTTTAAAGCACTGTATCACACTCTGGTCATAATCCTGGCTCTCAGTTCTGACTCCATACATGTATCAGAATACATAATTATTTTTACAAGATACATTAACCCCTTTGGGGACCTGGCTCTTACCCTTTTTGTTATTTTCATGGATGGTGCACATGTTCTACTTGCTCACTATCTGCTGTGTGCTACAGTCTGTTATATTTCTTAAAATATGTGACTGCACAGCCAAGGAGGAAGCCAACTGTTTGCCTGGTTCTGGCTGTCACACTGGGTCGTGCAGACCTTCTGGAGGGAGTGCTCAGTTGCTTTCAGCAAAGGAAAATCTCAGCCAGGAGAGGCTTTTCCAGACTAGGAGTTGGAGTAGGAGAGAAAGGAGCACATCTGCAACGAATCTGGAGGTTTGGAAACTGCTAAGAGCAGGGAGTAGAAATATCACAGCAGGCTTCAGAGCCCATGGAAGGAAGTCCTTTTCACTGCTCAGAGCAGGCATACATGCTTTTCTCTATAAAAAGTTCTACTTCTCCTGTAAGTTTTTTGCAAAACTGAGTTGCTGCTTGAGCTACAGCCAGTTTCCAAAGGCAGGACACTGCTTAGGTCTTCATCTGCTTCTATTGGTCTTGCCTCAAATTCAGTCCGGTTTAATTATGCAGATTTCTCCATAATTTTTTTCCCTCCTAACCCAGACTAATGTTACATTCTGTTGTTTAGTTTTCAGAACCATCAATCTGCTCCAGTTTTATTCTGTCTTTTTCACATTTTAATAGCTTTCTATAAGTTTAAGCTGTCTGGGGATCTTTTTCAGTTATGAGTCTGTGATCCCCTTTACCATCTGGCCCTGGAGGAGCAATCCTACACATTATTTAAAACAACATGTTTGCCCCAGCCTAATCAAACCTATTAAATCTCCTTATTCTTAGGTTTTCATATGAAGCAGATAACTTCCAAGAGATGTATTATTTTAGGAGTGTAACATTCTATATATTTCTGTAACTGATAACTTAGGCTTCATCTGATAACTGAATTCGTGTTCCTCACTTAGCTTTTAGGATAGAGATTGCTCAAAGTCAAGCCAGTGCCACTAACTTGTAAGATTAAAATAAGCTTGTATCTTTTTTCTCATCTTTCATTTCAGCAGCTCAATTCTCCTTTTGCTTATATATATAAATATAAAATTCTTGCTTGAACTTCTTTCAGTGACTTGCTGAGTTCATGAATATTTCTTGGAATCCTCTGTTGGCCTTCACTTCTAATTTGCCCTTTCTCTTTCAGTTCCCCTACCAGCTGCAGTTCCAAATCTCAATTAATGAGAATCATGAGTTTGAGCCACTCATTTTGATGGCTCTGTAGTGTAACTGATAGATTTACCAATAGCAAAAAGTTCTTATAGTGGGAATAGGTTCATATTTCCCCTAGTTTGCTAAAGCCATTCTCTCCTATTGATGTTACTGTTGTCAGAGATGAGGTAATCCACTTCTGCTCAGCAGTTCTACTTCTTTCTTCTCTCACAATATGCCAGTGAGCACAATAAAGTTACACACTTGGGGCCGTGTTTCCTTTTAAAAGCTAAACCAACTTCTCCTCCCAAAACTGTTGTATGGGCAGAGTATCACTCTGCCATGTTGTACTTCCATTTTTTAAAAAGGTCCTGGGTGACAAAATCCCAGCACTGCTACAGCTCTTTGTGTTGGGCCAGGTTATCTCCCTCAGCCTGTTCTCCAATGCTGTTGTTTGGGATAGCCAGGTTTTGGGATTAAGTTCAATAATACTTTGTTACAAGGAGGCTGTAAACCTGTGGAACCAAAATCTTTTGTGACCTGCTCTGAGGGTGGATTACAGAATAATAGAAAAGTAAAAGGGAAAAAAAAAATTAAAAGGACAGTGGCTCAAAAATCTTTCAGAGTACCTGAGAACCATATTTCAAGGAAGAGTGAGTGTAATGCTGGCAGACTATTGGCCTTCCACCTAGTATTTATAAAACTGCTTTTGCATGAGTTTGGGACCAAAAGAAATCTGTCACAATGCACTTGAACTCTTTGACCATTAGGAACTTTTTAAAATCTCCTTTAATTTTGAGATTTGTTTACCTTTGTGCCATCTGTAGATCTCAAACTGTTTTCTTTGAAAATGCAACATAGGTACACATTGTTCTTTTCTGCTCTTTACTCTTTCTGAGACATCACAGTTCTCTGCTTTAGTAAGCAAAGGGCTGGTAAGAGATTAAAAAAGTTCTTTACTTACAGCCTCATAACTTTGTTTGCTCATGAATTATGATAGCACATCCAGCTCAATGATGTTGTATGTTGTAAGTGTTCCAGCTTAACCTTCCTGATGAAAATTCAAAAAATCTTCTCAGAAGTCAGGCACAATTCATGTAAATCTTTAAGAGAAAAGCAGAATGGTTTTATTGTATTTCATTGCTAGAAAACAGTGCTGAAACATTTTCTGTCTATCCTTATACAAGCATAAGGCAAAATTCTCCAGGGAGGGAGTTCTATTCTAGCTTTTTTCTTCAGACTTGGGCCATTTACCAAACATGTAAGTGCCTCCTGGAATTCCACAGTCAAGTGTGCAGTTGGCAGTTACATTTCTTGGGCTCCAACTACCATTTATGTGATCTCACAGGAGAACAGGAGGCAACAAAATCTGTTGCCCTACTTGGTCCATCTGGGAATTAAAATGTCTTTAGATTTCTAGGCTATGACAGGCATAGGTTGGATATAGAATAGGTGCTGAAAGGAAGGAGAATTAAATTGCACTGGTACGTAAGGAAGAGTGCATACATATGGGAATACAGCAATGATCTTCAATTCAAGGACTATTCACTTGAAAATTTACTCTCTGTGCTGAAGATCTCCAGCTAAAAATAAGGAATATTTTTGAAAGATAAATAAGCCTTTATTACTTAAAATTGCAGAAACAATAACTCTTGGTGAAGTTTATTTTTTATCGTCAGCTACAAAGGGATCTTTTAAACAATACTCAGTTGAATTTTAAAAAATCAGGTTATCATCTATCCTACTGCAAAAAAACCCTATTATTTCTTACAGTAATCAACAAATTTGAGTGAAGCACAGATTGATACATGGCTCCCATGAGTTAGCCCTCAAATCTTTGTCTCACTCTACTTGGGAATCTTCTACCAGGCTTGGACATTTTGGAGCAAGTCCAAATGCTCACAAAACCTTTGAACATGCAATTATTTATCTATAGTATAGATCTGTGGCCTGAATCAGACAGGTTGTGCAGCTGGGCATTAAATATAGGCACACTTTTGGTGCCATCATCTGGTGAATCCCTGCTGGCCGGAGTCTTCCACCCAATGGGAAGGGCCAATGGAACCCGTGGGGCCTTGGAAGGGGCTAATTCTTCTCCTGCAGTTTTATCTTCTCCCTCTCTGCTTCTTTTTGGATTTTGGTATCTTGCAATATGAATTCTCAATTTGTGAAATTCTTTATGATTTCTTCTCTTCATTTTGAACTTTTTGTAACTGGTATGAAACCAGTGGCATCACCTCCGTATTCTCACTTCCTTCTTTCCTGGCTTACTGTTCTTCCTTATGGATTTAAGTGAAAATTGAAAACTGCTGTTTATCATTAATTTCTTTCAGCAGAGCCTGGCCCTCGAGTCACATGTGAACCAGCATAATTTACTGTAGCACCAGAGCTGGCAGCCACAGAGATGTCCTTTCTCCTCCAGCACTGGAAGAGCAGGCAATGCTCTGTAACGTGCAGCCAGGTGTCTGGAAGGACTGTTTTAAATCCTGCCTGTTGATTGCTTTAGAAACAGCATTTCATCTGGCAAAAGACTGAAATATTCTGTGGAAATAATTTATGGTGCTTTAAAAAGTGAGTTTCTAGAGTTGAATTATAAGCATATATTTACTTTAAAAGCTGATTGTCAAGTGGTTCTGGAGTCTGCTAAAACAGAAATACTTGAGAAATTATGTAAGGTGGTAATAGGTTGAGCAAAAAGTACAAAATCTGACACAGCAAACTAGGGAGTCACCCTGCTTCTTCCCAGCACAGCTTGTTGTTGCCAGCTGAATCTCTTCTGTTCTCTTTCTGGATGATCAGCAGAGCTTTTCCTTATTTCTCCCTTCCTGCCACCTTATTGTTTTAATAATGCCTCCTTAATCCTTTGGGAGTATTTTGTCTTCTTTTTATCCTTGTTTTTTCCCCCCTCATTTCTCACACAAACCTATGCTGTGTCTTTCACACCTGTATTTCTCTGCTTTCTTGGCTCTGTTTCTGTGTCTCACTGAACCCCTGTGCACGTAGCTGTTTTTTTCTTTATCTCTCAAAACTGTGCAACAGCCTGAGGATTTGGTTTTCTCTTTCATTCCCCTGACCAGCTCCCTGTGGAGTTGAGGTTTTTCCTCATCTCCACCCCTTTCTATTCTGCTGGGTTTTTTCCATCAGGCTCCTCTTGTGTTTCTATGTGTCCCATGAGATTGTGTCTCTGTGTTGGAAGATTTCAATCAGTTCAGTATTGTTTCCTCTGACCCATGTGGGATGATGGCCTCTACACTGCCATTTTCTTTTCCTTTTCTTCCCTCCCTTTTAAGCACCCCTAGACACCCCCATCAATACTGCTGATGGTTACAGGAGCTATTTCTCCTGAGTAACCTGGTATCATCTCCTGCTTCTCTCTTGCTGACATAGGGATGCACAGAATAATGAGGATTTTTGCACTGTTTGTGGCTCCTGCTTGGGTAGTGCACCCTCGAGCAAGCAGTGCAGGTCTGTGGCCATAACAGTTTTTGAAGCTCAGAGTAAGGGGTGTCTGACTGCAGTGACTTAAAGTGAGCACCAGATCCTCTCCAATGGCTAGTATTCCACAGGCCATCCCCAGGTTATGAAGAAAAGATCGAGTAGATTTACACTTTTTCTTTCCAGTTGCATATATTCTCTGTACCAGAAGTTGTCTTTTTTGCACAGCTCCAGATAAAACAATAAACTTTGAGTGTCTTGGGTTGGTGCTTATTCCTGGCACATTTGGGAACATCAATACTCACTGTGAAGTCATGAAAGAATACTGTGAGGTTTTGTTGATCTCAGCATCTTTCTCAAGTATCAGTAGAAGTTAGTGCTCCACAGCTATATTTTTTTGTGCAGACTCTTCCTAGATCTTTGGGAAATGTAAGGATTGTTTTATGCACTGTATCAAATAATTTCATCCATAACTTTAACAAATGCAGAAACCAGCATGTTCACGTTTTAATACCTTATGCATCTGCCATTCTGGCTTGAGATCCTCTGCTGATTTCAAATGTTTCAGTTCGAGATTCCCCTAAAGAATGCAAGTGCTGAGAGCAGGACTTCAAATTTATTCATGCAGGATCAAGGTCAAAGCTGAAGTTTGTGGTCACCCAAGCTTCAGGCGTTCCCTTTGTAGCCCCAGCTGTCTGCTCTGGGCCGTGGGGAGTGTGCAGGTATCCCTGGGAATGGGGCTAATCCCTTACTGCTCCCCCAGAAATGCAGTGTTAGGGGATGGCTCTTTGCTCGCTGTCTTCTCCTCAGTTAATGACTCTCTAAACAGAGTGCTAACGTAGTTGCCAGGACTATTGACTGTGCAAGCAATTAGCTGCGGGGAAAGTAGGAGACAAGGCAGCTTAATGAGTTTTTAGGCAGTTTCTCTTAATAAAACATTCTTCCTTATTGTCTTTTGTGTAAAGGACAGGCATCTTTCTGGTTCGGGTTTAAACTCTTGAGATTGCTGGGCAGTGGGATGTGCATGTCACAGTTTAGCAGCTGGTGAAGTGCCAGGTAAAAGTTAAAAAACGAAGGGTTGTTTGAAGATTTGAGATTTTTTGTGTGTGTGGGTGAATTTTTGCTGTTTAGGGGTTTTTTTTTTAACATGGGTCATTTCACACCTCGTGTCTGCAGTGAAGCTGAAAAATAGTCAGATTACTGCAGATTATCTCAGCTGTTCCATACAGCCAAAAATGAGCGGTTTGGTGTGGCAAACAACAAGAGCCCTTCAAACCCAGATCTCTTATTCAGCTGGCAGAGTGAAGCTGTGTCCTAACCCATGGAAAAGCTGAGAACAGCAGTGCATTTTGACCCCCCAGGCTTAGGGGAGAGCACGGATAAGGCTCTCATATGTGGAAATGCCATCCCACTGGCATTTTCTTAACTGCAGTTTTAAAAGCCAGGTGGTGTGGCTGAAATACTCTTGGTGTCAATTTATGATCCTTGTCAGTCCTTTTTTATGTGGGAGCCTGACTTAATGGCTGTTTGAGAGCAGTCCTGGTGTGGGGCTGCTTGTGGGTCTCCTCTCCATACAACGAAGCCCTGCTATGAGCCCTTCTGCAAAACTGAACCTAACCCAAACTCATTTGAATGTATCAGCATTCA
>VZTR01013176.1:275453-373387 GCA_013400775.1 Chaetops frenatus | reverse complement strand
CAGTTAATATGAAAAGCAGAAGAAAGAGGGTAAGAAATAAGACCATAAGCCAAATTGCTAGTACTTGTAATTCCTCGTGGAAAGATACCACTTTAATTGAAAGATATGACAATAAAAATTAAAAATATTAAATAATTTTATTTTAAAAGGGTTTAACTCATGTTCCATCCTTCATGCTCTGTTCTTTGTTTGAATAGAGTAACACAGATTGATTACTGACCTAATTTTTGAGAGAGTTTTGTCATTTAACTTTCATTGTAAGCTCTTAAAAATGTTTTATCCTTGCTAAGGTAAGAAGGAAGCCTTGTCTTGGCTTTTAAGGAAAAAACCTGCAATCAAAACCTGAATCAAAGGAATCAACCTTTTCCTTCCCTTCTCCTGCACTTTGTATTGCACTGATAATTAGGCTGTGCCATGGAAGAGGCACATGTACAGGAGCACTTTCCAGTGCACCCCTAAATCAGTAAGATGCTCCCAGTTACCTAATTAACCAGATGCAACTTTCTGTGTAGTCACTGTAGCACTCTTATTTCTAAAATTCACATTTGCTTTTATGTGATCTCATATACAACTTAATTTCCCATACCAAAAAGAAAAATAATAAATGCCAGGATATTACATAGAGTTCCCAGTGTTAATAATTAAAAGGAAATTGCAGTGAGATAAAAAAAACCTAGGTTCTGTGAACTACATCTCCTTACAAAGAAAAGTCAATCAGAAAATGCTTTAAAGTATATGATACATAATCAAAATAATTAACAGCAAGGCATGAGACTGCTACCTTCAATCTCACAAGTGTGTGTAAGTAAAATTAAGACTTTGGTCACCTTTGGAAATCTTGTGGTTTTTCAGGAAAAGCTTACATTCTAAATGACTTGTATAAAGTCATTATTTTAAAGATTATTCCATCAGCTACTCAGGGACCAAAAGTTGTGAAGCAGTATTTAAAACTAATTCCGTGTTTTATCACTCCATGTACAAGCTGGCTGTTTGATGTGATGGAAGCTGTGCATCCGATTCCTTGAATCAGAAAGTAGTTGTTAGAGCTCTTCTTTTAGACAGTCTCCAGGATCAGCTGGAGAATATGTCTGGTCTAATGCTTTCTAACAAGACATTTTTGCTATTCCTCCAAGCCCCTTCCACTATTACTGTGAAGTGGGATTTTTGCCAATAAATTGGTTCTTGTTATTCTTATCCAGTGAATAAAGACCCTGGGATCAAGAGCACTCTACCACATCATCACATTCACTCTTTATTAATTTTTTTTCTTTTTTGCTCTAGAGAGTTGAACACTGCAAGTCTTGGATGTATGTCTGAAAACTGCTTGGGACCGTTTTTCCTTGTGAGGACATCCGTTTTATTGGAGATTTTTGCTACCTGTAGTTATTTAGGGAGTCTAAACGTGAAGGAATGGCCATCACCAATGTGATGGCTGCAAGGCTAAGCACACTGCTTTACTCCTAAGTGAATGGACTAGAGGAAAGATTGCTAAGTGTCTCTTGTCCTCTGCCAAATTTTCCATGCGTAGAAAGAAGTGACAAAAGCTCCCCAAATTTCAGGTGTCAGTTTTTTGGTAGCAAAGCCACAGCTTCCGGTGTTGGGTGTGAAGGTCCTCAGGAAGCAAACGAAAGGTTAAATAGCTGAAGTTATGAGTGATGATGAGCTATAGGCACAGCTTAGGCAAGGCAGGAGAGTTCAATGAAAATGGGAGACACAAAATGGAAAAGCCAATTTACTCTGTCAGAAATTAGTTTCAATTGAAATTTCTCTCACAAATATAGAAGTGGTAATAAGAAGTGAATCTGGCCAGCTCAGAGGTCATCTCTGCTTTTATCTGAAAACCCAACAGCAGCTGTGCTGGGAATCCCCCAGGAGAAGGCCAGATCTGTGTCACTTGCTTTCTTTCCAGACTCTGTCTCCCAAGATGCATTGAAGTTGTGATAGTCAGTGTTTAGACAGATGGAGAATAAGACCTGCAATAGAAGTGCTGTTGCAAATACCTCTAGACTATTATAATATCACAGAAACTGATCAAAGTAGATGAAAAATGACCTGAAATCCAGTGTCTAGGCAAAGCATGATAATTCTGGATCATTTTTTCTTTCTAAAACTTTTTTCCCTGGTACTCCAAATATATGAATCCTCCTTTTAGGGTGGGACTATCCAAGAATTTCCACCACAGCAAGCTTAGAATTTAGGTCTACTGTCTTCATTGCACCAACTGTAAACTGTTCCTATTAGGTTTCTGGAGTGTAGTGATTGTAATTGTGACTTATTAATGACGATTGTCTTATTCTCCATCTGGTTCTGGCACTGACTTACTGAATCACTTTGTGCAAATAATTCAGTCTTCACCTCAGCCTGGAGATTACAGAATAAGGTAAAAAGCACCTAGTAAGTAGCACATTGTTGTATTAGAGGAAAGATCTGCATTGTTCAGTTAATTGTTTAGTTTGTGTGTGCTGCTGATGCATGAAGTCCTTCAGAGTAAAGGTCTCTGTTGCACAGTGTGGCAAAGAAGAAATAGAACAAAGTCTGCCAATAGTCCTTCTTAGCATGTCCCTTCTCCTTGAATTTAACCCTCTGAGCCAGATCACCTGCAAAAGAGTGAAACCATCAAAAAAAAAATTACCCACTACAGGTGGAGGAGCATGTAAGAGCAGAGATCATAATCAGTCAAGAGGCAGACAGATCTGACATTTGCTGAGAGCATCCCTGTATTTTATTGAGTTGTCATGCCTTGTTGCATACTTAACAAGGATGAGCCCCTTATATGCTGATTTTGCATTACAAATGTTGTTTTGCTGGGACTGTCAGCTGCAAATAGCTTGTGGCAATACATCTTCCATGCAGCAAATAAACACATACACCATTATAGCATACCCATGTTATTGCCACGACTGTAAACAACTAATAAAAGGAATGTATTTACTGTGCCTTACAGTCATTCACTCCAGTCATATTTTTTCCACTTTCAAACCCCGTGTGAGGGGGGTGCACTGAAACCACTACATGAATTCATGGAACATTTGGCATCATTTCATGGTACCATCACTGTCTTACTGTGTCATCATTTAAACAAAGGTCCTGCTGTGTACCTGCACGTGGAGTCAGCCCCACAGGTCAGGATATTTCCATGACCAGCAGGTGTATTTGCCATAATCTCAGAGACTGTGCAAGTATTTTGTGTGCTAGGAGTATTCATTGACCTTAAGACAACTTGCCAGTGAGATCAGCTTGGTTGTTGCTAATAATGCCAGGGTTGTGGGCTTGATCCCTTATGGGCCATTCACTTAAGAGTTGGACTCAGTGATCCTTGTGGATCCCTTCCAGTTCAGAGTAGTCTGTGATTCTGTGACATTTAGGTAGGACACTGATGCCACCCAGTCGCTTCTGGTAGCACCTGGGCATGGGGGAAATCAGCATTTTGCTCTGCAAAACCAATCAGCGTGGCTGGATCTGCATGGAAATCTGTCTTCTGTTGACAGAGGTTATGGGTTATGGAGCTTGATTACACCAAAAATGGTTTTGGTGTGCTTTTATTGGTTTTTTGCCAGTTTTGAGGATAGAAAACCACATAATTATAGAAAAGTATTATCTCATGAATGTTACTGAATTGTTAGCGCCAGAGAAAATCAAATCATGCTTTTTTCCAAGAAATTTCTCAGGAATTCAGCTGAGCTGTATCTCTCCCTTTAAAGGTGAGTTGCCAGAAATAAATCCAGAAAGGACCTCCTGTATCAAAACCCCATCCACTGTAACTTTGCTGACATATTCTCTTTCAAAAATCATACTTTGGTGATGGTCTTTTATCACTAACTTCAAATTGAAGATTCTTTGTACTCTGTTTTAACAATTTCTTCTACAACTACCATTATATTTCAGGATTCAATAATTCCTCTTGCTCCCTTGGTTTTAACATCTTCATGTATTCTGAGAGACCAACTGTAGCCTTCTGAGCTTTCTGCTTGGCTAAACAAGGCAAGCTCTTTTAATCTGTTCTCCTGAAACAGCCTCTTCATTCTCTCTTGCTCGTGGAAACTCCTCTGTTTTATCCCCAGTTTGAATTTATCTATGCAAGGATGACAGAGAGTGTTTGTATCTAGTATGGTAATATGAATACTCCTTTATGTCCATCAGAAACATCTTGACACAGTAATTTCAGGAGTGAATTTGCATGGCTTTTGAGTGTCATTGTGTTTATGTATAATCTGCTAAACAGAATTCCCTCTTTGTTCCATAATTTCTAACTGGTGGACCCACATCTTATAGAAGAAATCTTTCTGAGTGTTTAAATGCTGAGCTTCATTTTCCCTTCTTGTTCTGCAGTACTGCAAACTTGTTCACCCACAGGACAATCCCTTCCAGTTTCTCCAATTACATCTTGGAATGTCTGTCAGTTTTCATTCCCAGGAATTTTATGTGATGCAGCACAGTAATGAGCTTCTATAATATATCCAGGCTGTAATGCCTTCTCTTCTGAATCTTCATGTAGTCACCTCAACCATTGTCTTAGCAGCCATCCTCACCTTCTCCCTCTTAACTACTGTCCAAGAAGAAAGGACCAATATACCATAAATTCATCTCTTAATGAGCTGCCACTGCACCACTTGGAACAGGTTAAATGTGCTGACAGTAAACCATCCTGGCCTTTTCAGTTTGGTGCTCAAATTGCAGGTAAATTGCATTTCTCTTCCTACTGCCTTTCATGAGTGATATACACTGCAAGTTGGGTAAAACCTGATGAAGCTGAGTTTGCATTGTGGTTTTTCTTCATACATCACTTGCAACACCATTTTATAATGCAGAAGTGTTACCTGCTGCTGAGGAATTTTAACTGCATCTTCTAACTAAGCTAGTGGCAAATTGAAAACTAATAAGTTGTATTTTGCATATCAAATACTGCTCTGGGGACAAGCTAACCTAGACACCTACTAGATTGAAACTTCCTGCTCAGTAAAAAAAAACTAATAAAGAAAATCATGACAGCTCATTACATGAAAGAATAAATTCATCACCTAGAGCAGAATAAATGCTATGTTATTACACAGTAATTGTGAAGGCATCTTAACACTTTTGTTCATGAAAATATTAAATGTTTTTCAATGCTATCTGTAATAAATGTTATTCCAAAGGCAGCAAAATGATGTAAAATGCTTTTGCATTCATTACCTACAAACTGAAACTATCAATGTAGTCAGTTGAGCACAGAGCAAAAACCAGGCAGCTTTTTTTCCTTTTAAGCAAAAAAATAAAATTCATAGGTTTCTGTGAGTCTGTCCTCACTGTGTATCTTGGAAATCGTGTCTCTTTGCCCTGTGTTGCTGTGTTAAAACCAATACTGACAATGTTATTGAATATGGTGATGAGCAGTGTCTGTCCTTCAGGACAGATATGCTTCAGAACATTGTCCTGTTTCTGTGTTTCAGAAATTTTGGGTCTAATTTTCATTAATACTGCACTTCAACCCTGTCATTGGTGATACATGACCAGCTTGTACTGCAGCCCAGGAAAGGAGGACAAATAGGGAGAGTTATAGGGATAAACTTCAGTATTTGAAATGATTAAGTTATATTTTACATATAATTATCTTGAAAAGTAATCCATTTCATTGTAATTTAAGTAGCATTTATATAAATTAGACACATGTGACATTTCTAATTGGGTATACTTTAATGGTTAAATCATGAGTTTTTAAAATGATAATTGGGCTAGTTGTAAAATTTCAAGGTCTGTGATTTTAAAATTGAATTGCTCTTTGACTTATGTAAAAGAATAGATTGTTAAGTGAGTGCCTCACAGGAGAGAAGCAGTCTAGGATATTATGATCTAAATTAGTTTTTCAAAGGAATTTAGAGTAGGCAATCTGTCCTCTGATCTTTCTTTGCACACTAAAAGTATGAGTCAGTTATGCTAAGATAGCTTAAATTGAGAATATAGTGATTTAATGAACAGCTGGAATAGTAGAATTCCACATGTGAGGAAAGTGATGCATTAATGGCTTCCCATACAGGTGCTCTAATGAATCCAAGGTATTTTCCACTGGAAGCTATATTTTAAACATAGACCTGCTTGTTGAAGATCCAGTATGACCTTTCTGAGTTCAGAACAAGGATTTGGAAACTTCAAGAGAATCATATCACTTGGAATATCTGTAGTCAATACATAGTTTTATTCTCAATGCCCCATTATTGGTTCATGTCACTGGGGAGAGCAGCAGGAAAACACAGGACACATTTACATTCCAGCAGCACTTCTGAGTGAGCACCCCTGGGTGTAGTGACTTCCCTCTCCACAGAAGCCCCAGCAGCAGGTTTGGGTTCAGTTCCACTGTCTGAGTCTCCTGTGAACAGAGGCCAAAGCAGGGCAGGAGGGCTCCATTGCCAGTGTTAAACCCTGGAGGAGCACAGAGGGCAGCAGTCAAACCTGTGAGAATGTGCTGTGGCTGGTGCTCCACTGGCTGCAGGTCCCAGTGCAGAAACGTGCAGGATGGAAATACACTCTGCAGTGTGATAGAGGAAATGTTTGTCACAGCTTGGTAATGCAGCAAACAGGGACAGCTTGTTAAATCATTCCTACCAGAGCAAGTGAGGGTTACATGGGAGCCAGTCCCTCTCTGGTTTCAGTAGGGTGAAATGGCCCAGGTGTTAGGACTGAGTGCTTTGAGTCATGTGAAAGGAAATGTTTTTAAGTCAATGCCTCATGGCAGACAAGCAGCCCAGGACATAATGATCCAGACTAGCTTTCCTGAGGAATTTAAAACAGGAAGATCTGTCCTCTGGTCTTTCTTTGCACATCAGAAGTATGAGTCACTTGTACTGGGGACATGAGGCTGCCTTCTGAAGGATGGCTGATTGGACAAATTTCAGACTGGAAAAGGAACTGGGGAAGTGAAGAAAGTTTATAGAGTGGTGAGCCATGTGGAGAAGCAGGATAGCATTCCCACTCCCAATACGAAAATGGAGCCCTAGTGATCCTGGAACTGTGCTCAGACCTAGATGAAGACTATTCTTCCTGTTAAAAGCAACTGAGTTTAGGAAGCCACTAAGGGATACCAGAAGTGCCAGAAGTTTGCATGGTTTCAAGGCAGCTCAGGGAAAATAAACCCGTTGAGAATTACTCAATATATAGAAACTATACCTGGCTAAAAAAGCCTCTGAACAGGAAATGTTTGGATGCTGGAGGAAAGGTGGTGGTGTGTGCTCTTCCCTCTGCCTTTGGTATCCACTGTCAGAATTGCCTGTGCTAGCTGGACCTTTCAGCTGGAACAGTTTCTGCTGTTTTGGGGGTTTTCCACATTTTAGAGTAGGCTTTGCTCACAATTGCCAAACTTGATTACTTCTCTGATGATCAGTCAAACCAATGAAATTATACCAGTGTCTTCACTGAGGAAGCAAAACCAAATGCTTATTGCAGATTTTGTCAAACAAATATCTATTTCTTTCTTCTTCCTCTATAGTCTCATTATCATTCAAACTTTGAGCTTGGTTTTAATTAATATGATTTTAATTGACAACCCAGGAAAAATTTCTCACAGCCTCTATTGGAAGTCTGCTGGACCTCTCAGCACAGGTTCAGCAGAAGATTGAGCTTGGGAAATCTAGCTCAGGAAATCTGACCTCAAGCTGTGACAGAAGTTTTGAACCCTGATTCCTCTTCTGTGATCATCCAGGTGGTTGTGTCCCAGTCTCTTGGCTTAGCACTGCTTTTGTAAATCTGCCAACACTGGTATTTAGGATGGTCTTGAAAAAATTATATGCAAAAATAGATTGTTTGAAACTGGTCAATTAGGCATTACCATTCAAATTGTCAGTTGTATTCACCTACCCTGGATGGATCTCTCAGATTAATTTAATCTGTGTTTACTGTCTTTTTTTTCAGTGTTGTTTCTGACAGCATAAATATGTTAATTTCTTTCTATGCTGCTGATGTCTCTCAGGATTCACCAAATAATTAATACCAACATCTGTTTAGTATGCAAATACTGAAACTGAGCTGTCCTCAGGTTGCCATTTGGATGGGAGAAAAATTAGGCTACAGTTTGTCTCCAATCATATACTCAGTTCAGGCTTGTTTTGACATGTTTTTTCTGCTTGATACCTCTAAAAAGGGAGATGGCAATGACCTTGGTGCAATCAAGCAATAGCTCTGAAGCTTAAAGGCTGGTCATTGTCTTGTAGCTTCTCTTTTAGGGAAGGAAAAGTTGTTTCAGGTTATTCTAAAATGGATTATGTTGTTGGCCTTTTTTTTTTTTTTTCATATAATGTACAACAGAGTGACTTTTAATATTGCAGCCATCAGACACTCCCAGTTATGAATACTTTATGTGCAACACCATCACATATAGAAGTGTGTGTAGTCTGCATAATAAATACCTGTTCAGAGTATACTGAACTTTTTTTTTTTTTAATTTACAATTACAATTATAGTCCAGAATTGCTGAAGACTACACTTCAGCAGTCATGTACAGGAGAAGAGTATCACCAGTATTGTAAAAATAGGACATAACTATTCCAGTGCTGTGGCAAGCCTTGACTTTTTAATATCTACCACTGTGACACCTGAGTGATTTATGTGCACATTCTGTTGCTACCACCTTATTCCCAAGGATTGGAAGTGCTGCAGCAAACATAAATAATGAAGTGGAGTGATCATCCTGATCCTGAGAAAGTTACACATTGTGAAAAACACTGTGTTATCACTTGGGAGAATTTGGTGTCATACAACTACAGTATCATGCCATCTTCGTCCTACATTTGCAGAGTCTTTGCCAAAGGATCCAAAAGTTCCCATGTACCCATGAAACCTAACTTGTGCTCTCTTTACCACTGGATGAGGCTTTGCTTGTTTCCCACTGGTGTGAAAGACACTGATAAAACAGTCTGCAGGGTTTGCTGAAACTGTAAGTGCAAGGTTCTGCAACACTCAGGGGTTTCTTGTGTTTTGTTTTGAGGTCTTATAATGAGAAACTGCAGCATGGCAAAGGGACTGTTAAAATGCTGTCAGATGGGCTTCAAAACAAATATTAGCTCCAAAATCAGTGTGGCTCCTACTTCAAGAATCATGTAGCCTTGTTCAAGAACACAGTCCAATTTGATTGAAAAATTTGAGCCATTAGCTTTTTTCTAATAATGTTATAATGTAAGACTTGGAACATGCTAAAAAAACTCCACCAAAACACAAAGACCCCATCTATCTTGCATAATCAGGGCTTTTTGTTAGAAATAGTTAGCAATGCTTTGAAAGGGTAGTTTCCATTGGAAAATTCAGATTTATTGTAGCAGTGATGGAGACAAATCAATAGTAATGAAAGTCCAAAGGAGCCTGGAAAATTACCTTATTTTTTGTACTTTGGGTGCGTGGTTCCTCTGAAACGTAAAGAAATTATCTAAAGAAAAAGTACAAGCCATTTTTAAATGCACTCCTAATAACCAGTTACAGTTAAAATTGTGGGGCTGTTCAGAAATATCTGGGAACAATTTGCATCTTTAAGCACTGGAGTAAGAATTTGGAAAAAATCAAAAAAAATCCAATCCCTCTGACGGCTTCTTGTTTTTTTTATTTTCATTTTTAAGTTTATATGAGAAATTAATAACTGACTCGACTCTAATGGAGTAGGCTTGAGATTAAAAGGAGCTAGAATTTGTTGAATTGGTAATAAGGCCAGATCATCAAATGGTTACAGATCAAATCCCAGACTAGAGTAGTGCCTGTGCTGGCTGCAGTTGTAACTGCTCGAGCTGTGCTGTTCCATTAAGGGCAGTAATAGAGTCAGGAGGAATTTGGGGCAGTCTGCTGTCAGTGGTTGATAGAGATTGTTTAATGCCACTTGGGTCTGTAGGAAAACCTCTCTGGGAGACTGCAGACTCATTCTTAGCTAAGATTTGGAGGAAGAATTAAAGAGGAGGATGAGTATCTGAGAACTAGATATTCAGTCTTGGAGTTCTTCTGTTCCAAGAAAGAGCATAATCTCAGATGATGCTAAGGCATGAGGTTAACTAAGACTTTGTTTTTAATATACTTTAGGAAAATAACATTTGATATGTGTTAATGGAATAAAGTTAACCACTTTATCATTATATGGTTAGTCCCAATGCTAAAATAAATGTAACAGCATTTAGTTAGTCCATTTAATTATATTTGACCTGTCCAGCTAGTGAGTTCACTGGAGGAATATGTCTAAATTTCTGGCTATAATACTAAATTTGAATTCATCATTATTTCTGCTAAAGATAATGTTTTATAGTTTTCCTACCATACTAAGATGGTCGTCTCACACGTCATCTCCTAAGATGATGAAGGTAAAAGTACTTTCCCATGCTACAGCCTCACATAAGAAGAGTAGGAATCAATATCCAGAACATTCTGCAGTTGCAAAAAAAGTGTGTTGCTGGAGGATATTATTAACAGTTACTATAAACAAAGATTTGGTAGCAAATATTTCTTTGAATAAGGTACTCAAGTAGGAAGAAATCTGGCAAATAATAAGGCTCAGCACAGCAGTTTTGCTCTAATTCATGAACCTCCATGGCTGAAACTACTCATCAGTGTTTATCAGACAAAATCTTTCTGCTGTCTTCTGAAAGCAGAATTCTTCAATATCTGCTGGACTGTTTCTTCCAGGTTTTTATCCCTTGCATCCTTCCAGATATGTTTTGGTGTCTGCTATTTCCTATTTTTTTTAAGATATTGCCAGACACCTTGATTTATTTTTTTTTTAATCATTAATTACTTGAAAACAATATCTAGTAAAACCAGCTGAAAATACCCTTTGTTTATAATGAAAAGAAACTTGTTGAGAAGGCAGCTTGTGTCCGTTGTTTCCCTGAAATACAGGAAAGTTCCTTCATTTCTGGGGAAGCTTCTGTAAGAGGGAATCAGTCATCTCATCCATTGCAGCTGAGGGAATATTTTTCTATCCCATGGACGTGGGATTCACTACTGAAAGTACTAGAAGTTAGGGATGGAGAGCTGTAAATACACTTTTGGTGCAGATCATGGAATCATGAAGATTGGAAAAGCCCTCCAAGACCATGAAGCCCAACAGTTAACCCAGCCCCAGCACCATGTTCACTACCTCACACCCATCTCCCTGTGCCAGACCCACACGTTCTGTGAACATTTCCAAGGATGGGGATTCCACCACCTCCCTGGGCAGCCTGTTCCAGTGACTGACAATCCTTTCTGGGAAGGAGTTTTTCCTGATATCTAATCTAAAACTCCCCCGGTGCACCTTGAGGCCATCAAACACATCAATTGTTCTCCCCAGTATTTGAAAGTGACCGCTGCATACATCAGCACTTGATTAAGATATTGCCCCAAGTAGATCATTCCTATGTACCAAATGATCTACCCATAAAAATAAAACTTTCTTAATAATCTTTTGGTATTTTAGCATCAGCTAATTTTCTGCTGAGGAGAGCAGAATGTGATTAAGGCAACGGAAAACATTTTATGGAGTGACAGGTGGTCATGAAATTATATTAGCATTTAAATGATGAAAATGAAACCTTTCCTTTTCTGGTCTGAGAATGTCAGAAAGTGAAACGTCAGGATTCATCCTCTCCTCCCATTTCCCATGGGTTATATTTTACTTTAAAAACAGCTGTTAATTCTGTCTCACAAATTATGAAGGATCTAAAAGAGAGTGTCATGGCTCGCTGTAGATACTACTAGAAAACATTTTCCATCTGTGTGACATATTTTGAAAAAGCCCTTGGCCACTCAGAGAGCCAGCTCTGGGAACTTAATCAGATGTTTTTCTTCTCTTGTTAACTAAGAATCAACTCTAGGGAGTGTTGAGATCACCGTGGTATTTATTTTAAATGAGTGATTGAATGATTCCTGAGCCGCTCTTCCGGAAAATGAAGCAAACCCCTGCTTGAGAGGTCACCTCTAATTAGAGATCAAAAAATAACTGCAGATAACTTCATCAAAAATATAAATAACTGATCAGTACGAGTCCAGTGGCTTTGTCTTATAATTAGTCCCGTACAAAGGCTCCTTGAAGTCAAATGACAGTTGGGTCTCCTGCCTCAAACTTCACAAACGAACCAATAGTTTCAAGCTGATGCTCCCTTTGAACTGCTCTCCCAGGATAAATTACTGATGGCCTAAATGTTACATTTACATTTATTATTCTCTCTTACCAAGAACATGCAAAGATGCAAAAGATTAAAGCTGCAATTACTGAAGTTAGAACATTGGAAGTGAAGTTCAAACACCAGAAATTAATGTTTAGGAAAACAGGAAAAGACAATCACCTGAGGCCAGGTTTAACTAAATAAAATCAGTGGCTTCTACATCTAAGAGGACATCTACAGATGATCATTTCTGTGCTCATGAGTTTTTGAGTGTACTGGCAGCTTGTGCAGCTGTGTTTGGATGAAGTTGGATAAGGCCTTGGTGACCAGAAGGATGACCAGGAGTCCTGGGCCTTTTCAATATCAGACTGCAAGGGAGGTAACAGCATCGGAGGGAGTAAACTTGTCCTAGCAGTTGTTCTTTAGGAAAGGTTTCATAAGTGTTACTGAAGTTGTTGATTTTACTTTTTCTTTTTTTAATCTAGGTTATCTTTCTGGTTTGCTTTTTTGTTTTCTCTGTTTTGTAAATTGCTATTTTGGTTAGTTCTTGGATTTGTTCTTTGTCCTTGCTAGACAAAACACAATTCACTGAGTCCCTGTCAGTTTAATTGGGTTTTCTCCGTTTTGGAAGGAGAGGATGAAAACGGGAAGAGATGTTCAGAGAAAGAGCAGGAAATTGTTTGAAGCAAATTTGGGTCTCTTTACTCTCCAAACTCTGCCTGTGTCATCTTGTCTGGAGCTCCATAGAGAAGAAATTCCCCCAGGCTCTGTGCATGGAATGCAGCGCAGCAGGGCAGGGTCTGCACCCAGCCTGCCTCCGTGGTGACAAGTGCGAACCTGTGCTCAGCCTTCCCCAAATATTCTGGGCTCTAGAAAACTTGGCAGAAAAGGCACTTCTGCCTTTGCAGAGAGTGGCTGCACAGGGGGAGAAGAACAGCTGCCATGCCTTGGGTCCATGAACAGAAGATCGGCTCATGCAGTGCCTGTTCGTGGCTGTTGTCTGCTCCATCCCCACACTGACGGGGGCTCACACCGTGGCCACTAATGAGGTTGTTTTTCAAACACTTCTCTTCACCTTTAAAATGATGAAATTAAGCTCCCATAGTTATTAAGAGCTAAAAATAATGATTTGCTGGTGCTCTGCATTGTAGTAGGAGGCGCAGCAGAATATTGATCTGCGCTCTGTGTCATATTATATCTACAATAGGGCCTGATCGATGTGCTATTTCTGAAGCCACGGCTCTCGTGGGTATGAAATTGGCATGGTTTATTGTTAGACTAATGTACACGGACAAATCACAACAGTGTAGTCCAGGGTGCTGTACACGAGCTGGATGAAGCAATGAAAAGGTCAGCTTTGTATCTCTTCTGGTTTTTAAATGGGCTTAATTTTTTTTTATTTTTTTTTTTATGTCTAGTAAACAGAAACGCCAGCGCAACTGGCAGTGGATAAATGCAGGGTTAGAGACATCCCTTATCACACAAATCTCACAGTAAGTGCTGAATGACAGGCAAAAGCAGGATCAGAAAGTGATGAAAGCAATTAAATTACCTTTCTCAGGTCGCCACAAAGGTCAGCAAAACTTTGTGGATAGACCACCTTCTTTATCCAGGGTATAGGTCTACTTTTGTCGCCCTGTTTTTGAAAGCCTTCTGAAAAGTTTATATTTTCGAGTCAGATTTTCTCCTGCATTGTACTGAGAACACTAGCTCCGTTTACATTCCTTCTTGGAGAAGGGAATATGATGGACTGGTCACTTCACCAGTCTGGTTGAGAGGTGGGATTTCATCTTTCAATCTTTTGTAAACTTTGCAAACCCTATAAAACTGTGTATCCATAGTAAATGGGCTCTCTTTTTGGGGGCCTCGGCTGTTCTCTTAATTGTGGTGAAACCGTGTCCTTCTTTCGTGCCCAGTTGCTGCAGGTACTACATACCTTATTATTTAATCACCCAGTGATGTGAGTGGAAAGTCTTGGGTTTTGTTAAGATATATCAAGAGAATAATTTCGAGACTATCAATGGAGTTAAAGTCATGCTGTGCTGAAACGGTGAGAAGAAAGTTTGCTCTATAATTTTTACTGAGTATTTTCTCTTTAAGAGAATAAAGTGCTATTCATCCCAGCTTTTGTGCCACCATAACAACTGCTTGAGAAACTCACTCTCCAAAGGACTGTCAATAAAGGCCAGAAATCAGAATTTAACAGAGAAAATATATTGCTATTGAGGGTCATGGTTGCAACTATCATGCTGTATAGATGTGGATGCCCCCCAAAAGAGCAGAGTGATTGAAGAAGTTATTTCAGTTGTTCTTCACTCCAGTTCTAATAGGTAGGAAAAGAGATTGAGGCTAACAGTGATGCACTGAAAAAAAGTCTGTTGGGGACTCTTAAAAATTGATTTTGAAAGTAAATCCCAATGTGTGTGTAAATATGTCTGTTTCTGGCTTGTCTGTCTTNTCTGAAGCCACGGCTCTCGTGGGTATGAAATTGGCATGGTTTATTGTTAGACTAATGTACACGGACAAATCACAACAGTGTAGTCCAGGGTGCTGTACACGAGCTGGATGAAGCAATGAAAAGGTCAGCTTTGTATCTCTTCTGGTTTTTAAATGGGCTTAATTTTTTTTTATTTTTTTTTTTATGTCTAGTAAACAGAAACGCCAGCGCAACTGGCAGTGGATAAATGCAGGGTTAGAGACATCCCTTATCACACAAATCTCACAGTAAGTGCTGAATGACAGGCAAAAGCAGGATCAGAAAGTGATGAAAGCAATTAAATTACCTTTCTCAGGTCGCCACAAAGGTCAGCAAAACTTTGTGGATAGACCACCTTCTTTATCCAGGGTATAGGTCTACTTTTGTCGCCCTGTTTTTGAAAGCCTTCTGAAAAGTTTATATTTTCGAGTCAGATTTTCTCCTGCATTGTACTGAGAACACTAGCTCCGTTTACATTCCTTCTTGGAGAAGGGAATATGATGGACTGGTCACTTCACCAGTCTGGTTGAGAGGTGGGATTTCATCTTTCAATCTTTTGTAAACTTTGCAAACCCTATAAAACTGTGTATCCATAGTAAATGGGCTCTCTTTTTGGGGGCCTCGGCTGTTCTCTTAATTGTGGTGAAACCGTGTCCTTCTTTCGTGCCCAGTTGCTGCAGGTACTACATACCTTATTATTTAATCACCCAGTGATGTGAGTGGAAAGTCTTGGGTTTTGTTAAGATATATCAAGAGAATAATTTCGAGACTATCAATGGAGTTAAAGTCATGCTGTGCTGAAACGGTGAGAAGAAAGTTTGCTCTATAATTTTTACTGAGTATTTTCTCTTTAAGAGAATAAAGTGCTATTCATCCCAGCTTTTGTGCCACCATAACAACTGCTTGAGAAACTCACTCTCCAAAGGACTGTCAATAAAGGCCAGAAATCAGAATTTAACAGAGAAAATATATTGCTATTGAGGGTCATGGTTGCAACTATCATGCTGTATAGATGTGGATGCCCCCCAAAAGAGCAGAGTGATTGAAGAAGTTATTTCAGTTGTTCTTCACTCCAGTTCTAATAGGTAGGAAAAGAGATTGAGGCTAACAGTGATGCACTGAAAAAAAGTCTGTTGGGGACTCTTAAAAATTGATTTTGAAAGTAAATCCCAATGTGTGTGTAAATATGTCTGTTTCTGGCTTGTCTGTCTTCTATTGCTTTCAGTCATGTGAGTTTCCTTCAGTCTGGTTTGTTGTTAGGTTGAACAAATAAAATAGTATTAAGGTGTCAATTTGGGTTCATAAATTTGCTGTAACTTTTGAGACATATCTTAATTTTCTGAATAGCCAAAGCCATCTTTTGTGACTCTCTATGTATTTTCTTATTAAAAATCTCCCCCTATTCCTACAGTACTCACTTAAAATTGCAACAGATCCTTTGATCCTGAGTGAATTCCTGCTGACCATCCAAACTGCATGTGACAAAGCTGAGCCAAAGGGGTTTTCCTGTTCAGAGGATAACTGCCAAATGCATAAAGAACTCCAGATGTTTGGGTGGGAGGAGTGGGGTTAGAAGGTCCTTGAGTTTTGTTCGGCACAAGTGTGATGTGAAAGCTACATTTAACCTGTGCCCAGGGCAAATGTGCAGGTTCTGATCTAGGCTGCTTGGAGCTGACAACTAAATTCTAATTTCTTGTGGACTGTCAAAATCTAAAGAAAAGTAAGAAGCATTGATAGGTGCTTCTGTTTTGGTTCAGGCACACAATTCAAGGTTAACATCCTAAGAATGATAATACACAACTCAGACTGGAAAGGAGCTGAGAGATAGGAGTGGTGGTATTTTAAAGATTATTTAAGTCAGTGCCCTGTAACTGTTTATGGTGCTGGGAAGCTCTGAGTAGCAAGTTTTTCTGCGTGGCTAATGAGCCTTTTCTGAAATAAGGAGATAAAGCTTCAGAAACAATGTAGATGCGGGAACTCAATGTTACTAAAGAGATGTGGTAAACTAAATAGGTTTAGAAAAGGAATTATGAATCATTTCAGAAGAAAACACATAGAAATGAAGAGAAGTTGTGGATGTTTGCATTTTGAAATATTCTCTTTCCTAAATCACCCAAAGTACTCTCTCAAACATTAGCAAAAGGTTGTATATACACAAATGCCATCATATAAACTACAAAATGCAGGTAATATAAACTGCAAACTACCTGGCCCCAGAATTAAACAAATACATGTTTCTGTTCACATTGATCAGTGTTTATTTTGTTATTTGGTGTATTTGCAGAACAGCATCATTGTACATAAGTTATACAAGAAGAAGACAGGCTAAACTCAGCTCAATTTAAGGAATTGATTCAATTCAAGTTAGCAGGACTGCTTCAGCAAATAAATGTAGACAATGTTTGACATGGAAAGTCTTTACAAACAATTCTAAATGGTATAGGATGGTACTTCAGCTGGTATAAATCACTATTTCCATTAACACTATCTTCAATAGATTTATGCTGATTTATGCTTAGAGGTTCTGGCTGTGCATCTATAGTTAGCTCAGTGGAATGAGGATCCTTTCCTGTATTTCTTTTTGTTTTCTAATAAAAGTATCAGAATTTAGACAAATCTATGGAACCTGTAAAGTATTCTGAGATACTTTATTTCCATGCAAATATAAGGAGATTAGGAATTTCAGTACTTAGGCCACAGATACATAAATTTATATGTGTACATATATCCATGTATATACATCTGTTGAAATTTACTTTTCACAGATAGAAAAGGGATTCTATAGGACTAGCCAAAGGTTTTAATTGAAGTGATTAGATTTCTTTCATTAATCAAACAGACTTAAATAACCCTGAAAAAAATAGATAATGTCCTGAATTACTGAAACTACAGAACATTCTGAGTATGGAACATTTTGTAGCATCAGAGTTACTGCCAGTATTCCCATGTGCACAGCTTCCCATTCTTCTCTAGAGCAAAAAAAAAAAATAGAAATCCCTACATTCTACTGAAATCTGTGGTGCCACTTAGTCCTCTTTACAGCCTTTTAAAAAGTCTGTCAAATCTAAGACTTCAGTTCTGGTTTGGATTTTCTGGTTTGGGGCTGTAATCTGCATTTTGTGCCTGTTCCTTTCTCTGAAGATCCAAAGAGTTGATTGCAAATTGTTCAGAGGGTACATATGTCAACTTTTCTACTTGTACACACGATACTGAACTGGCCTCTGAATTCAGGTGCTTTGTTGCAGGAAAGGTCAAAAGCCAAATAAAACCAATTTAGATTTGACAGCTTCCAAGAATCACTTTCTGAAATAGAAAGCAATTTATATTTTTTTCCCCACTTTGATTAAATCTTACCCTGATGGCATGTATTTTGCTTTATCTTTTTAAGTGAAAATATTGTTCATGACATAAGAGGAGCCCCTAATTTTATTTAGGTTAAACATGCCTCTGGAAAAGGGCAGATCCGAAGAAGCAGGCTCTGGGGAAGAGCAGGTACTCACCTGTAACAGTCAGAAATAGATTAAGCTCTTTAGTACATTATTTCTTTCCCCTCACTGAAGGGTGATTGTGTAGGAAGAAATGTTTGAAGACACTTCAGCTCTTCCAGACGGTGAAGATACAGGGTCATATTTCTGATGAAAATAGAAGAGTTGGTACATCATTCTTGCACAATGCTTGAAAGGTATGGAGAGGGTTTGAGCTAGCAGATATAACTCAGTGTGCTGGGTGTGAGTTTTTGGAGAGCCTGGAGTGCTGGGCAGAGGGCAGTTTAACAAACCTGGCAGTAGCTCTTTGATGGGGCTGCCCTGTGCTCAGGTGAAGAAGGAGAGCCCAGAAGCACTGGTCAAAACAGGCTCTATAACAGCAAACTCTCAAAAAAAACCCCAGGCAAGGGCTGACCTGCAGCTGAGGAGTCCCTGTCTCAAATCCCTCAGAAATTGCTTTGGTTTAATTTTATTAATATCAAGTTTCCAGTCTTTGAGGCTACAGGTGAAATGTAGGTGAAAAGCCTTGCTAATTGTGCAGACAGAAATCCCCATGCTGTGTAATTAGTGCTGTAGCAGTAACCAGCTAAACAGACCACTTAAGGACACAGAGAAAAAAAATAACTTGCAAGTCCTTGTCTACATCCTGGCACATGTCTAGATCTATTTGAAAGTTAGAAGGAAAACTCCCAAGAAATCTCATTAGGTTAATGCTACTGATTCTCAGCAAACCTACGTTCCTCTTCCTGGCACTCCTTTTCCCAAGCTGAGTTTTTGCAGAGTGGCAGAAAAGACTTTATCAACCTTCAGGGCAGCAGTGGGGTGCTGGGCAAAGGAGAGGAGCTGGCAGTGTGTCTGTGGTGGTAAACTGAACTGTGAGCAGCAAGCTCTGAAAATAGAAAGGTGAGGAAGTTTCTATTTAGAAGGTGAGGGAAGGACTTTCAGTTCATTTGATATCTCTTAGCTTCACCCAAAATACAGACTGCATCTTTCTCACGAGAAGATCTTACAGCCCTGTGCTGCAGCTTCTCATTAAGTGGTCAAAAATCTGCCCTCCCATGTAGTGGATATGTGCCAGGAGCTGTTCTTCCCTCTGGAGTGAGCAGCAGTGTCCATCCCTCTTGGGGTGGTGCAGGGGAAGGATCCAGAGTGAGGAGAACACCACTGGCCCCAGCCCTGTGCTTTGCTGCAGGAGGATGCAATCAAACTCCTCAGGTGGAAAATTCTGAGGAAGTGCTGTTGTGAACTGTGCTGTGTTTGGAGAAGTGTGTCCAAAAAGGCAAATGGTATCTGAGCAGCCTCCCTGCACATGTCAATATCCACCTTTACTCATAACTGTATCATGAGAGGCAGTAACATGCACTTTCCTTTCATTCTCAGGGCATTTGCTCTGTTCTTTTAACATAACTGGCAATAATGTTCTGCACCAAGTGATGCTGCTCTACTTAGGTAGAACTGCCATGTTCAAACTGGATTTGTAGGATCCCTGTTGTCAAGCAAACATGATATTCTACTGTTCTAATACTGAAACTCCAGTGTGATGTGACTGTACAGAACAAGCAGTGTGTCCTGTTGACAGTTCTGTCTTGGACTTGATGATAAAACACTGCAAAACATTTGTTCAGGCCCAGGTAATTATTATGAGTTTGAGAGATTATAAACCACACACAGGAATAGATTTTTAAAAACTCAACCAGAACACAGATCTTTGTATTTTTTATGGATTCAGGGAATGTTTTCTTTCTGCTAGAAAGGGTTAGACTTGACAGCCTCTGTAACAGAAAGACATCAAATAACCTCTCTAATTGCTCTAATTACTTCTGTGATCTTATAAAAAATAGACTGAAGGCAAGTAACTACACCATACCCTGCATGGAAAATGTAATGTTTTTTCAGGTTACCTCTGAAAATGTAATTAGAAGTAATCATTTGAGCTGTGATAGGCAAAGTGAGGTCTTCAGGTAAAGGAAATACCTCTTACTAAGGAGTTAATTTACAAGTATACACTGGATATAACTATAGGTAAGACATATTAGCTCTGAGTTGACTTGCAGGGGCATCCTGCCATTGCCCTCAGAAAGAAAAATGGGATGAGAAATGGCTCCTGTAAACCAGCCATGAGGGTTGTGAGAATGCAGTATTCCTTTCTAGCTTTAGTTAAAGTCAATACCATGCAGAAGCAGACCTGCTTTAGGGAGCCTTTTGCCTGGGGTATTTAGTGAGTTAATGAGGAGCAGGTTCAAATCCTTGGTGTATCTCAGAGAAAAGCTGAATTTAGACCTCTGATTTGTCATTAAATTGACTGTTTGGTGAATTGTTCTTACTTTGGGAGAAAGTTCCTCTGCCCACAAGCGCAGTAAAACAAATGAAGGTTCTTCTGATTCAGATTCTATTATTTGTTCCCAGTATGACATAATTTGACATAAGGGTGTTATTGCTATACTACAAATACAGACATTGATAGACAAAAGCATCAGAATAGTGCCCACAGTGCCATTTTGGGCATAAAGTCACCAGCACATATATACATTATTAATGTTAATTTAGAGATCTAGATGGAACTAATACATCAGAACAGTAAATAGTAATTCACAATCCAAATTTTCATGCATTTTATTAGTGGAACATTACTACAAACCAGAAATTTACTTCTAGAGCAAAAAAATATCTCTCTTGTCACTTCTTCCCTGACTCCCCCACAGTTTTTATCAGAGATACAGTGATTGCTGTTCATACAAGGGAGAAAACCATATTCTTTGAGAGCAGTGATCTTTTTGCCCTTTGTGTGGAACTACTGGAAGCAACGTGGTCCAGGACAGACGCTCAGGTGTAGTTCAGCAGCAAGAAATCCTGTGTGCTGAGGAGCACCAGCATCAATACATGGTGGTGTGCAGCTTTCCCCATGTTTATGTGCTGTCTAAGCTGGGGAGGGGGGGAGAGAGAGAGAGGAAACAGTATTTTGGCACCATTTTATTCTTTTTTTGAAACCTCTTAATGGCAGAGCAAATGCAGGCATGGGTATAAATTTCCCTTTAAGGAATGGGATGTTTGCAAGTAGAGACACACATGCCATACATTTGGGCTTCCCTAGGAGTTTGAATGTCAGATGCCAGTGGATGTGTGAAGGAGTCTGATATTGAGGTATTTCTAGCCCACTGCTAATCAGGGACATAGAAGATGCTGGAAGATTTTCTGCTCATACCACACTGCGATATTTTCCATCTACTTATTGATTACCTCAATTTATTTCACTTGCCTCCTAAGCACTGAATGTTTCCCAGAATCTAAAGAGTGTCTTTGCAGTATCAAAAATTTGTCAGAGCATCAATGGTATGATGGTATATCTTTTACCTAATGAAGCTTTAAACCACTCTTTCTCTGCCTAAAAACAGCATTCAGTTTCACACAACAAAAACCTGATAAAAATTTGCAGAAACTGGTTTTTAGTGCTCACTTTTTTTGCAACAGCTGAAAACTGGGTTTGGTGGACCAAGCAAGAAGGCTTATTTCTGAATCATGAAAATAGTTTTTCTGTTGAAGTCAGGCCTCTCATTTCAGTGGGAAGTTGGATCTCTTTGCTGCTTCCAAATACAGAATTGTGCCCAGATTGTTCTGACAGTCTCTTAAATGCACAATGATTATCCAGATCAAATTCCAGGAAACAAGTTCATCTCTTGAAGTGCAAGTTCCACATGTTCCCTCTCAAATGCACAATGGGTCTGCTGCTGCTGGTTAGTCTGGAAGATAACTCTAAGGTGGAACTCCATCCAAATAATGCAGTTCTGATACCTTCATCAGTGACAGTAATGCTCAAAGAAGAAAGAGGAGGTTAAACCTTCTCAAAGCTCCCAAAGTGAGCAGAAAGGACTTTATACTCTTGATGGCCTTTCTTGGTAGGTTGCTGTTTTACAGGACTTCTAATGTATGTTTGAATGAAGTGAGGATGCCCTTTTTGCCAGGCTGAGCTTGCAGACAGGGTCCCCAGCTAGAGAGAACTCAGCTCTGGTGACAGGGCTGCAGGGCAGGTGTGCTCTCATTGCCTGTGCTGAAGGTGACTGAGGAAGAGCAAAGGAGGATTTCTTTGAGCACTAACATTATCTTTCATCCTGCTGGCCATGCCAGCTTCTGCAGCTCGTTAAGAACAGGAAAATGCAGGATTCACCAGATGCCTGCAGGGCCTGTCAGCAGATGGGATACTTTCTTTCTAGCCCACGTGTGTATTAGGGGAATTTTTCTCCGGTAAAAAATGGTCAAAAGCTGCCAATTATGCATGATTTGAACATGAAGAGATATGTTCCCGCAGCAGTGGAAATTGGTTGTGGCACAAATATCCTTCTAAATATGCATAAGCTTTTCTTTAAAGTAAAATCTTTAAAATAGCAGGAACTATAGCAGTTTGGTTCTGTCTTGTCAGCCCATGCTTCCTTTCAGAAAACAAAGGCAGCCAGAGCTTACCCACAAACGAGTGAAAAGCACGTGAGTCTAAGACTGCTCAGTCCTGAAATATGTGTCACTGGAAGTCACCTCTTCAAAGGTTTCTCTTTATAACAGAAAGGACCTCACAACTGCAGAGGTTTCTTCTCCCTTTGGGAGTGGATAAAGCGATCTGAGGTGCTGGGAAATAACCTCCCCCTTGTTCCCAAACAACAAAGAGGCTTTTGGAGTCTTTTATACAGTCTTACACATCCCAGAGTCTAGGCTTGCTCTAATTTAAACCCTACCTGGTCCTTACTGTGTAACCCTGGTGCCAATTATTATTCTTTTACATCATCTTTCACAGGACTGGTGGCAGATCTGATTCTGCACTGATGTAAGTAGGATTAAGCTTACAGTCATGTCTTATTAAAAGCAGAAAGGTTTTTTCTTTTTAGCTGGTTACTTTTAATCTAGGTGTTTAGGTTCATTTTGAATTAATAACCTATTTTTTTGTTTGTTTGTTTGTTTTTTGTTTTGTTTTGTTTTGTTTAACAAATAATTAGAGATTTCCTGATTAGCTTTTGATGGACAAATCTGATTCAGCTCTAGTTAGCAGACTGCATTGGGAGTCCATTGGTATGCAATTTAAGCTGTGATTATTATGGTGTCAGTGGTGATGAATCTTCCTGGATAAAAATAAGTGTTGTATTACATAATACAAAGACAGGTGGATAACAGATTAGTACATCCACTCCCCTTTCCCTGGAGCATGGAAGGGGATTCCAAGCTATTAATCAGAAAGGCCTTTGGCAGGGCATGTGCTTGGAAACTGGGAGATGTATGGCAAATTGAAGCATTTCAAGACTGAATACAGATGTTCATTTCATATTTTGTTGCTGCACTAAATCCTTTTTCTATACACTTCAGCATTGCCAGGTAAATTATTTAAGGTTTTTGAGATCCAGGACTGGTAGATGCAGTACTGGTTGCTTGCCTTTGGCTCTGATTTTTATACAGAAAGTTGAATCCAGCATTGGTACAGTCTGAGAGATGTGAAAGTACCACAGCCCATTCAGATAACACAAAAAAAAAAAAAACATGTTCTGTCTTGATGTGTGTTAGATGTAATATATGAATGTTGGGGATTAATGGTTTAAAGATTTTGTATTATTATTATTTTATTTATTTTTAAAGTGGATTAAACTTTGTGAGAGCAAATTGGTGCTGTAAGAGAGCATGGGTCAATAATTAGAGCAGAGTCCTGGGATTCAGGAGAACTTTCTGCTTGTTCTTTGTTCGTCTTCCTTTGATTTGAATAAATCCTGTGAGGCTGGACATGGGATTTCTCAGAACCACCTAGGAAAGTTAAACGCCAGCTTGGATTTTGTCTTCTCTCTTCTATCTTTTTGTGGTGTTACCTTTTGTATGTTGTGGGTTTTAATACTTCTCTGCCTCAAAACAATACAGGTCTTTCAAATCCTGTACTTCTGTGGTGCACACAGGGCTTTGAGGTCTTCAGTTTTGAATGACAATATCATTATGAAACAGTGTACCAAGATCTTGAAAAAGTAATTAGTGCTGAAATATTCTGTCACTTCTCTTTAATTTCATTTAATTTCTTCAAATAAGATTCTCCGTTTGGTACCAATTTTTGTTGATTCTGTCATTTTCAGGGAAATTGTCATTTTAAGTATTTAAACCTTGAACATTTATGCAATATGGAATATGTGCTTTTATTTGTACATTGTATGTGTTATGGTGTTTATTCAGGGCACGTCTGTGGGTTTGTGGTTAGGTTTATCCTATTTCATTTATTCAGGATGTTAGGGAGAAAAAAGTTTGAGATCACATAAGGACTCAAGTTTGGTGTGCCAGCGACTCAAGTTTGGCATCTTCTTGGTTATCCTCTGCTAATTAAAGAAATTAGAGACTTGTAGAGAGTGAGTAACTCTTCCTCCTGTTTAAAACAAGCAATCTGCAGTGCATGGCAGTGACTCCTGATGATTAGGAATTCATCTGTGGTAGCAGACAGCTCCCTTTATAACCTACCTGCCTATGCCTCTTGCTTTTTAAACAGCCCTCCCACAGATCCACCTTTTAGCAGCTCTTGGCAAACACCACAATAGTTACAGCTACTCTTATCTTACACAGGGCTTTGTTACTCTTACCATAGCCAGATTGGTTGTGATGGCAGTGTCATCCAAACCCATCAGAACCACCCCAGTCTGTCACTCAGGGTGAAAGGCACTGTGCAGCAACTGGATGCACTTGCTCCACAAATTTAACACTTTCTTCCAGGAAGTTGAAAAAGGAGCATTAGAAGCATGGCCACTGGAAAATTTGAGTAATTCCTGTCCCTAATGAAAGCAGAAATAGAGGTAATGCTTCCCACTATTATATATTCTTTGTTTCCATTCCCTATCAGGATCGGCAAACAGAAGCAAGCAATAATTAAAAATTAGCAGGTTAACAGTTATTTCAGCCATTAGTCATTAAAAAAAAAAATTTCAATTTAGTTCTAGGAAAATGTCACCACCAGCTTCTACTTAATTTGGCTCCTCAATCTCCTCCTCATGGCTGAGCTAAGAACAGTTTTCTGAGAGCTGGAGGAGCAGCTCAGTACTGTGTCTTCTGCAGCATTGCCACAGGAGTCAAACATTATCAGGCAATTATTCTGGAATATTTGCTTTGACGTGAGTTCAGTACAATAAAGTAGTACAAGGTTAAAGACATCATAGGTGTAATGGACTTGTCAAAGCCTATAAGGAATTTGTGTAATTCTGTGCCTCACCCATCATCGTGAGGGTGTAACAGAGCTGCCAGTTCCACAGCAGGGACTGAGTGGGCTGGAGTCTGCCCTTATTAAAATTCTTATTGTACCTTTAGCTGGGTGGGGTTTTTTTCTATTATGGCTGGCTTTGACCACCAAATTCTGATTCTGTTACATTTGAGTTTGGGAGGAAATGTCATAACCGTCTGCTTTTAATTCAACAGAAATTCTAGGGTATTTTATTATAGTAACATCACAGAGCAGTGTTCTCCAGATCCTGGGGCTGCAGCAGAGCTGGGGGAAACCACTCACTCACATGACTGCTCCTTGCAGCTGTGTCTCAAGCCAAAGTCAATGCCACCACTTTCTTCACAGGATCTAGATGGAGGAAGAACATCAGCCAAAACTGAGGCTATTGGAAGTGATTGGAATTGCCCCATGAAACAAAGGGATATGCAAGTCACCAGGGCAGGGAGGAGTTCAGTGGTGTGTGGTTTTTAATGAGGATTGAAATGAAGTAGCATAACCAGCTACAAAGGCAGGTTCCCAAACCAGAATAGTTTAGAAGTGAAGCAGATACAGAGCAGCTGTAGGCATTTTCAGTGATCTAACTGTCAAAAAGCTGGAATTAAACATCAATTGCTGTGGCAAGAAACATAGTGATGATCCACTACTGCTGGGAAAATTTCACTGTATCTTCTTTCTGCTTGACATGATGGCTAGAGGGGGTTTTGAAGGTGAAAACATGGGGTTCCCCACCCCTACTATCAGTGATTCCAAGCTGTATCTGTAGCTGAATGCCTTTGCTCTTGTAGCTTTCATTTGAGGAAGAAAGATGTGCTTTCTCTGTTACAGGTTACACTTTTTTTAAAATAAAACTATTAACATGCCCTAGATGTCCACTTACATCTCACATGGCTGACATCCAGAGATGCTTAAAAGACTTACAGAGTCTTCAAAGCTGAAGATGCCCCTGATGTAGACATAAAGTCTACATTTCTCCATTTTGCTCTGTAAAGCAGCCCATTTAAATGAGAACAGATAGTCCTTAATGCAGTGGCACTAAAGATGCTGGCAGCTGAAACAAGGAAGCTGCCCATGGAATAAGGTTAAGATCTATTTTGCTGCCGTTGTGTAATTCCTTCAGGCAGGTGCAGACTGAAATAAGGCAAGTGCAGTGGTAGTGCCAGGCCAGGACCACACTGAGCAAAAGGAGCCTGACTCTCAGAGGTGTCAGCCAAAGTTTTTTCCCAGTTGCTTCGTTTTGGGGAGTGGAATCAGACATAAAAGAGCAAATTGTGTCCTGTGTTTCTGAGCTGTCAGTAATGGCAGCAGCTACTATCCCAGCAAGCAGAGAAGCATTTGTTTCCAAAAGTATGCTTTCCTGATTTTCAAGTTATTTGGTGATCTCTACAGACAGACAGAGCAATGCTTTTCTCCACCTTAAGTTTGTTGAGATGCCAGCTGTGCTTAGAGCTGTTTCTTGTGATGCTGGAGGGGGGAATGAATGTATCTATTTGAATTTTGATGTAGAATTCTGTTTGTGACTTATTTGCAGCACTAACCACTGCTAAAGGGCATTCTTTCATTTGGGCACCTGTTTTTATTCAGAGCCATGAAATCTGGAGTCAGAGTTCAGTCATTTTTGGTAATGCTTTCTGAACCATGTTGGAAAGCATCTTCACACTCAGAATGTCACCAAGCTGTGTCTTGCCCTGCTGCTGCTGGAAGCACCTCCCTGCTGGATCTGCCTGTGTGGTGATTGCCTAACATGACTTTGTCTGAATGCTCTGGGTTAGTAAAAACTCCTGTCTCAAGGATCAATGCTATCCAGATTGCTGAGACAGGATGGAAAAGGAAGGGGGGCAGTAACCATCACAGCAGCTCTGCCGGGGTGATGATGTGTGGTTAAAGGCAGTCATCTATCCACAGGACCACAGAGCACTCTTGGTGCTCCTCAGCTGAAACCAAGCCATGGGACCACAGTCTGAGGCAGCCTGTGAGACATTTTCAGGTGTATCTGCATAGAGGTTTCCCCTTGAATGTTAAGGCTTTTATCAGTTCCTCTTACACCAAAAGGGATTTTGACTTTTAAAGCAAGAATTGCCTTGGATGCTTTGTACCAATGAATAGTTGCACGTGCACATCCAGAAGGCTGTTGCGATTGCATTGTAAATGCAAATGCCTCCCTGATATATCCTGCACATTTTCAAAAGTGGAGAGACAAAAATACAGCCCAGAGGATTCTGTCCTCTTTCTCACTTATGGATGTACATTTTTCTTTGGGTATGCCAAAGAAAGTCTCTAACCCTTCCAGCTGGCTTGGGCTCATTGCTTTCTTGCTGCCTGTCTTACTGTAAATGTTCCTCTGCTCACTTCTTCCTGGCACACACAGTTTCTCTTAGGCTGAGTTTTAATTCTTAATCATATGTCTTGTACCTTAATTATAGTAGGGGAAATCGTGTCTCCAGATCGACACACAGAAGGAACCTTGCATACACCAGTGATCTTTTCTTACACGTTTGGCTCAGCTGTCCTCACAGCATCCCAAGAGCTCTGCTCTGTTCTGATACACAGCCCTGCCTGCCTTGGGAAGGCAGGGACAAAGCTGGCAGGTAGCGAGCAGGGAGGAGACAGAAAGCTTGTGAAGCAAAGAGAGCAGAGCCTGCCTGTTTTGTTCTCTTACAGAGTCTTCATTTTGCCAAAATAAGAATAGGTCCTAGTAAATTACCAGATCTGGCTGTTCATTTGTATATGTATAAATAGACACACACACATAAAGGCATAGGAACCCTCACGTATATGAACATGTGTGCCTATTTCTGTGTGTGAATATGTCAGAGCCCTTCCACAGAGGTTACATTGTGCTTCTTCCCATCCATACCTCATCTTCCCCCTGAAAAACTGCAGATAACAGCTAAGGAGACCTGTAGTTAGAAACAGCTCCTTTAGAGAAGCAGCTGCGTTATACAACATGGTATAATATAAAGATCTGTAAAACAACGGTCTGTGAGCTTTGTGTTGAAAGCTGGTGCAAAGAAAGCTCTGGTTGGCATCTAGAAATCTTGAATCAACCCATTTTTTGGGGAGTGAGAGATGAATCTCTTCCTGCTTTCCTTCTGGTCTGTGTACTTGTTTCTTTTTAAATTCCATCTATGCTTATGTGTGTGTTTTAAGCAGCTCTGCCTGTCAATGCTTTAAATCAATACCATTACAGCTCTATTTGAAGGTAAACTATTTCAAGAGGCTGCTCTACCCTGCAATTATATCATGTGCTAAGTGAGTGAAACTTTCAGAGGTATTGAAGGCTTCTGTGTTTGTGTTTTTCTTTTCCATTTCACCAGATGACATCCACTGATAATGGCCTTAACATGATGGGAAATTAATTGAGAGAGCATTTCTACACCGCCATAATTTTATCATCCATCCTATTGCTGCTATTAGCAGGAATCCATAACCCCGTGGGTGCTTTGAGAGGATCTCTTTTAGCAGAACCCAAGGTGTTGAGGTTACACGGTCAGCTCCTTCCATCTGCTGGGTGTCAAATCACTGTCGGAAAGAAATTACTGCTGTATTCTTTTTTTTTTTTTTTGGCTTCCAGCCCCGTGCCGTGGGGCAGGAGATGGTTTGTAGTCAGCCACTGGGGAGAGCAGAGTGCTTGTGGCCCCCGAAGGCCTCTCTCAGGCAGGTACTTGGCGGAATCACCGCGCATTTACACGGCAATCAGACCTTCTGGCTCATCGGGGTGGAGCAGGATGGCAAAGTAATCGTCTTCCACCGGGTGTGTTTATTAAATTGTGCTGGCTGAATTTCCCCGTGCTGAATACTACAAAGCAGGTTTTCTTAAATCCCCAGCAGCCCACCAGCCTTCCTGAGTTCGCAACACTGGAGATGTAAAATAATTCTCTTTCCTTCAAAGCCCGTTGTTTCTTCTTTCACATTCTTAAACAACTTTAGTAAGTCTTAAGCTGATTTATAAAGCATGCTGTAACTCAGAAGAATGGGTTTGGAAGTGGTTGATGTAGGCTCTAGAGTTTTTCTACTTACCTTGTGACTTTCACAGGTATTTTGCTTATTTTCTGAATAAAGTGCCCCTGTTCCTATTCTCCTCCTCCACCATAGGCTAGTAAATTGGGATAAAATAGGGTTTTGCTCTCTTTTCCTCTGCCACCAGTAGCACTACCTCTGTGAAACAGATTATAGCTGTGACTGTGGCATGCTCCTCAGCAGCCATGCATGCTGGAACCTAAATTTTTCCTCACCAAAATGTTATACTAAAAATAATGTGTGCTTAGACAAAAGATAAACTGTTGTGAAAATTCCCCGTTTTTCACTTGAACCTTACTGCTTCTAAGTACATACTGAAAAACCTCAAGCTTGGGATTCTCTTTTCTTTTTCTATTACTTTCTTCCCAGTTCCACTTTGCCATTAAATGGGAAAAGGAAGAGGGGTGAGTTAATCACTAAAAGTATCAGATATTTATTATCTGAAATGCACCTGTTTCTTTTTAAATTGTTATTATTTTTCCCCTTAAAAATCTTTCCTGGCCCTTTAATCCTAATTGTCGTCTCTGATGCATCAAGTGGGATTATTGCTGATCTCTGGCTGCACAGATCTCATGATAATTAAGTAGGAATCACACTTAATTTTTCCTGTGCAGCCAGTTGACGTGACTGAGTGCACAGAGGATGCAAATTACTTGTGGGAAAGTGAGATTCTACCAGGTCTTGCCTTCAAAGTGGAATCACAGCTTAAATACAACCCTAAAATGACACTTAGTCCTCGCTCGTTCCTTCTGTGTGACGTTTTCTCTCTAGAAAATCATTCCCTCTGTTCAGATTCCCCTGTGGGGAATTCCTTTTGATTGCTGCTGTAGAAGCTGAAGTCGTGTGAAGGGGATTCAGGAGCCCAGAAGGAGCAGAGCTTGCTTTACTCCTTCACTGTGTAGAAGGAGGGCTCAGGGTGCTGCATTTCCAGCATTTTCACCTGGGTGAAAATAATGTTGTTCAAGGTCCCTCCCCGAGTAGCCCCACCACGAGGATGTGCTGTGGCTGCGTGTGCAGCAGGGTAGTCCCGTGCCAGAGTCCTTACTGAGGCTGCCCAAAATTCAAACTACAATTACAGGCCTGGCACAAATGTCAGTGGAGAACTAAAAACATTATCCTCTGGATCACATTTTGCAGGAGTACTTCTATCAAAGGGAAAATACTTCCACAAAATGTTGGAGTGCATCTTCTAGAAGGAAAAAAAACATCAAAGAGAACCAGGGATGAATCATCCTTACTGTTATTTTCCCTATAAGGTTACCAGATATTCTGGGACTTGGATGATTTTTTTTTTTTTTTAAAAGGAGACTTCAGGAAATTTTTCTTATGTCACCTCTGCCATAGGCTAAATGTGGTACATAAGAAGAACAACATCTTCTTGACTAAAAACACAAAAAACCTCCCAGCAAACGCATCTTGCCTTTTGTAAGCACTGGAAATTAATGCTTGCAGGAGCAGAGGGAAGAGGGAACCCACTTCCTTGTGGTTTGCCTACAGGAATGTAATGTAACAATTATAAAGGTTTGGTTCAGAGGGCTCCCAGCCTATTGTACCTGCCAAAGGAGCTGCAGTTACTCAAACTTCTGCTTTTCAGCTCTGCAAGGACTTCAGAGCTGTTACTGAGTTCAGGCCTTTTCACCACCTGAGTAAAGTTACCTGCTATGACATTTGTGGGGCTCACAGGGGACTGAAACCTTCCAGGATATGAACCTTGGTAAGGTGTCAGTGTGGTTGTACTGTCTCCATTACTTCAGTAGTACCTGTCCACCAAGGTATCTTTGAAAGGAAAGAAAACTTGTGTTTTGTTTTAGGCACTAAAAAAAAGTGCCAAAATTCCCACTTTTTTTTTTTTTAATCATATTTATTAGATTTTTAATTTGCTACTTTGGAAATTGTTTGTTGCTCTGTTGAGTGTTTGTTGCAAGATTTCCCTTAGGGGGAAACAGAGATTCATANTGTAAGCACTGGAAATTAATGCTTGCAGGAGCAGAGGGAAGAGGGAACCCACTTCCTTGTGGTTTGCCTACAGGAATGTAATGTAACAATTATAAAGGTTTGGTTCAGAGGGCTCCCAGCCTATTGTACCTGCCAAAGGAGCTGCAGTTACTCAAACTTCTGCTTTTCAGCTCTGCAAGGACTTCAGAGCTGTTACTGAGTTCAGGCCTTTTCATCACCTGAGTAAAGTTACCTGCTATGACATTTGTGGGGCTCACAGGGGACTGAAACCTTCCAGGATATGAACCTTGGTAAGGTGTCAGTGTGGTTGTACTGTCTCCATTACTTCAGTAGTATCTGTCCACCAAGGTTTTAGGCACTAAAAAAAAGTGCCAAAATTCCCCCTTTTTTTTTTTTTAATCATATTTATTAGATTTTTAATTTGCTACTTTGGAAATTGTTTGTTGCTCTGTTGAGTGTTTGTTGCAAGATTTCCCTTAGGGGGAAACAGAGATTCATATCCATGATCACATATCACAGTATGAATAAGGCTTGCCACACTCCAGTTGACAAGTAGGAAATATTAGTCAATAATGCTGGAATATAATTGGCTTTATCTTCCCATGTTGTCACTAGATACAGCTTCATTCTTAAGGAGCCTGACCTGAGAAAGAAGGACATATTTCAGATTCCAACAGGATTAACTCACTGCATGAAGGAGCTTTGATAGAGTTCAAATGTTGCTATTAACCTAAAACTTTTTTTTTCCTCCCAGAGTAAGCAATGGTCTCAGTTGTGATGCTTATTTTCGTTGCTGTTTGTCTTAAGACACTTAAATGTTTACTATTTTGATTGGTATAGCTGGTTTACAAATAATATCCCTCAAGTTTTATGCCAAACAACATCTGAACCACAAGAAATAGTTATTGTAGCTCTTAAAAATAATAAAATATATAAAATTTAAAAAAAAAGAAATGTCCTTTTAGTCCTCCTTTCATAGCAGGCTATTATTGCCTTTGTTGTTGCTGCATTAAACATATGTTTGAATATGATCTTCTAACTTTCATTGCTGTTGGGTTAGGAACACAAAGAGCTTGCCCCCGTCCTGATTAGCTACTCTTGTGCAGCAGCACAAAAAAAAAAAAAAAAGCAGCAATGGTAATTTCTCAGCTCATTAGGTGCATATTCATCTTAATAGGGCATCAAAGTTAAAAACTGTAATGCCTTCCTCTCATTTAATACTCCAGAGAACATTCGAAGTAACCACATGAAAGCAAAAAGGATTTGAACGTTGCAGCTGCAAAAGTAGGTGTCTGCTGCAAAAGTAGGTGTTTTCTTCCCTCCAGGCTGAGAGGAGAGAGACAAATACTTTTTATCCTTATCCTTATCCCTGCCTAACTTGCCTTGCTGTGCTAGCCACTGGTCACTGGGGCTGTGTGAATAAAAACTTTGACGTCTGCTAGTTTTTCTGGTAGGTCAGATTTTAAATCCACAGTCTGCAAACGTTTGGAATCAGCTGAAGAGCACAGTGTACTGAAATAACTTCCAGAGGTTTCATTTTTTATGATTGTGTGGTTCCTGATACAGAGACCCTCCATCATCATGAAAAACTTGCTGTGCCTTGAAAAATTTAGGCGAAACCCCTCCATCCCTAAAAATGTTATCTTTGCATACAGTAATTGTGTCAGCTTAAGCTCCAAGCTTTAAAACGGCACCAATTCCTGTGGTTTAGGAAATAACAGCGCTCAATTCACGCTGTTTACTGAAACAACGGCACTTCCAGAAACTGCTGCTAAAAGTGTTTCAGAGCTGGTGCCCAGCATGAGTTTTTGGGGCGTGTTTCCAGATGCAGCACTGAGCCACGTGTGAATGCCAGGCTTCCTGACTCGGCTGCGTGTGAGTGCCGGGGGACGCTCTCCTGGCAGCGTGTGCAACTAAATTTGCTCCCGGTTGTAAAAGTGTTCTGCAGCACGTTGATTTGAGAGGCTGCTGTTCCACCCCCGACAGAGCCACAGAAGAGAGTATAATTTGTATTCCATGAGCAGTAAGGTAGGATGTAGGGTATTGAAACTTTATATTGTGTGGAGCATGGAGTCTCCCAAACCCCAAATTCTCAGTAGATTTTGTTCGCCTCTCCCAGCCGCAAAACGATGGGTTAGGTAAAAATAACTGCTGGTAGCATGAGTGCTCATTCAGGATGGCAAACAAGTTTTTCTTCCAGATTGGAGACATTCTCATTTTCTTTCAGTTCTACCACCCACATTAGCAAAGTAGCAGCCTTGCTCCTTCTTCCAATACCTCTGAAAGGAAACGTTCAATATAGACTATATTCCACTTGTGTATTTTGCTTAAAAGGTAACTTTTATACATAGAATTCCTACAATGCATTTATGATAATTTATTAACATAGCAAAATTTTAAAAATAGATAAATTGATTACATAATTCAGAATGTTTTTGTTGGAATATTAATAGACTAGAGGATTGAAGCAAATGAACAGATTTTGGAGAAGATGTGAGGTAGATGAGAAAGTGACAAGAAATAGTGGGAAGCTCCTTAAGAAATAGGATGAAAGAAAACAGGGTGGATCCATCCCTTTAAAAGGCACAATTTAACTGGACAAAGCAGGAGATGCAGGCAGAAAGCATAAATTCCTGATCTGATTAAACTGATTAAGGCTCTCCGATTTCAGCACAGTTGTGTGGGTTTATGTCAGCTGTGAGGATTTATCCTTAAAGGGAGCCAGAGATGAGTGATAATCTTAAAGGGCATCCCTTTAAGACAATATGAATGAGAAGGTAAAGCAGGCTCTGAAATACCTGTGGATAGGAAATGCCAGTTTGGGGGTGGTAAGAAGTGAAAAAAGGGTTGATGAAAGAGAAGGAGGCTCTCTTTGAGAGTGGCTATGAGGAACACTCTGCTCCTATACAGAGCTTGGACCTCAGTGGAATAAATCCTGTTTTTCTAGTCTTGCCGTCTTAATTTTCTCAACTGTATTTGGCATCTTGGAATAATAAATATTTTGAGAAACCAAGCTCTTGGCTCTAAGTCACTGAAGGACAAGGGAGGCTGCTGTGTTCAGGTAGTGAAGCTCCTTTCTGTGAACAACAGCAGCAACACACATACAATTATGTAGCACATGTCCAGTGGTTTTCTTTCCTTTTGGTAGCTCAGTTTAGTGTCTAGTTTAAAATTTTTTCTATATTGCTTGTGCATTAAATATTTTATTAGGAAAATTGCAAAATAACCTATTGATTGTTGCATCGATGTGCGTTAGAGAAATCCAGTGATCTGGCAGCTCCATTCTGCCTTTGTTCATCGTGGACATTACTTGTGCAATGATTTCCTTGTTATATTAGCAAATACTGCAACATTTCAAGGTTTGGTGCTGGCTCTCAGACAAAAAAAAGATTGGTCTGTGTCAAAACAGTTGGCATTTGAGCAGGATTTGGATTGATCTCTTCTATCAGGGTGCTTTAACTTTCATGAAGTAATTTTCCAAGCTGCAATGAAACAAATTCTGCTGGATTCATCCCTGGTGGGGGATTCCTGATGGGCACTTGAGCTAGCTGTGTTATGGAAGAGGTAAACAGACCTACACATTGGCTTGTTTTGGCTTCAAAATGATAAAAATGTAAACCAGTGACAATATAGGTTGTTCTGCTCGTGTCATTAGTGCTGTACTGATTTTAACACTTATAAGGAATTAATTTGTGGATTTGATGAATTTTGAAGTCTGATTAAAAGCCTATGGTTTTAGGTTTGTGAACCTCCTGTTTGTAATAGCTTGGTTTCTGGCAGTGGATATGTGTGGGTTTGAGACTCGGGGAAGGCCAACAGCACAGTGACCACATATGGGAGGTTTGCAGGCTTGGGAATCACAGGTCTTCCTTTTAAGACTCTCTTGAGGAATACAGCAACTTGTAAGAATAATCTCCTATCTAAAACCCAAGCACAAGTTCCTCTATGGAACATAATAGAGGAGATGAGATGGTCCAGTCCTCCTTTATAATAAACAGGAGATATTCTGTAATTCACGCTGCAAAATACATATTCTCCTGAAAATAGGAGCCTATAAACAAGCAGCCACCTGCTCTGTATGACCTTGTAGAGGCTCTGTTCTTTCCCATCTGCTAGCCTGTCAGGGTAGTGGTTACAGCCTTTTCCTTCCTTTCTCTATGCCTTTTTATTTTTAATTGAGCTGCAATTAAGCAAGAACAACACTTAAATATTCTTCAGCAATTTCTTTGGACATGCACAGCACACTGATGTCCCTGGGCCATAACTTATAAACTCTCTGTGAGGTTGCACCAGTGCTTCAGGTTAAATGGAGAAAGGCCTATCAGAGGAGGGGACAATATATCTCTGGACAAGTTTTAATGAATTTGATGGTAAATCTCCCTTTTTTTTTTTTTTTAATGCAAGGAGATCACCTTTTGGGTGAAGTGGTAGGTAGAATAATGACTGATATCTGCATCACTACCAGTATAAATGTCCTCCCTTCCTTTTAAGTAAAATGCTTATTATTTTCACAAATTAGCACATTTTTGTGTTTCATTAATGTTTCTCAAGTATTCATTCTGAAGACAATGTGATGACAAGCCACTGACAAAAAAAAAANAAAAAAAAAAAAAAAAAAAAAAAAATCAGCATTGCACAAATTAAAACAGACTGACTTGTAGTGGAGAGAAGGAAAAGCAAAAAACCATTTGTACACTTCAGCTGGGAAAGCAGTAAAACCCTGAGAGGAAAAATGCCCGTGCTGGTAACACAGGCAAACCTGCTAGCTGAGCTCCCAGCACCAGAGGCTTGGCAGGCCAGGCTGCAGTGCTAAGTATGTGCCATTCCTGCTAGAAGGTGTCTTTTTTTGTGCCTAGTCCTCGTTTTTGTGGAGGTTGTTTCTGGCCAGTGCTTGTGCTGGGTGGCAGAAATCATCCCTGCTACAAGAGAACGCTACAAGGGACAGTGGCTGCTGCTGCCAGGGGAGCCCTGCTCTCAGGAGGCCTTCAGATTTGAGCAGCAACAAAGCTAAAGGGCACAGATAATCCTATCAGGATGGCAATAGAAAAACAGGGAACAGGACAGAGCCCTCAGAAAAAAGACCTATTATTTGTCAATAGGCATTTGTGGTGAGATATTAAATTCAGTAAACCCATAAGGTGGTGAGCTTCCATCCATGCAAGTGAGACTTCTAGCTCTGGGGGGTTTTGGGGATGTGTGGTCTTTTGGGTTTTTTTAGTTTTGTTTTTTGTTGGGTTTGTTGGGGTTTTTTTCCCTGAGTTTGGGTTTTTTGTTATTGTGGAGATTTTTATTCCCATTAAATCAAAAGGTGTAAGACAATGTAGCTCCACATTTTAATTGCTGGGTACACAGTTTAAAAGTGACTTCTGCTTCCACTTGGTTGTCTGACTAAGCAGTTCTGAATCCCTAAGGGTAAATGGTCCTTGCTCCAAGGACCCTTCTCTGAAGCAACATAAATCAATTATTTCTATATTTCTGGAAATTACTGTACACATTATCAGATGCCCAAAGGACTTTGCTTCAGGTTCATATTTGATTCACATAGAACTGTAAAGGTCCCATAAATGTTTGCAGAATTTTCTCTTCTGAGTTGCTACAGTACAAATCATAAAGGTCTTCAGTTTGCCTTTGTGTCAGGAGACAAAAAAGTGGTTTTTGGGACTGTATTTAATCTGAGTCAGCAGTAATTGTGTTGTCAGAATCAATACAGTCTGGAGAGAGTCTGGAGAAAGGAAAGGACACCCTGTTTAATGAAACAGGAGCTGGTCCCCTGGCTTTGTAAATCTGCCTAAAATGCCATTATGGAGAAGCAAATATTTAGGCTTGGAGTGTGAATACTTACAAGCTGGTGCCTGCAGAAGACAGTGTGCTCAGCTTCTCTTCTGAGAGATTAATTTCTTTGCTCTTATCTCCTCCACAAAGCAAAGTTTATCAGATAGAGAGCAGCATGGAACTGAGAAAGGATGAGTGAGCAGGCTGCACACCCTCTGCTTGGTAATCCTGAGACAACGTTCTCTCTTCCTTCCTTTTTTCTTTAAGCCTGACTTGTTAAAATTTTCTATGAATTAAGACAATAGAGAACCTGAAACTGAGCAAGAGGAGGTCTGGTGGCCAGCTGGAAAATGCTTGCCACCCCCAATTTTTGTGGAAGGGGAAGAAGTGACACAGGAGAGGAATTGCAAGTTGGAACTAGATGATATTTAAGGTCCCTTCCAACCCAGGCCTTTGTATGGTTCTGTAAATTGTGTATCAGCAAGAAGCCTTCCTTCTTTCCAGCAAAAAAATGTTTCTACTCCATGGGCTGCAAGAATATATCCCAGCTGACTTCTAAAGCACTTCTCCAGCTGAATATTTTCCTGTAATTATCTTCCTTATATAATAACTATAGGCTTCTTAATTCAATTTACAATTAAAAAGTGGAAACACTTCTTTTTTAAACACTTCAGCTAGTTTTAAGGACTTGTTCTTCCTTTAGCTTTAAGTTCATCATACTTCTTTTCTAATTAAAATCCAGTTTATTTCCCCCAAGTTGTTAGAAACAAAAGATCACTTTTCTTATTTACGAGACTAAATTGGCTTGCAAAAACAGAACACCCTGACTTTTTTGTCTAATAGGATTTATAATACTATTTTGTATAATCATTGTAATTAGGAATTGTGTACCGCTATTTTAACAAAGTTTCCAGTCAGAAACACTGAAAATCTTATCGTTATTACCAATTAGGAGTGGATCCTGCTCCGAGCCACTATCTTTACTTAGACATAGAAAATCCTTCATATTCTTGTCNTCCAGTTACACCCAAGCAATTTATTGGGCATTTCAACAACTATACCAGCCTCTTACCTGGTGTGTGGTGCCCAGCCATGCCTCTCCATGCAGACATGCAGAGCACACGTGTGCTTTGGCTTTGCTTAAAACAAGAAAATTCACAATTTGGTCATTTTCTTTCTCCTCCATGAAAATTCGAATGTAGACTGTGTGTGTATTACAGATTTATGAGCTCACTGTTCTCCAGAATTTCCACAGCTGAAATGAGTCTAGACACCCTATTAGTGTCTAAAAAGACTCTTGTTTGTGCAGGTCAAATTGATTTGAAGTATCCAGTTCTCATTTCCAAGGTATTATTTCTGAAGGGATAGTTTGGGTTATTTTTGTCTGCTGTGTTAATTTCATGTGGATTGTCTATTGAACAGAAAACTTTGGGGTGTGTTTCTGCAAACCTGCTCAGCTCTTGGAACAGCAGTTGGGAAGTGAACAGAGAACCCTCATCTCCTTTTCCCAGCAGGGATTATTGCTTACATACAGAAGCCTGTGTGTAATCAGATGTTAAAACCTTTCCAAAAACCTTCTTGCGAGTGGGGTTTTGTCCCAGGACCTCAGCAGGTGTTGTTAGCAATTAGTATCTTTATATATAATCCTGACCAATTTCCACGTAACTGTTGTGGAAGCTGTGTGTTAGAGGCTGGTGAATAATCCATGGTATTGAAGGTGCATCTGCACTGTAGTGACACAGTTCTTTCTAAGGCTGCATTCAGACAAACACAGCAGCTGGAGACACACATGGAGCCTGGTTCCAGCTTGAAAGTGAGCAGTGCACCATTAGCCTGCTAATTGTCGTGCCTGAGACAGGTTCTCCAAAGTGCTCAGTGCACTGGTGACTGCCCCCTTTTGAGGATCTAATACTGGGTCTTTGTAAATGATATCTTTCGAATGCTGAACAGTTTTGAGATTCTTGCTTCTGCCAAGGAATGCCCTTTGAAAAAGTTGTCTGGATGCTAAAAGAATTTCTGAGCTCTAAATAACCAAGAGGGTGTCCTTGCTTTAACTCTCCATATCTCGACATAACCCTAAGGAGAAAAAGAGTTTCTCATTTCTTTAATTTGTATTGATTTAGAGGATGAAATGTATCAATAAGCGATGTTTCAAAGTCATGCTCTTTCTCTTACTGGCTTGATTTTTGGCTAAAAGCAAGAAGCAACCTAATTAAATTTCGAACTTTTTTAGTAAAGTGGGTGGATATGAGAGTGGTGACCACAATTGCTTGGGTTCTGGAAACGCATTCACCAGAATGCTGATAGCAAAAGAGAAGTCTCAGAGGTGAGCAACATGGAAAAAAAACCCCAAAAATACCCAAAAAACAAAACCACAATGAAACAAACAAACCCAAACTGGAAGAACAGTCAGGAAAAGAACATTAAGTTTAAAAAAGCCAAATATGTACCGCCTAGAGAGTAATAATATTGGTTCAAATTCAAGAAAGCACTTAAACATTTATTTAAGTGCTGCTCTGAATAAGAATACTTTCCTGAGTTGAAAAGGAAAGGAGCTGGCAGCAGTCTATGTACCTACCATCCTGTCCCTGATGTGGGGAGATCATCTCTTGGGGAGATATAAATATTAAAAAGATACATTTCGTCGGTGTAGAATATGATTTTTACTGTTTCAAGTGAAATATTTCTTGGGACTTTCTAAGGTAATAAAATATGATAGTAGTAAACATAAATGATTCCTACCTGGCAGGGAAATCAATTCATTGACCCCAGAGATAATCTTGTATTGTTTGCTCCATTGGCATACTTTAAAAATAAAACTGGGAAAGCAAACTGGCATTTGTAGTGTTAACTTCCTTTAATGATCTTTGGAGGCTGTTGGGTGAAACCCCTCCCTCTTCTCTTACCCTTTCCTATTACCCTTAATATATTATTATCCAATTTAGCTCCCCTGCCAAGGGAATATTTTGCTCTCTGATCTCTGCTGTAAGAGGAATGAAAAAGCACAAGTAAGCTGCTAAAGTCTAAAGGAGCAAACTGCAGCAGGTTCATGCATAATGTAGCCATCACATCTTCTGTTCTTTTAATATTAGTGAGTTCATATGATATTCAGTGCTCACACTCAGAAGAGATAGAGACATATCTATTCCTTACTTATGGATATTATTTCTACCTTAATGAATTCTCTTTCCATCAACAGATAAAAATCCGTGAGACAGAGAATTCCTCCTCTCTCGAGCCCTTTTTGATTATAAAATATTTTTTTATAATTACACATAAATTATGAGTGTTTCGTTTTCTTAGAAAATATATTTTAATATAACTCTCACATACCATATTATGATAATCTGTAATACTTCAGCTTCCAGATGCAAATGTATGCTAAGTAGCATTCTAGACTAACAATTAAAAAAGACAACTGAAAATAAATTTAATTACAAAGCCAATCCATGTCAATGGCATAAAAAATTGATCTTATGCAACTTTAAAATGTATGTCTACTGCACTAAGTCCCAAGGCAGTAGGGTATTGGTAAGTATGAAGTAGGCTTATTTCAGCCATGGGGAAACAGCTCATACAAGCTTCCTAGAGCACTTACTGATAGAAATATTAAATGTTTGCTGAGATACCATTGTAAGTGTTTCCTTCAGATAGATGCATTATAAACAATTAATAGTGGAGGCTCTGCAAGGAGATTCTTTCTGCTGCTTTCAAAGGGAAGAGCCTACAAAGGAAGGGTAGTGTGCAGCCTTTTACATAAATATATAGATGTATATACACATATATATAAAACCAATTAAAACAAAAAAACAAAATAGCTGAGAGCAGTGAAGGGGAAAAAAGCTTCTGTTCCTCACTCTTGTTCAGAAGACCACAGCTACTCTTTGTTTGCCATTGCCAAGTTGCATGCTACCAGACTGGGATTTCTTTTTAATCAGTATCATTTAAAAGGAAACAAATTGCCATGTGCAGAAGAATTTACTTCTGAGTGACAATTGAGTTTAGTGCTCAGATTAGCAAAAAGCAGCCTAGTCATCATCTGATGCACTGCAGAGTGAGAAGACTGAAAACATTAAATAGCAATTTGCTTCTATGGAAAAATCAGCTGGAAGTGGCCACAACTTTGTTTTTAAGTATCCAAATGGAATTGTGCAGATAATAAGGCAGTATTCAAAGACTGGGAAAAGTATGGAGGTTCCTAGTTCAGGCACTGGTGGGTTGGTGTGAGGGAGGAAGAACCTACAAAATGAAGTTTTAGAAAGATGATACTTAATGCATAACTCTTGGCCAGTAACTCTTTTCAGAAAAGTGTGAATTATAGCTTTTTTCTTCCATCCAGCTTTGCTAGAAATCCCTAATTTGATGCATTGAAATTGACACAGAAATTATGAGGAAGCTTGGGATGGGGCGAAATCCTCCCACATGGTACAATATGCTCCAGGCTCGGCAGCAACTCTTTTGGGAACCAGAAAAAAATCTCGGAGTGCTTGTGTGTGTGAGAGGATTTGCTCTAAGGGGGAATTCTTTGCTTTTGTACCAAGCTGGCACTGGGAAATGTAGCAGCCAGCTCTGCCAGAGTGCCAGATAGCTCTTCACAGCCTGTGGAGACACGAGTGGGAGCTGTGCAGTGCAGCTGCGCTGCCAGGAAGGAGCCAGAGATGCCTCTTTCCACGTCCTGGGAATTGTCACTCTGAAAACTCCCTGAGAGATCGATCACAGGCACTTGGTCTTTGAAGGCTTTTGAGAACAGGTCAGACAAATGTGCCACAGATGGCCCTTTGGAGATGTGGTAGATTAGATGACCTCTCAAATTTTTTTTTCACCCTGTTTTCTTGCAGCTCTGCAATCTATCTTTTGAGGAATCACTGGTGCCAATTTCAGATCCTAAATAGCCTAGGATGAATGAATCCTCTTGATGAAATGTTATTCCTCAATCTTGCTCCATATCTTCCAGCTTTTTTTGTGAACATGGTGTATTACCAGCTTGGCAGGCAAAGCACAGGGACCAGAGAGAGACAGCTGGTGAAGACAGCTCTGGTGTGGGTGCAACTGCTTTAGGGCAAAAGAGTGGATTTGGTCTGAACCACTACAAAGTGGGGGGATTAACTGTTCCCTGCTCACTAGCTGCAATGCACTTTCTGAGCACACAGAGAGGATTGGGAGATGGATGAAAGATGGACACAATTTGGGAGGCTCTTTTCTCACATTCACTCAGCACAACAGTTATCTTGATCAGAGCAAAATGATCAGTCACCTGTGATATCGCACAATCCCATTATAGTGACAGCTAATACAGCAATTTCATGAACTTTCTCTGTAGCCTCTCTCTCTGGGCAGACCACAAAATGTTCTCAGAGGAAAAGCTTGCTGGCAGTGAGGGTTCAGGCCTGGGATGGGCATAAATGCTCGTGCACAATTGGAGCACACTGCCCATGCACTGCCTCTCCCCAGCTGGTAGGGCAGCCCAGGGTCCCAGCAGGGCCCAGGTGCAGGGATAGGAGCTGGATAAGCATGCCAGATGTACTTGGTGGGAGTGCTGGCTCATGGTGAATGAAAAGGGACAGAATTGAGTTCTGCAACCACATTCCCAAGGAAAGGTGACGTGTAGTCCTGTAGGCTGGAAGTCCAGCAAGGAGTGGAGGCACCAGTCAGAAGAGGCAAGAAAACAAATATGCAAGAATTTGTTATGACTATGATGTAGCCAAACTTGGTCTGAGAAATGGGGCATCTGTGAGAGGAGTGAAAGCTGCCCAGCTATTTGCCATTTACATGGCTGTGACAAGGTGCTTGTTGTGAATTCAGATGGCTCTGTAGCCAGCATCTGGCTCACACTGAGCATGTCTTTTCAAGCATTGAAAAAACTACCTACCATTTACAGAAATAATTTCCTGTTGTGTCAATAATGCTTCCTGAATATTACTCATTTCTAAATTGGGTGAGGTAGAGTTCTTATCAGCTATCCTGAGGCATCAACCAGGGCATTCAGCTCATCTCACTGAATAATCTCATTAGTCTCTTTCTTTTCCTTTTGGCTGCCCAGCGTGTCCCAAAAGATGGGATGTGCTATTTGTACACCCACCTTATGCATCTGAATCAGATACCAAAACCATGTGTCTTATTTCTCACTGCAGTGAACAGAAAGAGAGCACCCATTCCAGCAGGATTCAGGGAAGGGACCTGGATGTGGCAGGGGTGTCTGCCCCATCCCCTGTTGAAATCACTGATCTATAAGTGGAGTGAATTGATGATTAGGTTTAGGGATAACTGTGGCCCTCTGATTGGAAAAGAAAAACTGCTGCTCTGGATGGGAGATGATTTAGAGAAGCAGCAATTTGAGAACTTGCCTAGAGAAGAGCAGGAGAATGTAAATAGCTCAAGTAAAGTTAATGGGGATAAATAAAAGCCTTTAAAGTACAGTGTGCATGCCTTTGTTTGGGGCAAAGTACTCTTAGGTTAATGTAGTTTGAAGGCTGCCTTACTCCCAGATGAGAAGCCTGTACATGGTGGTTTAACAGGCTTCAATATATGCTCATTAACTTTACACTCTTAGCTGGCTCTTCATAAATTTCTGATGTATTGACTCTTTTGGGAGTTCTCTTGGGTTTATTTTAGCTCTTTGTTGTAGTTTTACCAGAAAACAACAATCTCTGTGATTTCTCAGGGAAAAAAATAACGCTCAATCCCACTCCAAAAAAAAAAAAAAAAAAAAAAAAAAAAAAAAAAAAAAACCAAAAAAAAAAAAAAAAAACAAAACCAAAAACAAACACAAACAAAACAANCAAACTCCAAAACCCCAACCACCTCAAAATAGAAAAAAAAAGGCAGAAATGTTAGCGATGTTAGCAGAGACAGTTGTTCACTGGGGAGCCAGTGTACCTGTCACAGGAAATGCTGAATGCACCAAAAGAGCGAGGCAGGGTCAGTTCCTAGAATGTGATTTGTATGAAAATATGTTGTGCAGTTTAAAGGTCCCGTTTTGACAACCTTTATTATTACTTTATGGCCTTTCAAATAAAATGTTGAACTAGGCATGGTGCTAGTAATACTTATGAAATGATATTATAGAATGCCATAAAAGTTTATAGGGAAGTCATTACTGCGACCGTAAAGCACCGGCTCGTCCCAAGTACCACCAATGGGGAAAGAAACGTGTCAGAGAACTCAGGTGACTTCAGGGGGCTGCTGCCCCCCCGCACACACGGCCCTGCAGGCCTCCTGGGCACACGGGCCTGGGGGAAATAAACCCCTGGCTTTACCAGGACCCATCGGGAAGCGTTTTCTCCTTGCCGTGTCCCTGGGGCTCTCAGAACAGCGCTGTCGGAGCTGCAGAGAGATGGGGATGCAGCGCCTGCCCTGAAGCCGGTGTCAGTAATTATTAACTGCTAATGGCGAGAAAAACTATTATGGTACACAATAGGCTTTCCTTTCACACCACTAATTGTGTGGTGAACTTACTTTGGCAGTAAATTGTCACATCTGCTGGGGAGAGAGATTACACTTAGGGAAATAAAATAAATACAGTTGCCGTTCCTTTATCCCTNCTAGTAATAATTTAAGTTTAATAAGTAAAAAAAAAAAAAAAAAAAAAAAAAGACTTGGCAGAAAGAACGTATTATTTGTTAGACACGGCTTTTGGAGGAGGTAATAACTTTTTTAGGGAATTGATACAGTAGGAAAACAGGTGAGCTTTCACAAGACCTCCTCAATTTGTTCTTTCTGCTCTGGTTGCGTTCCTGGGAGAAGCAGCACCAAAGGCCCGGGCGGAGATCCATTTTTGGTGTCAGCGCTAGCGGGAGGTTCCCTCCGCCCATGTGCTTCCATTTGCTCCTACTTCAGCAGCTTGATCCCCCCTTGCCCTGTTCCCTCAGCCGTGACAAGGCAGCTGTGTGGATCTGGAAATAAATATTCTGGCAGAGCTGAGGGTGGTGTTGGGGACGGCCTCGGCTGCTGGCCACTTCTTAGTGCTGGCCACGGTCTTTGGGGTGGACTCACTGTCCCCTCAGGGTCATGGAACTGATCCTGATCAAATGCTGCTTGGGCAACAAAATCAACAAATAAAGAGTCTCGGTGCTGGGAATAAAAAAGATGGATAGCAGGGAATAGAGAAATTGATCGTTGTTTTGGGTTTTTTTCCCCTGGAGAGAGGTAACTTTGGGACACTGAGGGTCATTAGAGGCTGGGGGGAAAAATGTGTCCCCAAGGCAGTATCACTGTGGACCCTGTGACTTTTAGTTCCTATTTCTAGCCCCTAGTTAGTAATTATTAAATAACTGCTGGCTTTTTCATCTGCTCTATCCTGAAATGTTCTAGAATTTAACACTTCTAATCCTTTTATCAGGGAAACAATATTTGGAAAGCAGAGCCATTCTCACTGAGTGCGTTGCAGTATGATTTCTATTGGTTTTCAGTCTTAAGTCTGTCACTAGTCTCCAGCTCTTTTAAATACTAGTTTTCATTATTATCTATTTCTACATCTAAATGTTGATGTCCTGGCAGGCATTCTGTAGATTTTTTGAGGGATCCAGAAAATGTCCTTTGGTTTTCTTCATTTCTAGAAACTGTTCTGTACTCATTTATTATTTACATTGCAAGATGGATGACACTTTAGCAAACCAAAATCTGTTAGAAGGCAGCAGAAAGATTGTGTTCCATGAACACTTTAATGCATTAGGATAAAAGGGAAGGTAAGAAGGAGAAAATTTTGCAGAGAGATGTTTAATTATTATTTAATTTTTCTCCAGTAATCTGTACACAGGAATTGGATATTTATATTTTATTTAACTAAGAAAAGAAGATAATGTTACAATAGCACTTGTTGCATTTTTGGAGATTCAATTGTATGGTAGAAGTGTATCATGATATAAAGAAAAGAGAAAATGCCTATAAATGATACTTCTATCTTTTAAATAAATATGAAAGGGAAGGCTGGTTCTGATCTGTATTGCCATGTTCAAACTAGACCTCATGATCCTCAATCCACCAGAATTTCAATTAATGGAATGGAAATTTTGGCCAACAGATAGGCAACAGTATTATCCAAACATTGTTCCCAACAGTCTTGAAGAGTATTTCTAAACCTACCACTGCAGCAGCAGTATTTTCAGGTGTGCCTACAGTTAGATGGATGTCTCTATTCCTCAGGGGAATTTGCTTTTCCTGGTGCTTAGTGCGATGCTCTGTATAACATGTGCAGGCAGATTGTCAAAAAGTCACAGCAATCTTTGGGGTGCCTTAGCAATAATCTCAAATTGCTTGAGAGGAATGACAAATCTTTTATTTAAATGTCCTCTAGCAAGAGTCCTACTTTCAAACATATGTCTGAGTCATGTCAGTCCCTCCTCTCAATGCCAGCTGCCTTTTTCTGTGTCAGGTCCGTAACGCTGGGTTTGCGTTGCCCAAAGTCAGATTTACACAGTGCTCCTGTCAGTTTGATTGAGACAAATGCAGAAAGTGACAGATGGGTTAATGGTCCTACCACGGTGTCATCACATCACTTCAGGAAAAGGCATCAACATGCAATCATGGTGTGATGTGCTATTACACTGCATTTGTCTTTAGAACAATTCTGGAGTCAACAGCAAATCAGTGAGCGTCCCTTGGTTCACGATCCACCATAAAACTACACATCCTGCTCCTCTGAGCTGCTGGTATTCTGCCACGCCTTGGTTCCTGCCATTGATTCTTGAGCCTTAACACTGTCTCTTGAGATGGACAAAAGTAGAGCTTTCATCTCTGTTCACAAGAAGAAGAACCAAAAACCACAACAACAACGAAAACAGAAATCCATCCTAAGTTCCAAACCAATTCTGTGCAAGAAGCAGAAGCATCGTTGCAATTGCCTCTGCAGGTGCATAGTGGAATTAGTACTTTTGTCGTTTTCTGTGCTGCCAGTATTGTTGAGTGCAGTGACCATTTAAAGTAAGTCCTGTGATGAACAGCTGAGGGAGCTGGGGGTGTTTAAAGAAGACCTTATCACTCTCTCCAACTCCCTGAAAGGAGGTTGTAGCCAGGTGGAGGTCAGGCCCTTCTGCCAGGCAACCAGCAACAGGAGGAGAGGACAGACTTCAGTTGTGCCAGGGGACATTCAGGCTGGACATCAGGAAGAATTTCTTCTTGGAAAGGGTTTTCCAGCCTTGGAATGGGCTGCCCAGGTTGGTGCTGGAGACATCATCCCTGGAGGAGTTCAAGAAACAACTGGATGTGGCACTCAGTGCTCTGGTCTGGTTGACAGGATGGTGTTGAGCTACAGGCTGGACTCAATGACTTTGGAGGTCTTTTCTAACCCAAATGATTGTGTTATTCTGCTCTTCCCTCTCTGCTGTTTGCAGGAATTCCCCCTCACCCTGCCAGGCTCTGCACTTCTCTGCCTCACATCCAGTTTGAAGATGCATTGGCAAAGTTTGGATTCCTTGTGCTGTCTGCAGTAGGAGAGTTTTTGTTCATTGCCAGCTCCCAGCTTGAGCCCGGTACCCTCAGTGCTGACATACGAAGTTCTGTATCTAGGTTTTTCATCTGCCTGCATTTCCACCCCTTCCCTCTCCTCAAAGCACTCCACAATAGGATGCTTTGGTATGACATAACTTCTGTGAATAGCAAGGTATTTCTGTGAAAATGCTTTGTGAAATGAGTTGTGTTGCATTGTATAGGACACACAATATGATATTCTCTGGAGGAAACAATTATCTGCTCAATGTCTGTCTCATTCAGCTCCTCAGTTTATGGTACACTCTTGTAAGGGCACAAGGGCATGTTTCTTGGTAAAATAATTGTGTTTTAACTTAGAATGTCCTCTTTCACTAAACAGCAAACCTACACAAACTGTGAAAGCAGTCTCATCATGGTCATAAGAGAAGTGAACCTTTTCCACTTAATTTATTTTGAGAAAATACATTTCCTGCTTATTTTGAAGACTGTTATTTCGTTACGTGGATATCCATATAAATTAGATTTCTCCCTGTCTGAATCACAGATACAACATAGTATTGGGAGACCATAAATTGCATGAGTTATTTCTGTGGAAGGGTATCTGTCACACTCCATTCTTTAAAAGTTTTTTAAAATTCTTTGCTTTGGGTCTTCTGTGGATTGACTCACAAACAAAAATCTGCTTTTGTTTTATGTGACTAGATTTAGCCTTATTTTTTTCTTCAAACAACACGTGTCAGCAAAATTACAAGATTTAAATGGTGCCCAGTGATAGTTTTGTGGTACCCTCATAAGTTTGGTTATCTGGTCTCATTAAAAAAAAATTTAAATCTTCAGATTATTAGGTGTTCAATAAGAGGTTTCTTAGTTGTGGCTTGGTTGTTAATAGCCTTGAACTTTTCCTTAGCATTAGCTTTGATCACTGACTCTGTGTAATCACCTCCTATTTAGCAGGGGGCTCATCTCTGTCTAATGTGACCTTACTGATGGGCCAGGTCAGCCAATAAATAGAAGTAAATTAGAACTGGACTGTTGTGGCCTTCTATCCAAAGGCACAGTTGGACTATTTGGACTTTTAAGGATAAGGTGCACTACATATAATCAAATGAAGCTGACAGTAGCAGCAGAGTGGTTACTGTCCAGGTGCACCTGAGGACTTCCCAGGCTTAACACTCATTTAAACAGGATTCTTGGGCTCTTACTGAAGGGAGACAAGAGCAGCTGTGCTGGAGGCTCTTACAAAAGAACTTGTAAAACTTTGTTCCCCCTTAGCAATGTGCAAAGTGTTAAACACTTCTGCAGCACAAATGTTCTTGTTTTCTCAGCCTAAATAACAGAAATGTACAAATAGGAGACAAGAAAATGCCTGTGAGTATCTTTACATATTTTTTTCATAAACTGTAAAGTCTCTGTTAAGCAACACCTATTTCCAAGTCAAAAAATAGTTCTTAGAGTTTTGACACATACTCATGTATATAGAATCTTCTGTGTAGAACTGGGTAAGGGTTGGAATTTTTCCTTTAGTTCAGCTTCGTTATCCAAAATGGGTCTAATTAAATCTGATTGTGAGTAATCTTACACACCCTTGCTCCTGCTTCTGCAGGGCAGATTCAGGTGAGCTTTATTCAGCTCGTAACTTCTCTTCTGACAGGAGTGGAAAGAAGGTAAAATCAGATATAAAAACATTTCCCCCTCAGTAAAGTAATGTCAGTCTAACAGGATCTGCATGGAGCTTTCCTTTGGCAGGGTCAGCTAGACATCATAAGAGTCTGACAGATGATCTCTGATTACCTGAGACAAAAAAAAAAAATCAATATTCACATTAAGTAAATGGTGGTTGACAAGTAGATGGGAAAATATCCAAAGTTTAAAGTAATTGACCCTTATGACACACAAATGGAAAAAAAAAACTGTGAAAACTTTTTCAAGATGTCAAAATATGAGCATGGAGTTGCTTGCTGCAGGCCATACTCAGATACTCTTTCTGCTTATCCATCTCACATTTCCTGATGAACCACCATCCTGCTGTTTTGAATTTGTCAAATTCAAACCATGTGGGAGCCCATTCTCAGCACAGAGCTGAGCTGAGTTTCACATTAATGCAGTGCCTGTCACATAACAATACCTTTTTGAAATACTTTTTTACATGACATCAGCTCAAGTACCTTCAACAAAGAAATGTACCTTTTCAATCCTCTTCCCTCCTTAAGAATTTTCACATAGGCTAATCTAATAATATATATATATATATAAAATTTATGTGCATGTTGCATGCACTTTTTTGATCTGTATATTTATATTCAGAATTGCCCTTCAGTTAAGACCCCTGATTTATAAAGATTGGTTCTGTTAAAATGTTAGTTGTATGTTTTATCCTTATGAAGACTATTCGTTGTTACTTGTTAACTGTAAGAAGAGATAAAGTAGGTTTTTATACATTTGTCATAAGCATCCCTAGCATGGGGGGTCAGGAGAGCCAAGGAAGAGTGATGTAAGGTTAAAAAGAGCAAATTTTCTACTGCAGATGTTTCAGTTCATGTGTGTAAGAGTAAATGCTGGAAAAAGCTAAAGAACTGCATTGCTGGAAGACTCAGCTCCCTTCTGATTATTATGGACACATGCCCTGAACAGAAGCATAACAAACTATTTAAAATCAAACAATTCAAAACCAGAGATGGAAAATGGTTTGTTGCTGAAGCTTCACTGGATGTGACCTTTGGCTAAGAGCACTAAAGTGTTCACACCACCAGATATAAAAATAAATGATGGACAGAAAATTGGCAGGATGCTCGCTGAGGTCTAAATGGTGTAATGCCATGCAGTTTGTAACTTCATGGACATTTGTCACTGCAATCCTGCATGAAGGACACACACTGTGCAAACCCTCGTTAATGTGTAACAATGCTTTTCGGTTTCTGATGGCCAGAGCCGACTCTGATGTTTTCCCTTGTCTTCCCTGAATTCGTTGTGGGAAGCTACCTGATACTTTATGAATTGCACAGCAGTGCCTGCTGTGAAATATTCAAGTACCTGATTATAGCACATGCCTGTACTTGACAGCTTCATTGACAAATTTGTTAAGACTCTTCTCTTTGTGCCCCCTCCAGGGTATTGTGAGCTGCGTGTGCCAGGGGAGGTCACCCGGGAAGGCCGGTGTTCTCGAGAGGAGCACCTCGTTTGCCATCTCATTCATACCTCTCAAGATTTTTAAGATGAATTATTTATCAAAGAAGCTTCTGTCAGAAGTTCGGACAGCACATGTCTTCTTTAATTATTCCTGACTCTTTTCCTCCGGTGGAGCACATGGTGAGTTTCTTGACGAGAGAGTAAAGATGCTTTGTCTTCAGGATACCACAGAACAGACCGAGGAAAAAATGTCTCTCTGTTTGCTTGTGTGCCAGCAGTGACTAAAGGCAGCAATGTCCTGATATCTGTGCCACGGAGTCCCTGCTCAGGTATTCAGCTCCCTACATATGGGAGACTCCAACCAGCACCAGAGGGAGCTGAAATGTGCTGGACTGACAGTTCTGGGTGCTGAAGGTCTTTTTGTCTAATAATCTGCATCTTAATAGACTAGACGAGACAGCATCCAGTATCATCACAGTCCTGGTAATGAGGGGGAAGATGTGTTGAGGGGACACCAGAATTGATTAGCCCAGCATCGAGATCAGGCACATGTGAGAGGGGAGAGTTCTGCTGGGAAGGCTTCACGTGCACCCAACTTGCCTGTTTGGAAATCAGCCTAAGTGTTTCCTGTTCTTTTAATTTTCCAAAGAATCCAGTGATGCTTCTGATGCTTCTCTGCAGGGGAATCAGTCAGTCTGCAATTACACAGCAACTGCATGCAGAAAAGCCAGAACACAATAACTACTTTTTAAATAAAATGTATATTACTTAAGACTTGCTTAAGTCAAATAGTGAACATTTATTATATAAGTCAAATTATGAACATTTGCATAAGAAAATATCCTGTTTGCAGAGACATGTCTGTTAGGACCTTAACATATGGAAAAACTCAAGTAAACAGACATCTGAAGAAGCCCTGGCATCTTTGCAATAATCCCACAAACATCCTAAAACACCTTTGAGAGAGACCAACACCATGGAAGATGCTCTTCTCACAGGTAAGGATTGAAACCTCTGCATAGGGAAAGGTGATTTCATAAGTTCTTGTTCCCCAAAGCACTTGCTAATGCCTGTCACTGAGCAAGGCTGGTGATGTGGCCAAGCTGGGTTCCTGCTCTGGTCCAGCAGGAGCTGCCGTGACTCCTTACACAGAGCACACTGAAGAGAAGGCTTTCCCATTGACTCCTGAGCTGTTGTTCATTTCAGACAATGTTTTGTGAAAGACAATTGGTAAAATACCAACAATTCTTGCATAGGGGTTTTAATTAACCAGAGCAAACCATGCACTTTTTCACTTGGGTCTAAAATGTGACTTTAGGTTTTCATTTAAGCTTATTCCTTTTCAGGAAATTGGAGCTGTATAAATGCTTGATGTAAAAAGAAAAGCAGGCCAAGAGATAAAGTTGGAAGGGTGGAGCCATAAAGAAAGGAATGAGAGTAAGGGTAAGGGAAGGACAAAAGCTAAATTTAGGGAGAAATATCTTCCCCTTTCATCTATGAATGAGTGTTGAGCAATGAGTGTTTTGCCTACAAAGTTCCCTTTTGAAGCTGAGTTACCCACGCAGCCTCCACCTGCCCCCCTGGTTTTGTGCCATGGTCAAGGCTCTAAATAAGTCTCAGATGGGCTGGCTGGGCCCAGGGAGTAGCAGGCAAGCTTGGTTTCTTGCCTGTGAAAGAAAAAGTCATTGAGTAAGAGCAAACAGGAGCTCCTTCTTCACCGTCTGACAACAGATACAACAAAGAAACTTTGTGCTTTATGAAATGATATGGTTAAAACAAGTTATGCTGATATTTCCAGTTTGGGGGGGGAGGGTGTGTCTCCCTTCCTGGAGTTAGCGGAGGTCCTGCTCTACTCAATCTCCTTTCTTTGGAGTGTTCCACAATAAACCAAAGGGGAAAGGAGCAAGTGAGCTGCCTAAATGATGGGCTTCTGGAGAAGATGGGACTGGTGGTGTAAAGAGTGAGCTCTGGAGGTACAGGAATGACTCTGAGCCCTGTCAGAGAGAGATGCTCTGGTCTGCTCTTCAGGGTTCTTTGTGATGAGCTCTTCTGAGCACAGTGTGGGCTGTGGTCTCAGACAGCAGGCTGGAGTTTTGTCCTTCATGTAGTGCCTGTCTGGGGGGTGTTTGTCAAAAGGGCTCCTTAGGCTATGGGAGAGGACATCTCATTTTCTGAGTGCTATAAAAATAAGTGTATTTCCATACTCTTAGTTTATCATGTTTGCATGCTGTTGGCTCATTTGTCTTCAACTGGTCATTTAAAAAAAAAAAAAATACTTTTGGGAACAGAATTTTGGTCCCAAGAAACTTCTGTCCTGGTGAATCCACCCCACCATTACCATACATGAGATAAACCTAGTCTTTAGCTGCTTAGTAGGCTAGAAACCAGTTTTACTTGCAGCTGGGGAAGGAGGTGTTGATGAGGAGACTGTCCCAACCAGTTAAGCTGCCATCTTCTCAGGGATCTCATTACTTGTGCTGCAGAGCATCAGTGCTGGCTGCCCAGGGCTGAGGGGTTTCTCAGCCAGCCCTCAGCAATGTGTCCACTCCTGTTGGTCACCAGGGGCCTCAGGGATGGGCTGTGGCTCCCTTGCCTCCTCTTGGCTTGGCACTGAGTCTCCAGCACCAGTCTCTCTTTTCTCTGGCAACACTTGCACTTCCATTTCTAACTATGAACTGCCACTAAAGCTTAGGATTTTTTTTCATTATAGAGGTTTACTCTGTATTTCTCCTCCCTTAACAATATAAGTGTATTTTTTTTTTAATTATTCCTCCTGTTGTTTCTCTGCCTTCAACTAAGACCCTTTTGATCTGCAGCTCTTCTTCCATAGAAGTTGTCTCTATGTCAAACCATACACATGTTTTTCTCTCAGTATTTTTCTTGGTCACCTCTGTGATAGCCTTACTTACTGCCTCCTGTTTCAGGGCACTGTCATTATTTCTTTTCTTGGATAAGTTAGAGAAAATTTGGAAGCTCTCAATACATAATTGCTTGAATGTGGTTTCAAAAGTCTCCCTCTTGATCTGTGTGACCAAAAAGGAAACCTTCAGTTCTTTAAAGATGTTTTTTCTCCAAAGTACTGATGGAAAAATTGTGGGGTCCTCTGATTCTACTGAAACTAGCTGTAACGTGAGATAGGGGGAAGAATCCACTTGAGTTATTCATTTTAACAGAAAATATCTGACCTTTCTTTTTCCCAAGGGTTTTGAGCCATTTCTGCACATCTCTGTTCTGCTTTTTTTATGATCTTGTGGTGTTTCATGTGCTGCTTTCTTTTTCTTTTTTTTTTTTTTTTTTCATATTTTATTTCCATGCATAGAGTGTCTAAATTTGTTATAAGTTGCACAGGAAAAGAACTCTGTTATCTATATCAATGGACCTCTGCAACAAATCTTTCCTGCCAAACCATATTTACTGTACATACTGGTTTTTTGAAACAGCAAAATACTCATTTGAGTAGAAAAAACAAACTCATTTTCTTAATTAACTTTTTTATGGAGGGTTTAATACGTGTTCATTATAGAAATTGCAGCTCTCCTCTGAAAAATTGACTGTAAAAAAAGTTCTTTGTGGGGTTCCATATTTGTTGTGCCTTAGTGATTTTCATATAAAATACATGCAGGTTGAGACTGAAAAGATGCTTTTGTTTTTCTACCTGGCAGCCTTGTGCATTCAACAGAGGCTCTGGCTCAAGCTGAGTTTTTTGCCTTCCCATGCATCAGCACCAGCAGGACAAATTACAGCTTCTGTTTACACCTGCCTTTATCAGTGTGCTTGTGCAGGTGTGACAAAATACAGCCTAGCAAACAGTTCTCCTTGTTGTGTGAGGGGACTCAAATCTGCCTTGCCTGCTGTTGTGTTGGCTCTATAAAACTAACAGGACTTGGGAAGGGGGGAAATAATTTTTCTTTTTGGCATGGCCACAGGTACGTTTACACTTAAGGAACACGTCTTGCTAGACAGACAAACAAATAGTTGACATCTTCACACAGTCATATCCTGAAAAACAACTGTGCTGCTAGCCAGGAAAATAAATCCTTTTGAATTAGGCAGCAGGTTGTGTTCTTAACAGCTTCTATAGGTGCCTGCTTCTGGGAGGCTGTAGCATGGTGTTTTTCCCTAATTCCCCAATAAAATAGAATTTTTTCAACTGTTTAATTTAAAGCTGCTTTACAGCCCAGGGTTGTTGGACAGCTTCTGTTTGGTGAGTATTGTGTGGACAGGCACCATCAGCACCCAGGTTCCTGCAGTGCTGCAGGGGAAAAGAAATCTCTTACCTAAAAATTCTGGTGGGTTCCAGTGTGAGTTGTCTGTCATTGAGGCAAACAACTCGGAGGCACCCAGGGCAGCAGATTTCACTCCCTGGAGGGCAGTTTGTCCTCTAGCATCTCTGAAGGTTTTCCTGAATGGCCCTTGGGACACAGTTGGCTACTTTGTGGATTAAAGTGGATCCAAAGTGGATCCAAAGTGGAGATGGGTCAAAATAAGCCTTTTCCCAGGGGACAAATTCACACCTATGTTTACTTAAGTTTTGGTAAACCAAGCAACGATTTGGTTTCTGAGCTGCTGCCAGGACACTGCTCCTCTGCAGCCACCAAGATCTTGAGTCACGACACTCTGGAGCTGCTGCTTGCAGGCATCTCTTCCTAAACCAGTGTATTCAGAGGCTGGACCAGGCTCTGTAATGCTCATGAGTCTGGAGATAATCTTTTTGTGCCATTCTGGAATCTGCTATCTACAATGTGAAATGGACAGAGGAGAAATCCACCTGCTGCTGTTCATATATTAGGAAATCTTGATGGATGTCAAAGCAATTGCATCTCCCTTCCCCATCCAGCCCCTTGGAAGTATCTAGCAGGATGAGGGACAAAGGGGATCCTTGAGTTCATTCTAGATAAGACCTGCAAGATTTATTTCTGATTACAGTGTAGATACACATAAATGGAAGAGGTGATAATTTTGTTGACTGGTTCCATGTGGTTGATGTATTTGAGATTATCTTAAAATCCCCATGTGTGGCCATAACTATTTTGTTTTATCCCTGTGATTTTTTTCTCCCACATGCTTTTTTCTTCATTTTCTTCTTATAATATTGACACATGTTCATCCAACCTGAGGTTGCAACTATAGTAAGCACCCTTATCATCCATCTTGTCACAACAGCACTGTATTGTTACTTTCAGTGAAAAGGCTCTGCATATTGTTTTAATAAAAGAGGTTGTATTTTACTCTTTTGAACTATAAAATTGTCAGTAGAAAGACCAGCATAAAAACCCTGACAATTAATTATTTGCAAATGGGTTTCTTGGCACATAAGGAAAGGCTTTCATTTTGCTTTTAATATAAGGAAAATATGATTAGAATTCACCAGAGGAAAAAAAAAAAACCCAAACTTGTATAGTTCATTTGAACTGTATTGGGCATAAATAACAGTTCCACACTTCTGTTTAGATGAAGATGCTTACCTGGAATTTTAAATATGTGCCCCTTAACACTTGGCTCCTAATTATTTTCTGTAGTGTCTTTTGAAGTGAATTGTCATGTAGCCCAGGTTGAACTGGTTTGCTCCTTGGTTTTGTACCCAAACTGCAGTACTGGGTGGGTATCCACCAAGTGTTGAAGTACCTCTGTATGTCCAGGTCCTCTAGCTCTCTCAGTTGCCAGAAATAATGGCAAAAAATAAAAAAGGAGAGGCAGAAACCAGAGGAAGGGTTCTCCACATGGGGACCATTCCTGCATCCAGCAGTCTGTGAGCTGAGGGCCCCGTGCCAGGGCTGTTTGCTTTACAGCAGTGATACATGTCCTTCAACAGGTGTCAAATTTAGAAATCCCTGGGCTTCACACCATTTCATGGGCAGCACATTCCTCAGAGCCCAGTGGGTTTATTATCCTTGTTGCCCATTTCTTTCCTTGAAACAGGGGGAAGGGAAAAGCAAGCTCTTTGCCTTTGTCCTCACCCTCTGAGTTGTGCAAGGGCCCCCAGCCCTGTTTCTGTGGATGTGTTTGTAAGGGCAAGACCTCTGTAAGGACTTAATTCTGGCAATGAGACAGTATTATCAGAAGTCTCTTTTTGGTTATTAATTGAGACTGTGTGTTCTGCTGTCCAGGGAGTAGATTAATTCCCAGGCAGTGGTCTTGTTTCCTTCTTTCACGGTGTGAAAGTACTGTTTTGGTGGGTTAATTATCTGTATGTAGCAAGGAACAAAGGTCAGGGATGTGTGCTGATATTCTGAATGAAAGAGAATTTTCTAAGCAATTGCTGAGAAAAGTCAGCAGTTAAGAAAACAGGCTGGACTTCAGGCTCTTGGAGACCATAATCACTCTTCTTCTGCCTTCTGAGGTGCTGCTTGTGTAAAGGTCATTAAAAAAAAAAAACAAAAAAACAAAAAAACAAAAAAAAAAAAAAACTTCTGTTACTAAACACAGTCTTCTTGATGCCAGGAGACATGAAAATAGCATGCAGAACATTGCCTCTCCATTCCTGCTGTTTGAGATGTAGTTGTTTGTTGTGCCTATGAGGGAGCAGATCTCAGGAAATTAATGAGCTGCAGTCTTGTTAAGCATGGTAGAATTTAATGGAAAGGTGGTCTCAGTTTCTGGGACCCCGTTTTTTACTTCCTCTCTTAAACTTGCTAAGGAAGTATTTGTTAACTTGCTAGTCATGCATCCTAGAGGGGGTGGGAGATGTCTGATGTCTCCATGTTTGTAACAGGAATTGTTTTCCACACTGGTGTCCTGTTCCAATGTGTTTGCTACTTAGAAACAAATATGCAACATTTTATTTTGCTTTTTACATTGTTGTACACAAGCCTGTGTGTCAGAGTACATGGATTGGGGTCTGCAGAGAATTGGCCTGTTCATTACCAATTAAAACCAGAAATTACAGAGCTTTTTGCTTTGGTTTAAGATGGCATCTCTGAGAAGTGATTTTGCAAAGGCTGTCTTAAGCAGCTCAATCTTTTGATGAAAACTTGAAGACTCAAAGCACCATGTTAATTAGTGGAGCAGCAAATCAATAAGTGTATCACTGCTTCTTCATCCACTATCCAAATAAATGAGTTCAGTATTTTATATCTGCATTTCCCTTCTCTACCCCTCACCCCAGTGAGATAAAGAATTTAAGATCTTCACTGCACTTGCAGCTGTATGAAGGACAAATTAGAAACTGCTACTTTCTGTGAATACAACAGAGTGATGTATTAGAGAATTTTTTTCAAAAATTATTTTCATTGGAACAGCCAGATAAAGTAATCTATTTTAGATCCATCTTTGCAAATAGGTTCTGTTGAAAAGGCTGACTGCAAAGACTGTTTGCCTCTCTGAATGAATCTTGCTTTTGAAAAGTGTTTAAAGATTTAAGCTTAGCCCTAGACATCAATTTCCAAAAGCTTTTGGATTTCCAACAATGAGCTTAACTAGCCTCTAGAATAACATGAAAGGTAGAAATGTCTAGAATATCTACTGGAAAAGCCTCTAATATCTCAAAGTGCCCAGTTTATTTCTGGATTTAATGTTAAAACTGATGGAATTTTTAAATGGGGAAAAAGTTCTTCTAAAATATAATCATAAGCTGCTCTAAAACACTGTTCTGAACTGACTGGGACAGATACTGTTTCTTGCATACCTATTTTGCAGTAAGATATGCTGCTTGAGGAGATGATTTACTGTTTCTGTCAAAAGGAGCTGCAGTTCCTGTTGCAAAATTGTTAGAGGCTGAGTCTAAGGGGATTAGCAGATTCTAAGTTTAAGCTTTTTAGTGTGTCATTTGGTTAATTTATGGTACCTCTTCTAGTGGCTGTGGAAATGGTCTGCTTCCTAATATGGTACCATGGGTAGCTTTATAGAGAATTTTAATTGCCTTGCAGTTAGCATTTTTAACTCTCTTCTAACCCCCTTCTTTGCTCATTCCTTTCCAGAAGTGAGGATTCCTGCTGTTTGACTCCAATTTATCTACTTTATCCTGACTGCTTCTGCATTGTAACACACATATGTTTTAGGTGTGGGGATGGGAATAAGCAGGTTTGTAGGAGTGATGGTCAATATCTTCCTTAAATGTTTCAAGTTCCATAATGATAAGGAGGTCATAGAGGACTTGCCAAGACGTGGCTGCATCAAAACTGTCGCCACCTTTCCGTGCCATTTTAATTTGCATTACAAGAGAAAGAAACAAGTTTTTCATCATTTGTTGCCCAGCTCCTCTGTCAAATTTGCTCTGCTGTGATGATTGTCTAATCTAAGATGTGAGTTAAGTGTTATTTCAGCTTCTGGGTGTGCCTTTTGAGTTAGTTATTTCATAACTTGGCATGAGAACCTGGGGGATAGCAGAATCCTGGCCTGCCTTCCTTTCCCTGTAGTTTCTCCAAATAACCTCTTTGGGTGTTCAGTGCCTCCCATGGGGTGCTCTGGTGGTGTTTTTTATTTTTTTCCAAGGGTTTTTTGATGGTGTCTGTTCTGTTGTCAGCTCTGTATTGGTCACTGTGCAGAAAATTGAGAAAAACTGGGAAGGGCTGTTGGCTTTTACTGCCCTCTTGTCCCTCTCAGTTCTCTCTCTGGGTTATTGTTCATTGCTGGAGGGGTGGTGTTTTGAGGTTTTAATTAATATTTTACATGTTTGTCATATGTTTCTCAGGCCCACCCTATCTAGTCCCTTTCTGGGATTATTAATTAAAGTGTTTTGAATCCCAGTTTTCCTTGGGAAGTTAGAGTTACAAGACCAAGCTGGCATCAAATTACCTGTGTGTCTCCTTATCACAGAAGGTTATTGGTGAAATTAATTTCCTTCTCGTAGTCTCCAATTAAAGTACAGTTTATCATGATGTACTTTATTGTGACTCACATGAAAAGACTTTAATGGATTATTTTTCAGCAGGTGAAAATGCTATTTATAAGGCTTTGGGTGATTTCATGTGACATTGCTTATACATATGGGAGGAGAAAGAAAATTCTTGATCAGTTGATGGATTATTTCTAAATTGACTTTGTCCTTAATGTTACAGTTGCTAATAATGATTTATAATGCTTGACCATTTTCTCATCCTTTAGGAACAGGTTTTTAAAATTGCTGTATTTGAATGTTCTATTCCAAAAAACATTGGGTTTGGGATTTTTTTTTTTGGCACTTTTATTGTCTTGTTCTGTTCTACAGACAGGCACAGCATCATGCTAGAAATTATAACCTTGAAAGCTTCAGTGTTGCTGGTGACCATGAATATGTTTGTACAACCTGAGGAAAGCCCAGTGTAATTATTATCTATCAGGGAATATTACTCTGGTACTAATAACTATTTCAGAAGTAATAAAGTTTCAAAGGATAATAGGGGCTGTTTTCTATTGGGATTTTCAATCTACTAAAGCAGCTACCAAGCGTGCCCTTCGTAAGCACCTGAATGCATGTTTGAACCCACTCTTTCAAGAAACATAGCTAAATAACTCCTTATTTTTGAGGATGTTCTCAAGTGTTACAGATGTCCAATACCTGGGTTTTAATATTAGGAGAATCATTTGAGTTTTGAAGGATTTTGATGCTAGTTTGACAGATGTGCTTGGTAATCCCAAATCAATTTTGGTCAGATTAGAATAATTTGACAGGTTTAGCTGTTGATGGCGGGGGTGGGAACATTTTGCTTCAGTTGCTCTGCCCAGCTATTCTAATTAATCTCCACTTAATTTAAAGAAATTACTTACTGTATCTGATAATGAGTTAATTTGTAATTCAATTAGCAGCGCCATTTGCAAGCCTTTAATGTGAGCAGAAACACCTGCTGGACTGCTCAGCCTGAGTGACACCTGGGAGGGGGCGAGATGGATCTCCCTCCCCTGGCATGGTCACACCACTGCCCACAAAGATGGACTGGCACCACCTGCCTCAAGAACACTACATTTGTACTCCTTGTAAGTAGCTGCCAAGTGGTGTGGCCAGAAAGGGGTTTTTTTTGCCTGCAGTGTTCTGTATTTGGGTCCTGGTATAAATTGACAGAACCTTGAGGTTTAGGACACCCCATTCCCTTGTGGATTGCTTTGACCCAGCTGTTGGCAAGGAAGTGCTCTCACTCTCCTGCAATGCTAGAATAGCAGATTGCTTCTCCACAGCCCCATTTGCCACACCTCAGGTCCTGTGGAGATTTCAGGTGGCCATTTAGCAAAGACAATAGAGCAGTGTTTAATTCTTTTTTCTTGTCTCTTATGCTGCTGAAAATGGAAGGACACACTACAGAGTTTTTTAATATTGCTAACAATGCTCTGAAGGCTTGGGAATTTGAAGAAAAGGTGAATACATGAATTTATTGGATAAATAGATATTTTGAGCTGTAATCTTGGCTAGACTGCGTTACTATTTTTTTTTTTAAGAGAAAGGAGAGTTTTAGTTTTGAGAAGTTTATGGTGAGAATACTGACAAACAGCTCCATTTTAAAACAAGAAAACCCCCAAAGAAACAACCTACTCCCTGACAACCCACCCAACTATAAAGCCCTACCAAATATCCTGCAGGTCAGGCACTTTATAAAACTGTTTTACATCTGATTGCTCTAATTAATTGAAAAATGGAAACATGTTCTGTAGCTTCGGGAAGCTGTAATGCAGTGAGGAATGTGGCTATAAAGTCATCTGCTCAAAATGCTTACACAAAGTACCCAGGCCTTGTTAAATAGAAATTTTTGGGGTGAGTATGAGAATGTGACCTCAAATGCATATAATTATATAACCAGCGTAGATAAAGCAGGTCTGCAGAAAAGTGGCACAACAGGAAGGGTGACAGAGGGTGGCATAACACTTAGTTCACTGGGAAAGGAAAGGACAGAGGAGGAAAAAGAGATCAAGTGTCTGCATTTCCTACTAGACTGTGACTCAGGGTGGGATTTAAGCCAAATGACCAGATTTAATGCTTCTAATCACTTTTTTATTCTGCAGTTCTATTTTTCCCCTCCATGACTAGCACCATTTAAGAAAAGACTTAACAGGCCAATGTTCATCTTAATTATGCTCTTTCAGGTTTGTGCACACTCACAATGCCAAGTATTCAAGGCAATCCAAATTTTTCCTGCCTTTGGCAGAGGGAATTGGATGCCTGCTCCTAACACTTGTATCCTATGTGCTGTATGTCACAGCCCCATTGAAGTAAGAGTGGAAATGTTCAAATGAGGTTATAGCTCCTGAATATTTTAGATGTTTAGAATCACAAATAGAGAAAGGTAAAGCAGAGTTCGGCTGCCAGTTGAAGACTGCTGATATGGATCTCTCCCATTTGAGAGTTGCTGGTTCTTGGCATGGTGGGTGCACAAATGTAGTGAGTCCTAAACATGCACTGTGGTGTCTGCATTCAGAATTACACCAGGTGCCTCCTACAAAATTATTTTTAAATGAGAATCAATGCAAAATGACAGCCACTGTTGTATTTTTTTGGTTTTAGTGTGTTCTAGGGACTTGGAGGTTTTTACTGTAGTGTGGTTCCCAGGAATTGAAGCTGCTGTTAGGACAATCACTGGCTCCTGTTGTTTCTTTGTTTACATGACTGGAAGACCCTTCCTCTGTGGTATGCTTTAAGAGCTCTTTATTTGTGGCTTTTATGAATAGCAAACATAAAAATCCTAAAATTTTACCACTAGAATTTACATGAATTAATTAAATAACCGAGCAATGTAATTAAAATATCACAGTAGATTTTTCTTTCTTTTTATTTTTTTGTCACTGGCTTTTATGACTTATTGTTATTTCCGTGTTCCTGAAATATGGTTTCCTAAACTGGAATGCAACATTTAGAAATACATTTCCCTTGGTGTGCAATTCAAGATGACACCAATTTAATGTCAGCTAAGAGTTCTTGAACAACTTAACTCTGATCCTTAAACACTTTCTAACTTACTACTTAATTCCAGCCAGGGTTTTTGGTTTTTTTTTCCAGATGGATGTATTAAAGATATTCTTGGATTATTGCCAATTTACCAGGTCACTGTACTGTCACCAGTTTACCTACTCATTTTTTCATCTTACTGTCAAAATAATCTTTGTGACCCCAGCACTTTCACAAGTGTTTCCAGCTGTATGTGCCTCATTATTGAACAGCATCAAACCTGATCCCTTCAGGACTTCACTCACTCAAATCTGGTTTGCTGATGCTGCCTATATCTGGTAGAAGCTGTACAACTGTTACATCTTTAAATTTAGAAAGGAGTTGTTGTGTAGTTCATTAATGTGTCCATTATAAAGATCTTTAATTATGTTGTGAAAATCTGAGCTGAGATAATCCCGTGGTAAAAGTCTGGCTTGCATCATTATTTTTGCCCTTATTGGTCAGGTCTCTGGTCTTCTGCACTTGAAAAGCAGAGGGAGATTTTTTCCAACTCAAATGCACTTGTTATCAAATACTTTGATAATCCCTTACTAACTTTGAAGTTATTTTGGCTTGTGTTTATGTCAGACAATTACTTCCACAGGATCGTGGGATAATTCATGTTCAAAGGGACCCCTACTCCAACCTCCTCCAAGCAGTGTTAACTGTGAGACAAGGCTGCTCAGGGCATTAACCAGGCAGACCCTGAAAACTTTCAAGTGTGGAAACTGCACACCCTGTCTAGGTCCCCCTTCCTCTGTCTTCATGGTGAAAAGTCTTCTCTTATCCCTTTCACCTTCACACAGTTTCTATCAATTTCTGCAGTGTTTAAAGTTAAGGGAATTTTTTTCATAGTCTTTATTAAGCTGACCCAGGTTGTTACTTTAAAAATTTTAGTAAGTGATGGGACAACATACAGTTATTAAATCAATGCATATCTGACCAGGAAGCACTCAGTACAAACTTTCTGCTTTGACACAGAAAAGAGTTTTGTTGCAGAACATTTTCCATTCAAAACTGAAGAACTGTAATGTTTTCCAGACAAACAAAATGTTTTAATATATTGTTCTGTAACAAGATAGTGTTCCATATCTTCAGAACAGACATCTGAGTGGCTGAAGGTTGCTGCTGCTGATGGCAGTTGTCACTGTGCAGTGGGTAGAAGCTCCAAGTCTAGTTATCACAGAAAGCACGCTGGGTTAGACAGCATCAGTTTGTGCTTCAGCTGGCAGAAAAGCTGTGCTGTCCCTGGGGAGCCTGATCCAAGGCAGAAGGAAAGCTTTTCCAGAGCTGAGCTCTTTCTGTAGAGGAAATGGCATCTGCTTGCATTGTTTTATACCTGTTTTGAAAGTCTCTGCTGAATAGTCTGCATTGGCGTCCGAGGCTGCCAACCCAACATACCTCACACGCACTGCAATTTCACTGTAATCCCTCCCATGTGAATTGAGGCACACTCTGAGTGAATTACTGGGAAGAAGGATGGGAATTGTGTTGTTCTCATGGAAGTGCTTTAGGAGCATACAGAGTGTGGGGAATGAATCCTGCACTGATCATAACACAGAGTTCTCAAGTGCTGTCCCTTTGTCTCCCAGAGCAGACTTAAGGGAGTGCTTTGGTTTATTAAATGTCATTTATCCCTCAGCTCTCTTAGTTCTTCTCAATCTCTTCTTCCTTCTGGTGCTGAGGCAAACACAAGCCCACACTGGACAATACTTGGTAGGTTGTTTACTCAGTAAAAGTCCAGCAATGTCCCTAAGAGAAGAGGAGCCAAATTCCAAATAGCACATAGCTTCTCACAATGATGGACTTCTAACTATTCAATTTTCAAATTGCAATTACTATTTATAGCAACTTTGAAATACCCATGTCCACATTTAAAACACCAGCTCAACTCTAGGGTAGATGTGAGATATTCCAATGTGGGCCTTTGTTAGGATATATGAAGCCAAGGAGATGGCTGAAAGGGATACATAGGTTTGCTAGCTTGAACACTTTAAAAGTCTTGGTGTAAAGCCCAAAGTCTTTGTTTTAAAACGTGATTCCCTGTGCTGTTGCTGCATTAGGTCGGGTGAAGTGTCCATTCAACTTGCATCTTATTCCAAACTGTGGATGTTTGAGGCTACTGAAGGAAGGATCATCAAAAAAGGTGTGAAGCAAAGGATGATATTTGTCCTAGTACATCTCCAATGTAAAGACTCCCTGGGGCAGTATGCATTAGCAAGTGTTCTGGAAGGTGTCGAGATGGCACACTGATGTGCCTAGGCTCATTTTGATCACTAGTTAGATAAATACGCTGCTAAAATTGAACTGGTGTTTGTCATCTCTTCTACCCCAATAATTTCTTTCAAAGTTTATCTGATAAATTGCATTCAGTCTAGGAAATTCAGCCTGATAGTCAAACTGTAAAAATATCAAGAATGGGAATGTTCAGCTAAGTGGCACACATAACCCAAATCCAGCCCTTTGCCAGTAGTACACTTTAGTTATTATTTAAGTACTTAAATATGGTCTTAGTTTGAATTAGCTGCAAAAAAAAAAAAAAAAAAAAAAAAAATTGCAGCTTCTTTTTGGAAGACTCATCTAGTTCTTTTTTATTGTTTCCATCACTATAGGGCAAAGTTAAGGCTGTTTGGATGGCCTCAACTGTAATTATGCTCTTGCAAGCAATTTATGAAATGTTTACATGCATATAATACATTGTATATTAACTTCATTAACCCTAATGTGCTTTGGATCAGGTCCAACATTGATGTGTTGCTGAATTTGTAAAATGCTTTGGGATACTTCAGATAAAAGGCACTGTGATAAAGTGGGAGCCAGTAATTACCATAAGCATGAGCAAGTGGTTATATTTGACTCTAGCCATTGACCCATAACTCTTGGAAAGAAATTGAAAACTAAATGATAGAGACTGCAGAGTAGCATCCCACCAGAAAATCTATGCAATTTCCTAGTCTCTAATCTAACTACCCAGTTCTGAAGGCAGAGGGTGAGACACTTTTGTCTGGTTACAGTTAAAGCAAGTGCTGAGGGTTTCTTTCCCCAGCCTGCTCTTTGTGCTGGTCTGTAGGCTTGCCTGCAGCGTGTCACAGCCTCCAGAGCATCAGCATGGCCAGCTGCACTGTTCCAAAGACTATTCCATTCCTCCTTCCTCTCCACTGTGGAGACCCTCCTTTCTCCTGTTGCCTTGGCACCACGATACACAATGCACGTGATACAGGGTGTTTGTGATCAATCACCTTCTGGTGATCTGGTATTGGCAGTTGCCTTCATGGAAAGGCTCAGCTGGGCATTGGTGAGGCTGCAGATGGACATGGTCAGGTCCCCAGCAGAACAGGAACCTGCCACGCTCCACATCTCATCTAATCTGGGCATTGTTCCTGTGGCTGCCAGCGGTGAAACGTGGCCAGCAAGAGACAAGGAGCAAGTATCTGAAAACTTGCAGTCCAACGTGGCTCACTGAAGCCAGGTTAGGAGGAATGCAGTGGTTTTAGTAAGCCTGTGATTGCTATGGCTGAGGGAAGACCTCATCCCAGTCTCCAGCTCCCTCACAAGGGAAAGCAGAGGGGCAGGCATTGAGATCTTCCCTGTGGTGACACTGACAGGACCCGAGGGAAGGGCCTGGGGTTGTGTCAGGGGAGGGTTAGGCTCGATATCAGGAAGAGGTTCTTCACCCAGAGGGTGGTTGGGCACTGGAGCAGGCTCCCTTGGGAAGTGCTCGGGGTCCCAAGCCTATCAGAGCTCACAAAGCGTTTGAAAAACATTCTTGGGCACACGGTGGATTTTTGGAGCTGCTCTGTGCAGAACAAGGAGTTGGGCTTTGATCTTAGTTGAGTCCTTTCCAACCCAGGATATTCTGTGATGTCAGCATAAGGAGGTAAGCACATTCCTTCTGAGATAAACTGGCCTGTCTAGTTTGTACAGTCAGCAACTGCTAAGTGCATCTTGTCCTTTTCTTGGGATTTATGTTTGGAGGTTTAAGTAATCTTTTTTCCTTTTTAAACAGAAGATTGTTCAACCCCTGTATGTTTATATAGAAGATTCTATTGGAGGTGATCCCAATGCTGGCTGTCAATTGCTAAATGTCCCAATAGCATGGCCAAGAGCTCTCTGGACAACAGGAGAAACATGAAAACACAGAGTCCTACATGAACAAAATAACTTTAAAGCAGTCATTGACTCTTCTATTGACAATGGATAATGGTGAAAGGAGCTTGGGGAAGAGGGCATGACCTTCAAGGTCTTGAGGGGGGCAGTGCACTTTCCAGTGTAAAGTGAAACATGTTACTGAAATCAGTCTATCTCTGCAAATTCTGAAAATAAGGTCCTGGGGTGAAGTTTAGTTTTCATCCCTCTTCAAAGAATCGTGCTGGCTGTGGCTCAGGAACGTGAATTCACCAGCAGGGTGTTTTCTGTCCTGCTGAGGGCTGCCACGTGGTGGTGGGTATCCTGTAGACTGTAGTTCAGCTGTAGTGCTGTGCAGGGACCTGAAGGCACCACAGACAGAAGGGCTGAGCTTCCTCTCCATTTTCTGGTGTTTAATGACTTTCCCATTGTATCAGAAATATTATTTATTGTATTTCCTACATTAGATGGTAAATATTTGTCATGGTGAGTAATTAGCATGTATGTCATAGAAAAGATCACAACAAATGCATAATTTGACAACAGTGTTATAAACCATCTCTTTCTTCTGGTGCCAGTTTTTGTGTACAAAAGCTACCTCTCACTGCTGCAGGGAGCACAGTGGAAGTCCCAAAGATGCAAATATTCTTAGTTAGAAGATGGATGTCAGAACCATCCCCATCATTTAAAGGGCAGCTTTGTTTCTGGACAGAAAATGTCGTTGATGTATTTTAAAACAAAATAAAAGAACTCCTCACAGCAAGGAGTTCAAACCCTCCTCTCCCAATGAGAAAGCAGTTAAGTGTGCTGTGTGGCGCTAGATATAATATGCTTACAAAGAGGGCATATTTTTGCCAGTAAAGCAATTTATTTAGAAAAACAGACATATCAATCTGAGGTAATTACAAATTGCAACAGGAAAATTAAAGTAAGTACCTCAGAGGCACTTGTTGTGGAAGGAATTTTCAAATAGAAACATACTGGGTGGAAAAATACAATATGTATTGTTTCTGTCCACAGTGTAGATTAGTTGCTGCATTAATATGCACTAATGTACATTTATGCACTCCTGCTAATCATATCCAGAGCACTTCTGAAGTAAATAGACTCACTGTGTTCCAGCTAGTCCTGTTGTACAAAGCACAGCACTAATCAAGCAAGTTATCTGTGCAATTAGGGAATAGAAATCACTGGGGACATCATGTGTTATGATTTGTCTGCTCTATTTTTAAGATCCTGAAATGCAAATAGATAATAAATTGTGTTAGTGGTAAATTTTTATTATTCAATCTTGAAATTAGTGTTAGACAGGCACCCAAATGGCACATATTGTCAGAAATTGCTGCCTTCTTTCATCCCTTCCCCCCTCCCACTCCCCATGCATGACATGTTGTTGAAGCACCTAACTCTCCTTCCTTGCCAGAAAGGCAAGAAAGGGGCTACTGTTAGGTCCTGAGCTATCTTAGAGGCAGATGCTTTTCCCTGCCTTGCAGCACAGGGAAGGGAGGGACAGAGGGGAGAAATCAGAGGGAGTCAGGGAAGCAAGGGCTGTGATCTCTGCAAAACACTCTGAAATGCCCCTTCTGACAGAGAGTATCTCTGAGTCTGGGGGAGGGAGGGTGTCCTTGGGCTGGGCATCAGGAGCCAAGAATTTGCTCTTTTTGTTTGACTTATTACCATCAGGAAATCTCTGGCAGCCTGAGTCCTGTCATTTCCTTTTGGAGCTCCAAGACTGGTGTAGAATACAGATGGTGGCAGTGGAGGCCATCGGGGCAAACTGAGCTCACCTTGGCTTGGGCGGCCCAGGAAAGTGACAGTGGCCAAACTGATTTTTAAGAAGTAGGAAAGTCTTTGCACATAGGGAGCAATCACCTCCTCCACATGTTTGTCTAAACCATTCACATTTTGGCTAGAGCATAGGCTTGAATTCCCAAAATTACTTACTGGAGCTTCTTCTGCGTTGCCATTCAAACCTCAGCAAGCTGCTGTTATAGAACCACATCTAAGGTATGTAACCTGGGAGGATGCAGCACCACACTGGTTCTGGGAATCAGTAACCAAACGTGGTCCGTGCATGTGGGAACAGAGGAGATATGGTCTGAACCAGGAAGAAAGCTCACAGAGTTGATATTTTTTCAAGCAGAAGTTACTTACTGGAGAAACTTAATCAAATCTCTTTCAGACACATCTGTGCAAAGCTGTGATGGAACCTTAGCAAACAGGATAGGAGGTGCCTTACCAAAGCCTTAGAGGAGGGTAAATGCAGAAGCAGAGAAGGATCTGGCCCACAATATTTGTATATTCAAGTTTTCTTCATCATAACATATCATTTGTTAATATAAAATTATGTCAAGTGATAGGTGACCACTAGTAGTTTTTAATCCAAGTGTTGGCGTGAGTAGGCAGAATGTACTGAGTGAACTGTTCCATCCCTCTGGAGAGGGGGACAAATTTCTAAATATGAATAGTTTTGAAGACTGGCTACATCCCACTTGTTTTTACAAGTTGAAAAATAACCTAAGTCTATTTGAAGGCACTTCATTTTCTCTGAATTGGTTGCTCATCTCCAAGTGATACAAACCAAGCACCTGTGAGGTCTTTCTGGGGGGGATGGAGGATTGGTGACAGTGTGCCATAAATAGAGCTCTCAAATAGCCAGGCCTGGGAGCTCTGAATAAAGGGCAGCTGTTAGAGGTGGATGTGGACAGCAGGAATTTATCCCCAGTTAGCTCAGAAAGAAAGCACTCCTTGCAAAGGAATATTGAGCAGTTCATCCCAGGGGTGCCTGCTGTCAGGTCATCTATCGATTGCAGCTGGATTGCTGCAGCAAGGAGAAGCCCTCCATCAAAATATGGTCCTCTTGCAGCAGCTGGAGCTGACCAAATTTATTAACTGCCAAAAAAAGTGGTTGGCATGTTTGATCATCTCCCTCCACCCTTTCCTCAGATTCCTAAAGGTATGTGTGCTCAGACCTGGTTTGTTCAGGGTGCTTGAGTAAAGCAGGTTTGTTTTATACAGACTTCCAGCAGCAGATAAATCAGTGGTTGCAGTCCTGAGGGGCAGGGGGGTGACACTGCCAGCCAGCCACGGGGTTTAAGCCCCACAGCCTGTGGAAGTCATCTGTTGAGAAAGGTAAAACACATCCAGGCTGCAGAGAAAGAGAATATTGACCAAAGAAACTAAACTTAGCAAAGTTAGCGGAAACCAGAAAGCTGGAAGGGCTGCAGATGTTGGGCAGACTGAGCAATACAAACCACACTGTCTGTTCTGCGCTGCTTTCTCTCCACATTTCTCTCTGTCTGCTGGTCTTTGGAATTTTATGGAAGGTTTGCATTCATTTTCTTATAAGGTTATTTGCAAAATGAAATTCCTGGGATTTGTTAAAGTGAAAGGAAATTAATTTATTGCTGGGCTTTCAATATTGCAGTGTTTTTGCTATTGAGGCACTATGATTTATAACCAGTAACTTTTCCTGGCATCTCTTCATTGTTTGACGTTAATTAAATGGAAAATTCGAAAAAAAAAATACTAATCTGAATTAGAGATGTTCTGAAAAGAGGAAAGGTTTTCATTTTCCGCATTCAGACCTTATAGGAGGAATACCTTGTCTTGGAGGGAGGGAAATAAAAAAAAAAAAAAAAAAAAAAAAAAAAAAAAAAAAAAAAAAACAAAAGCAAGAAAATAAAGAAAAAGCAAACAAACAGAAGCCAACCAACCCCCAAAAAATTGAATGCAGTCCCTCCAGAGGGTTTTAGGAAGGTGTGTCCAGAGGCCCTGACTCAGTGAAGTGCTGCAGCACCTTCTTGGTTTCCAGGAGCAGTTCCTCTTTCAGCATCAATAACAGAGCACTTTGAGCACTGATCAAGCAACTCAGTCATTGGAGACAAGATTAGCTTCAGCTGATCATATCTGTAGCAGCTTCTGTCTCCTTCAGACCTTTCTCCACTCCCTTGAACAGGAAACAAAATGAATGTGTTTTTACACCCCTGTGGAAAAAGGATTTGGGCTTTTCTGGAAATGTTACCCTTCTATTTCTATAGGACCAGCTTGCAGATGGGATAATCAACAGTGCCTTTGTGTATGCTGTTCTGGTCATCAGTGTCAGAAAGCCATGCTCTTTCCTCTTACATAAAACAAAGGGGGAGGAGTTTTTAATAACTCTTAATTTAAAAAAAAAAAATCTACTTTGGGAAACATCTACCAGTGAGTGGTGCTTTGTTATAGAATTTAGTATGCCCCTATAAAATTCAGTGCCAAAGCAAAAAATGGGATGACAAAATCCTTTCAGCCCAGAAGCACAGCTGGACTGCAGTTCTGGTGCCTTGCAGAGAATCTGAGCTCTCTGGAATACACAATTGGGGTGTCACATAGTCCCAAATACATGCCTTGGATGTGGGCCTCAGCCTCCATTTGATGGGATAAGCTTGGTAATTTTGGGTGAGAACACGGTGCCATCTGGGTTCTTGTCTGAGCAGCATCTGCTCTGTCTGGGGGATTGTGTAAAATGTGGCTGGATTTTGGTGACTACAGTGTTTCAGCACTCTGTTACAACAATATCAGGGCACATCCAGGTCCTCTGGATCCTGTTTTTGTTAATAGAATAACTTCACTTATGATCTTCTTCCCACATCCGCTTCCTCCAGTGACCAGGTGAAAAGCCATGACTGCTGCGAGGCTAATGAAGCATCCCTTTCCATGCTGGGCCCTCACTGGTGTCTGTAGGTTGTGGTTTTAATGGGCAGGGGGACAGAGGAGAGAGGCCAGGGACAGGGCTCAGGGCCCAAGCTTACCCCAGGATCACTATCAGTGCACTGCTAGTTCAAAAAAAACAGCAACAACAACAACCAAACTCAAAAAAAAAAAAAAGGGGGGCATTTTTTGAGTAGCTGACAGCAACCTATTTTTGCAAAAAGAAAAGTCAGTTCAAGCAATGAAGTCAGATGAAGAAAATGAAAGTTTACAGGTGCCATGGCTAAGTAAGTGCATTCCTTTCCACCTGAATCCAAACAATGTTCAAAAGCATGAAATATAATTGTGGCTAATGCTCACAAAACACCTTGGATGCAGAAGGACAGCAATTTTTATGTTCTGAGACCCTTGAAGGTTTGACTTTTAACCCTGTGGTTGCTGAAGTTGTCTGTCTTGTTTCTTGGGTCCTCCCTGTACAACATTTCTGAACAGGCATCAGAGGATTTGCAAGGCAATGCGAAATGACATTGGAGATACCAGTCCCAAACAAAGACAGGTGAATGTATGATAGATACCAAAAGGTCAAATTCTGCACTGACATTTACCAAGATGTCTCTGTAGGTCTTGACATTTTTTTCTATTATCCCTGTGCTTACATGTTATATTCATGTTGTCTAGATTCTACAGCTCTCACTTTCAAGCACACCTCTTATTTTAACCATCCCTTTATACCTGCTCTCCTCTGTGTGTCCATATGTTAAAATAATTGCTAGGTACTTCACTATACATTTATATGAAGTTATTTAAGGGTGATAAATTGGAGCACTGCAAAAACATGGATGTATTTATAGAATATAAGCAAAAACCCTGCTATCTCAGAAATCAAATCCAGTAAAGGTCTAGTAGATAGCTTGGGAGACCTTGAAAGAGGAAACTTGGGAGAATCCTCTGTTCCAGGCACAGCAACTTATTAACAGTCATAGCTGTGGAGCAGAGAAGGACCTAAAAGGAGAATTGCTGAGTTTATGTTGCATTAGCAAGAAAGCATAGAAAGATGGAGAACATTTAAGACTAGACTTGATGGCAGCAATTTACAAGTCCCTTGCAGGGCTTGTTTTGCAATAGAGCCAGAAGTAGGTGGTCTCATAAGTCTTAAATTATGGCCCTTTGTGGATACCATGAAATTAAAAGAAGTTTTGCCCCATTTTCTAATGGTAGCTCAGCAAAACCAAGATATTAACTGCAAAATAACCTGAAGACCAAGCTTATCCTTAAATGAAGAACTGCTGAAGGCCAGGAAGGAGTTGATCTGAATCCTGAACTTTGTTCTTTGGATTTGTGAATGCATCAGTAACTTACATTCCTCATTACTGCCTGCAGATCATGGGGTATGACAGCTTTGAAGGTCTCTGTGTCCAGTGTGGTCTCATAGTGACTGTAATATAAAAGGTAGGGTTTGGAGAACTTAAGGTCTAGTTTGTTTGGAAATGCTACAGTTCTTTGTGCTTCCTCAGTTCAACATCCTTGTTCATGCTCTAAAATACACTGGTTTAAGTACTTGATAATTTATATCAATGTGCTGCTTCTCTTTCTTTCTGAATTTGAGTATCTGCCGTGGGTTGTAAAAGGATCTTGCAAAACAGAAGGGATTTCAGACTTAAAACTCTGTGCTGTTTGAGGTTGTGGAGGGGCACTCACCTTGTCAAAGCTTCCTCAGTGATGGGCAATTGCTTAACAGGGTCTTTTGTACAGGCAGCATGTTGGAAGCATTACTGTCACCTCGTGTATCTTCCCTTAAGTTAAATCAGAAGGACATATCTGGCCATTAAAATGTAACATCAGGAAAAATGGTGTGAACTGCTTGTGAAAGAACTTCAGATAAAGGTATTTCTGAGATTTTTTTCCTTCTGTTGTAAGCCCTAAGCCCTTTCCCTCCACCAGAACACGATTGTTAATTAAATATATTCATAGATGCTGCAAGACAAGACAATGCAAGACAAGACAATAAAGTGGGAATAATCCTGTGGTAATTGCACTACTCATAGCAAGAAACTCAGTTTATTTTTTTTTTCTTTTCTACGCTTTTGTAAGTTAGTTGCTTCATCAGCAAAAATCACATGGGGTGGGTGTACATGAGGGTTTTTAAAAACATTCCAGAGTTAACAGAGCTGTAGAAACTTGAATCATTCTTCTTGTCGTAATATTGCTAATCATAAAATGATATGTGATTAAGTGCAAATTAAGTAGTAAAGCAAAATAACCGAGTGAATAAAAAGATCATTAAACTGAACAGAAGGTGATATTAGGAGCATAAAACCACTGAGAAACAAGTTTATATCAGAGTAACAAATAGGTTCTCTAATCTGAGATCTGTATCTCTCAGCTTGTACTCCAAAAGCACTTCCTCCCTTTTAAGGGAAGCGGGTCTTTCAGTACTCAGAGTGCAGGAGCAAGTGTCCCTTCTTGTCATTCTGCATCAGGCGAACACGACTGGGAAAGAGATTACAAAGAAATAAAAGGATATTTGAAGTGTCAGTGATGACAAAGTATGATCCAATTCTGCTGCTGCTCTTTTTAAGTGGAGTGGTAGAACTGCATTTTTATGTAAAGTGACTTTCCCCTTTTGGTTCATCTCCCTTTTTAAAGTGCATATGGAGAATAACTTGTTTCGCTGCTGTTGCCTCCTTGCACGGGTGAGTTTTGATCAGAACTGGGCTTTTGATGTCAGGTAACGTTTATTCTATTTCATTGGAAATAGTTACGTGATCTCTGTCAAAGAGCAAGCGCTTTGCTTATCCTCCATCTGCAACCTCACTTTTAGAATTAGCCCTGGGCGCTCAGCAGTCACATCTCTGAACTGCTGCATCCCAACACGCTTTTTGTTTCACCTGGGGATTGTGCGAGTGCAAACCTTTGTGTACATGGAGCAGTTCTGTAGTTTTGTCTCCTACTTCAGTGGATTCTTTGTGCCATNTTTTTTGTACAATGCAGCTTGCTTCACTTGCAATGTGCTGCAGCTCATGTGTGTCTGCTGCTGGATGAGAGAGTCAACTTTTCTCTGATTTTAGTTTTCCATGACCCCACATCATTCTTAAATAAGACTTTGTTTGGCATGACTCTGCGTTTACTGTAAAAGGAAGAATAGGACAGGTAACCCTTTTTAAAATTAGAAATAACAAAGTATAATATAGAAAAGAAAAAAGATGCAAGTTTGTTTAGCTATTTATGTGAAACCCGCAGTAGACTTTCCCATTGAAAACATATCAAATGTAAAAGTTGTGGACCAGTATTTTAGAGGAGGAAGTGTATTTTAGATTTTAGGTCACTAAAGACTATTATTGCTGAGGATTAGATTTGCAACCAAAAGGTACTATGGTCTTGATGAGGGAAACAGGATTATAAAGCTCAAGTAGCTGTGCATAACTGCAAACCAGATGCTACAGCATACTTCTGATCTAAGCACTCAGCCAACATCCACATTGGAAATGGAAATAGTTTTCAGTAGAAGAATGAGGTTCATCCATTCTCTCTGAATAAATACACTTGTCTTTGCTTGTCTCCCTCATTGTCCTCATCCTATGAACATATATGTATGAGGGACAGATTTTTTTTTCTCTGTGTAGAGAAGCAAGGCTTATTGCTGGCTTCTCTAACTTGGAAGCTTCTCTCTGTAACAATTTCACCAACAATGAGGATGTTTATTGAGTGGAAACCCACTAGAGGTTGGGCATTTCAATTAGAGAACATCACTCCTTGCCAGAGCCTACCATAGCAGATGTCTCATTTTCTAATACAGGACTGAATTCTTCCTGACATTTAAATTTTTGTCGTGGCAATGCCGTTCGGATTGCAGATACGGAGGCAAACTAAATTAATCTGCTGTGCTTCAAGGGGAGAGAAAAGGTTTGAGTCTTTGTGCATGTGTGTGTGAAGAATATGGCATGACAAATAGCAAAACTCTTGATGGCTTTGTTACGCCTGTTGTTTGTTTTTTAAGTAGTAGAAAAGTATTCTGAAGACATATGGAAATGCAAAACAGTCTAAGGAATGAGAACTATCGGGTGGGATATATGATGACAAGCAGGTGTACTGTGTGGGAGGACAATGGAATAGCCTCCAGGACTTTATTTGTGAGAATGTCCTTTATCTCCGTCTTCCTGCAGCAGACGTGTGGCAAAACTGTCTTTTCAAAAGTGGATCAAAGAATGCTACCAGTACGTTCTTCTCATCTCCCATTTATCCTTCCATGTCTGTCACACAACCCATTTGTTTCAGGCTTCAAGGAAAGTGGAGAAATAAAATTTTCTGCCAACTTGATTTCAATGCCGTCCTCCTTTGTTTCAGATTAATTGGTGCACAGTGGGACATTCTTAAATAAGCTGTTATCTAATGCAGTGAAAGTGATGGAGGGGCAAGGGGATACCTGATAGTGACAGCACAGCTGCTCCCTTATAGAACTGCTGTGGCTTTTCAGATGTGACCTGTGGTCTTCAGGTTCTTTTCAGTAAATCAGTGATGGTCCCAAGACCAAATAACTTCAGTGGATGTAGGCGCAGAAACATCATGTCACTTTGCACTAAAATTTGCCCAGAGTCATCAGAAAGACCAATAACTTTCCCAGTTCTACTTAGGTGCCCTGTGCACTTTTAGGGTTATTTTCTCATGTCATGGGCATGCTGAGATGCTTCTTGCAAATGAGTCGAGACCTGGGTCGTTCTTTCCTGAAGCTATTCCAACACCCTCCTAAATTTTCCNACATTTTCCCCCTTGCTTTTTTTTTTTTTTTTTTTTTTTTTTTTTTTTTTTTTTTTTTTTTTTTTTTTTTTATGGAAGCATTTTAGAAAAGTATTGGCTTCTGTTTACTTGAAGGTGAGGAGAAACAGACATTGGTTGGACATTTTCCCTCAAAAATGAAACAGTCTCTTTTAAAATCACAATTAAAACAGCCTTGCTATTATTAGATCCTTTTGGCAAAACTTGTTACCCTGTCTCTAGGAGGAACAATGAGGGTGAGTGAGGGTGGAAAAGGGGGAAAGTAATGATGACAGAACAGCTAGAAATTAGGGCCCTCAGAAATGTGGGAGCTGAGACTCGTCCAAATCTGCCTTTGGATCCATCTCTGTTCTAGCTGAAATCAGTGGCATGGCTCCCGCTTCCTGCAAAGGCATGAGAAGGAATGCAGAGCCCACAGTGCTGTCTGTTTTCTCAGGATACATGTTTTGGAGATGAAGAGAAATGTAAAATCATCAAACACGCTGTCAGCAATTGCATAATTGACTGTTTGTCCACTGCTGTGTGATAGCTGCAGATAAGAGCACGGGGCCTCAGCTTGCTGTAGGTAGATCATTGCCCTTTTGCACACCCCTGGGTAAAGATGTGGAGCAGACTTTCCAAAACAGATGTGCTAAAAGAAACAGAATAATTTGGATCATCTATATCCATGGATTTTATGAATGGTGTATTGGAAAGAGCCTTAAATGCCAACATGAGTCCAAGTACGAAGCCTGCATTGTTTCTGTTCCAAGCTTGCAGATGGATAATTCACTATGCAAGAGATTTTCATGACCAACATTTCAAGCAATCCGGTCTGCCTTGGATCAGCCTTCTTTAAAAAGAGAAAAAAAAAATCTTAACTTTTTGTATCTGGAAGTTTTGATTTCTTTTGGATAGACTGTAAAGAGAGAAAGCAAAGAAGAAAGCTCCCTGAGGATTTTTTTCCCCCAACTCCTTAAGTGACTGAGAGAACACAGGAATCTTTGTTAAATCCAGTTAAACTGGAAAGTGGCAACTGAAGGTTGGATACCAATGATTCTTTTATAAGATGTATGCTATGCTATGAAAATCAGTGCCATAAGACTTCGTTCTAGCTAGAAATTCAAAAAGAACCATGAAAGTGGTTGAGGTATTAATACTATTTTAAATACTTTTTCAAAAAAGAAAGCTTTAAAAGACATCTGAGTCTTTGTGGTATAAGTTCTTTCTTAAGATCATAGTGAAAGAATGTCTTGTATCATCCTTACTTCTCTCTTCCCTTCCTGTATGGCTTCCATCAGTGTCTGTTTTCCAGCTTGCATTAATCACCAAACTCCACATCAGAATACTCTGGGTTTTCCCTCTTTGGGCAAACTGAACCTGCTCGTTATGAACAGCAGTCTCAAGTGCATTGCTCCAGGAGACAGTGTTAAGTACAGCTCTCTGTTTGCCAAGCAACAAGCTGCCAAGTAATGCTCCTGGGTGCCCACCCTCCCATTTTTGTCTGATTTCTGCTCGTGTTTAGCAGACGATGAAAGCAGAGTGCTGGTGATGATGATTTTGGTACAATTCATTTCACTGAGTCACAGTAACTGCCTGGCTAGAAGGATTCCACCTTAGCATGCTTGCCAATGCTCCCCTCATTTTATTGGGCAAAATTCCCTCTTGTAATTGGGCAGTTGAGCCTTCCTAAAGGAGGATGCTTCCCCGGTGCTTCAATGCCTGTGTAGCTGATGAGGACTTCTCATGTGCATGTTCAATATCTGCGTGCATGCACGAGTGCATAATGCTTTTTAGATCTTAAAATGCAAGCCCTCTCTGGGGAATGTTTTCTTTTCTCCCAGAGGGAAGCTTTTAAATATCTATATTTAAATAGATATAAAAACCTCCGCTAACTAGTTCGCAGTAATAAGTTGTACATGTTCATTTTCTCACCCATGTCCACTTAACATTGTGGGTAATGAAGACGGGTGATGTGAGCAGCACTGAAGTTTGTGTCTAATCAGCACCAAGATGAGTTGTATCCTCGTAGGAATGAGGCAAAACAATGGTGTAACCACACACAAGAGACGTTAATTGTTTTTCCCTCCAAATTGCAAATGTTGTTTCAGCAGAAAAGCAAATTTTTTGCCCTCTATTTTGTCCCACAGTCATCACTGGTAAAGTTTAGAGGTTGCTTGCCCCTTTCAACTGCAGCCTCCACATTTGAAAATGCAACATTGCTATGGTAACAAGCTGCTTCTCCCATCCATAAAAATAAAGGGCCAGTTTTTCTTCCCCGGTGATAACATCTTATGTTTAACTGCCTTGAGCAGCATTGACAGGGGCAATCCTTGTTACAATATCTGGTTCTTCACGGTTAAACCAATTAAAAACCTACCTGCAAAAACTGACTGGGTTGGACCCAATCATAAATCCTTAACTCTGATATTTAGGGCTCTAAACAAATGGATGAGTGTCCCTCTGGCCCTCCCTCCCTCCCTGCGAGGTGCAGAGCACTTATGTTGGTTCCTTACTTAGAGTAATACATGATGTTGAATTCCAAGTATTTTGTTGATTGGTTTTTTAAAATAAGGTTTCAATCCAGGGTGCTTTAGGTTAGACACAGTCTGGTAACAAGTACCAGGGACTGCCATCTAAGACACTTCACAGGAACAGAGGTAAAATACAGTAATTACAAAAATGTACACAGCCCTCTGGCTGAAGAGATCATTGCATTGTGTCCTCTGCTAGGATTCCTGGCCACCTCTTGCCAACCTTCCTGCTGCTGTACCCAAATGCCCCTCATGTGCCTTGTTGAATGACAACACTGTTCTCCACATACAGTTGAAAAATGAAATGCAGAATGGGAAAGAAGAGTATTCCTACTCAAATGTATTTTCACGTATTTAGGGCCAGCCTGTGCTAGAAATTACAGGTAGATAACTCCAGATTGTTGAGTTTAGTCGAAGTTGTGGAGCTGAAAGTCCAAGTGCCTCTGATCACACCTCTAAGTACCTGAATATGCTAAACTGGGGAGAAGGATGGTAAGGACCTGCACTGAAGTAACTTTCCACAATAGCCCAAGAAACAGATCCCATAGCAGTGAGATGGGCAAGGAATGCAAATTGCTCCCATAAATGGCAGAGGAAGATGGAGGAAAGGCATGGCATGGCCATCCAGGGACTCAGGAGAAGTTTCCCTCAGGGAGGGTTTTCCTGTTCATTGGGTGAAAGGGTCCCACAGTCCTCCTTCCCTGTGGCGCTGCAGTTTCGTGGCTTGTAGGTGTGAATAGATGTGCCTGGGCCCAGGCTGTGTTTTCTGGTGTGCACAGCTCAGCAGGACAGATACAGGGAGAGGGGGTTCTCTGTTGCTGCTGAGTCACACATGACACATAATAGACTTCAACATATTTAGAAAGGCGAAAAGACTTTGTTTATTAAGAAATTTACTCTATATATAACATACATCGTGGAAAACAAGGCTTCATTGGATAAAATTCTAAAACTAAACATGCCAAGGGCTAAAAGGTATAAACAATTATCTTAACCAATCAGAAGGGCTCTCATGTAGTTGTCTCACAGGTGCGAGCTGTTATCGTACTGTTCAACATTCAGGACCAGCTTAACATCAAGCATGCTGATGTTAAGCTGGTCCTGAGAACTAGATTGTTTTGAACTCAAGTCTGTGGGAACAGTTCATTTCACACAGGCAAACTTGCTCCATTGCTTTAGCTGAGGCTTTCTCAGACTCTAAGCCTGTTTCAGCTGCGACAGTTCTCCACTCCCAGGGTGCTGCCCCACAGCAGGAGCGTGCAGCCACACTGGCTCCAAGAGCCCACCTTCTCCATCTCTGCCTAGTGACTGACTCTCCACCCAATAGTGAAGGAGCCAAGCACAGAAGACCAACAAAGTCTTCAGGGTGGTCTTATTGGCTTTCCAATAGAGGGAAATGAGCAGTTGAGGGGGGCAGAACAGCAGTAGGTAATGCAGGGTAAAAGGTACCTGTGTTTTGAGGATGAACAATACCAGCTCAGTGCACCAGAGTCTGACTTTAGGGACATTTTCCTTATGAGCTCCCTGGTGGTGAAACTGTGTAGCTGCTGTTTAGGGACTTGTACTCCTAAAGTCAGTAAATGCAGTCTCATGGTTAATGCAGTGAGGCATTATATTCTGCTATTTTTTAGCATTATCATTTTATTCCATTTTTTTCAGATTTCAAGGCCTCCTAGTGTTCTGTTTTCCTTATTCTGAAATGCTCTCTAGTTATTCCTTCATTTATTCAGGTGAAGTTGGGTACAGCAGGCTTAAAACTTGGTCCTCTCCAGCACAGATGCTGTTTGGGGCAAGGATGCTTTGGAAATGTTGTCCAGAGTGACAGTACTTTGGAACCTGCATGTACATCAATACCTATTGAAATCTGTACATATTGCTCTTAAAACATAATGTGTACAGACATCTAGAGCCTGAGACAGACTCCATAAAACAAAATAATTACACTTAATGCTAAATATTCCCTGCAGGACCTGCCACTGTGGGAAAATGTAAAGAATCTATACTTTTGAAGTGTACCAGAGTGTTCCTGTAATGTTCCAAAATGCAACGTGGCCGTATTTCACAGCAAAAGCTAATCCTTCCCAAGGTGTGAGGGAGTGAAGCCAAGTTACTCATTGGCTACTAGCAGCCTTCAGCCACTGACAAGTCAGCCCCCTGATACACAGCATGCAGTGGTAGCTGTTAGTGCAAATGGACAAAAAAATACAGGTTTAAATAACTTCTATGGCTTTTTGTACCCTTGGCGTACAAGCATCTTCTTGCACAAAGGTTACTCAGGGCCAGTCCAGCCCTTTCTGTACTTTATTTAATTGGAGTCCAAAAGCATTTGATAGATAAAAAGATGTTTCTGCAAGCACATTTGAATTGAGATCTTGGAGATTTCAGAGAATTTTCTCCTGCCTTCACCAGTTTGTAAGAGAAGGCACCTGGGGAGCGCTTTTCATTCCTGTAGCCGTAGCTCGTGGGCTTGCTCGGCGGAGGGAGGGTAGGTCAGACAGTGTCTCCTGGTGCTCAGCACAGCTCCCTTTGAAGCAGTGATACGATGCCATTCCGGGGTGATGGCAGCCCTTAGGAAGCCTGCATTCCTCTCCCTTCTAAGAGACCAAAGGAAATAATTGGTTTGTAATTGTTGCCGACAGCACAAAGGCTGTGAGAGGGCCGTTATGTGTTTCTCTGCTAAGTGATCACTCCATGGGACCTCCTTTACCCATTCTGAACACACCTGGGGCACCTTCAGACTGCTCCAAGGCACCCCTCTGCGTGTGCTCTGATCAAGCTAAAACAGACCATGTCACTGCCAAAAAAACTTTGCAATGTCTTGGGCTGCAGCACTGCAGATGTGTGATATGGGCCTATGCTTTGCATATCTGATCTGTGCATCCCTTCTGCACTGACTCAGGGATTGACAGTTGATTCTTAATTTTTAATATTGTTGGAAGATTTTTTTTTTTCAGTGATTCTTCAAGTGGAAAAGTCCACCAAACACCATCTTTTCTCAATGTGAATGTTTTAAATAATATCTGTTACTTTCTCCCTCCTTGCTTTCTTACCCTGCTCAGTAAAAGCCTCTTCTCCAGTAGTCAACACTGATGCAATATAACTAAGTATAATTTTTGCCTTTGAATGCAACAAATAATTAAATAAAACTCCCCACTTCTGCATGTGCTACTTCCTGGGACTTTACCATCATTATCCCTGTGGAGTATAATTGTCTCTTTTTTTTTTTTCCTGAGGAGGGAAGGAGGCATGCAGAAGTTTGATCAAATACTGTAAGATTTTAGTGTTTGTTCTTGGTGTCCTCAATTTCATCACCCTGTAAAATTAGTCCTCCTCTAGCCCTTCCTTGGTTTTTTTTTTTTCTCCCTTGATTTTGTTGTTGTTGTTGTTGTTGTTGTTGTTGTCTTTTTTGTTGTTGTTGTTGGTTTTGGGTTTTTTTGTTTCCTTTTTAAGGTAGTGGCAATATCTGTAAAATGACCCAACAGTACAAACTGCTTGAAGAAAGCTCTCAGTCTTTATAGATCAGTCTTGAGAATTTGTGATGAATTTTATCACCCTTTAAATGGAAATGTTCTTCACTTCTTCTTGTTTCCTGTTCTTGTTGAAATTTTAGTGTGAAATCCCAGCAGACCTCGGTGGGTGAATTCAGATTGAGTACAATGGATAGAGGGGTGTGTTTATCTTGGAACACTTCTCACTGTGGAGGAGAAGAGAAAGGAAAAAGGAGAATGACCTTTCCAATCCTGTCTTGGGCTTTACTTCTTGGAGACAGGATGGAAAAAAAAGAAAAAGACATCTGGGTTTGCCAAAGAGCATTATTAGCATGAAAGCAGGCAAAACTCAATAGGCAAATTATCTTGCTATAACTAATCAGCTACAGGTGTAAATTTAGATCAAATCATGCCTCTCTTAGGGCAGCAACATAGTTTGTGACACCACAAAGTAATTTTGCTACTTAGATCATTTAATTGAAAATAGAGGGGGTTGGAGACTATCAGCAAAGCTCTGGGGGCTCCCCTTGTGCTTCCATGGTGGCTTTTGCCTGGGGGTCCTGTTCCTCTGCTGTAGAAGCCCAGGACTGTGCACATTTCCCCTCCCTGCCTGGCACTGCTGTGTTAAAACACAAAGGGAAAGAAAAGATAATGAGCTATTTTTCAATTTATGTCTGAGGGGTGTGGAAGGTGGTGCAGAAGATAAATGCAAAATCAGGCTTCCTGTCCATATAAAACAAGTAATAATTTATGCACTTTTAACTGGGTGCACCTCATTGCACAGCAGTAAATGTTGATGCCAATATCTTACAGCTGGCTTGCATTTGAAAGCCCTGCATGTTTAATTGTAGGGTACCATTTAAAAGGAAAACTCTCCTCAAAGACCACACAGGCATTACTGGAAAGGATATTGTGGTGTGGGAGAGATCCAGTTGTAGGCATCCAATGGTTTGCTTCTACCTGAACTTAATGGATGGTAATGCATCTTTTATGTCATGTATAATGATAAATTTATTACTCTAATAGGTCCATATGCCATAAGAATAGGCCACTGCTCCAGTAAGTTCCTCTCTTCTATGAAAAATTGCTGGTGTATTGAGAAGAGGTTGACAGATAAATTGCTGGATGCTACCATCTTTGGTACAGTGATGAACTATGTCTCCAACAAAAACTATTAAATCAAAGTCTGTAAATGAAAGAAGGAGGGGAAAACAAGAAATTCGGTAAGGAAGAGAAACACTCCAATTCTCTTAAGTAAGCATACATAGAATAGGATTGCTATAAAAAAAGGTTCTGCTGGACTGCTGAGTTGCAAAACAATTCTTTAAAATATTCAAATGTTAACTTCAAGTAATACACTTCCAAGACAATTGATAATCCTTTATTTTTATTATTACCTCAGCATCCAAAAAATAGATGCACCTGTCTATTCAAAATATATTCAACTACAATCAAAAGATATGCAAATAGTTTGGCTTTTTTTACAAATTCAGGATTACTTGGAAGAAATCTATCACACACCCTAGGATCTCTGTAAATGCCTCCTTTCTCTCCCCTTTTTCCCTTTCTCCCTCTTACTCTTGTCCTTCCTTTTACTTTCATGCCCAGTGTGCAGTATGACTTCAGCTCAGTGGCAACAAGGGAATACATTCCAGCAGGAGCTACATCACCTGTTTAGACCCTAGATGCAGATGACCTTCCTTAAAATGGGGCAGCAGGGCAGCTAGAGGAGGGGAGGGTGCTGGCAGACAGGTGTGTTTATTTTCTGCAGGCAGTTCTCCACTGAGTAGGTGAAGGACCTCTTTGACAAACACCAGGGGATCCTCTGCAGTGGGAGGATCTTAAGTGCATCATTTGCACCCATTATTTCGGCTTAACTTTAGCTGAAATATTTTAACATAAATTAAAGGTGATGTTTCTTACTGGAGATCTCTTCAGCAGTAAGAAAAGCATAGAAAAAAAAATTAAGATTGCCATATTTCAGCAGATTGTCACAAATTTGGGCTGAGTGGAACTGTGTCAGCTGATCCTGCTGGAGGTCATGGCTCAAGCCCTTTTCACAATGGGACTGGATGGAGAATGGATGACATTTGTCCAGAATCAAAAATGAACACAATTATCATCACATTACACAAATAAACACATTATCATTACAGTCTCATTGTTTGCTGCACCAAAGAATGAATGTCACAACTGTGGGGGTTTTGTAAGGGCTATTATTAGATCTTGACCCTGAAAACATGTGCCAGAACTCAGCTAAAAAAAGAAGAAAAAAAAAAAGACATAGTATTTGAAAGAAATTCATTCTCCTTAAGCAAAATAAAAGCATGAATTTAACACTTAGCTATCATCTTTGAAAAGGCACAGTAGATTTTTCTGTGAATAACAGGAGAAAATGGACAATTGAGAGCCAATTTCTGCTCTAGGGGCTTAAAATCATCTCTGCCAGTGTCATAGAAAAAATCCAATTAACTCCAGTAAGCACTGGGTCAGGCCCATATTTTGTAGGGTATCTTGGTAGTAGAGTCTATCCCAACAGTTCCAAACTCATGGGGCAAAACAATTATAAGTGTCAGGCTGCAGTCTACGAGGGCTGCATATGCTTCCATCAAAACTCAATATGATGCCTCCTTTACTACTGCAGAAACATATGTCAGCCTTCATTGTGCTGCTTTCCTGCACATTTGATTAAAGAATTATATCAAGTGAAGCTGTTTGAAAATACACATATGGTACTTGAAGGATTTCAGATTTTTAATTATTAGTTTATCATGCCTTATAAGCAACAGAGGGAAAAGTTGTGGTCAGGGCTACGTGCATCTTGGTTTTCCTTTCAAAGCAGCTTCAGACAGTGCTCTTGTACTGCATTAGCTGTGCTGATTTCTTCTCTGCTGGGGCCCAGGAAATGAAACCTTGAACAGGCTCAAGGGCTGCTGAACCAGTAACCCAAATGTCTTTACTGATTGGAAACCTCTGTAAGCAGAGTGGCCAGATTTATTGTTTTTCCATCACTCTTGGCATGGCTGTAGATAGTAAGGCCACAACACAGCAGCTCCTGTGCAAAGAGGTTTTTGGAGGCAGACCCAGCTCACGGTGATGATGAGCAAAGGCTGTTTGAGTTGCAGGGCCTAGGGCAGCACCCAGTCTCCTGGGTAAGCCCTAACCTGGTACCCTGGGTACCAAAAGAAATGGTTTGGTGGCCACAATGTGAAGCCACCGTGCATCTTCTCCTCGGGTTTGAAGCCTGTTTTATTAGCCTGATTTCCAGTGACTCTGCAAATGGACTAAACATGTAAGGAAGGAAGAAAATCTAGAAATGAATGCAAGAGTTTAAGAGCCAGAGGTTGCACCCAGATGATTGTGAACACGGGAGGCCTGCTGGAGGCTAGTTCAGCACAGGACATTTTCTGGAGTGCACTTCTCTCTCAGTAGCCTGTTCTCTCCTCAGTCGGCTCCACCACACATTTACTCTTTGCTTTTCCATCCATTGCCCCAGCGCTTTGATGACCAAAATGGCTCGCTCTACCCTTCGCAGTCTGGGCAAGTTTCACCTGTAACTGGGTTCTCACTCTGATATGTTGTTTATCATTTGGAATAATGCCAAATTAATCTCTTGGTTTTAAGCTGTGTTTATGTAACAGGGACGCAGTTGACAGTCACATCTATGTTTTCATGCTTATTGTGGCTCTCCACTCCTACAGAGTGCTGGAACAGTAGCCAATGCATGTATTAATAAATGCATAGCCATTTTCCAAACATTTTCTGGCAAATCCCACTAAAATACTCTTGAGAACAAAAAGTTTAATTAATTACGCTGGATGTTCAGGCATTCGATCCAAAATACCACAATAGAGTATTTAAGGGAGGAAAAATGTTTGAAAAGAAATCTTGTTATGTTCCTGTTTATGTCAAAAGCCATATAATTGTTCAGCTTTGTTTGTGAATATAAAAATGGAAGTTTTATCCCCATGATCATTTTAGCAAGGAAAATACAGATAATATTTGTCAACCGTAAACAGCTAATTCTAATGGGAAGTAAAGACTCTAAATTGATGAAGACATGAGCTTGAGATAGGAGTTTATCAAGGAATTGCAGGGGATTCTGCCTGGGACAGCACAGAGAAATAATTAATTTCACAGTATCATTGCCAGCTAAAACAAACTTATGATTTAAAGAAAAAAAAAAAAAGCAAAAATAATTCTCACATCAAAGTCTCTTAGCAGTATTTCCTTAACTGTCTTGTTTTCAAGAAAATACTGTCCTCCTTTTCTCTTTTGGTTTTTACTCAGTTTCAGGACCTTTTCTCGTGGCAGCCTCTCTTTGTTCTCTACCTGTGGCCTGAGGCTCCTGGAGCTGATGGTCACCAATATTCAGAATGTCCTGGCAAGAGTTTTTGGGTTCAGACAGCCATTTCTTCTGCAATCCTTCCCTCTAAAAAGGCTACTTTTCATGTAAGCAAAAAAATGTAATTGAAGTACAGGAGATCTCATTTTATGCTGCTTTCTAATTTTTCCAGAAGAATAAGTTGCTTGAGAAATTTAAGTCACTTATTAGTTGTTCAGTTCCTGGGTAAGATTTAAATATTATACCAGAATGGGAGCTTACACATCCATTGGTTTGACTCAGGTACGAATAACACCAAGCCTTCAACCTTTCCTATTAATTTTCTTTGGAAATAATTTAGGCTGGATGCAGCTACTACACTGCACCTAGAGCAGACCTGGGTGCTACATCTGCCTATGTGATCCAGGCATCCACACTTGGAGAGGTGGAAGAAAAAAAGCAATGATCCTTGCCATTAATAATAGAGTGATGTTGTGTTTCGTGGCCCTAGCTGAGGAACAAAGATGTCACGGAAGAGTGGAAATGTGAGGCATAATTTTTGTGTGAGTTAAAGTTCAAACCCATTCTTGAAAACAAACAGCTTCTAAATTTAGCATGCTTTATCTACTCTTTGTCAAGCTCCCTCATGGCCACTTTTCAGCCATTAGGCTGTGACATCCATCATCCCCTGAGCCCAAAGAGGGATCTGATGGCTTCAGCTGGAGGTGAGCAGAGAGAGCCTGACACCATCAGTCCCTGCCCACCCAGGCAGAGTGCTCTGATCTCCCTCCACTTTGAAACAGTCAATTAAAATAGGTGTAAAGGATTGACAAGACCCACAGAAAGTGGCTCAATATTTCAAAGAGAAGAACTTGTCATGCTGGGCTGCAGGGTGTGAGAATCTACATAGGAGGGCAAAGAGAAAAAGATTTTTAGTTATAAAATATTCAGGAATATCTTGGTTCAGCTGGGGAAAGAGGATAGGAATTTGCTGCTGGAAGATAAAGCTCACAAGAAGAGTATTTCAAATTTAAACATCTCTGTATTATTCATCCTAGCTTGAAAGAGATCAGGCAGTCCCTGTGCTTGGAGAAGTTGATTTTTGTTTTTTTAAACCCTGGGTTTAAGTTGCAACCGTCGTGGCCATCACCTCTGGTTAGGCTGTTGTGAGGTGGGTGCAAAGCCCCTTGAGTTTAAAAATGTGAATTTGCAACCCTAGGTACAGAAGACACAACCAGCCTTTGCACTCTGTTTGGGCTAATTGCTGGCTTTTCAGCTATGTTTTTCCACAGTGGATGGAGACTTTTTTGTAGAAATGGTTGGTTTTGAAATCTGGTTTACTCTGGCAAAAGGAGAGGTATTTCCTCCTCCTTTCTCACTGCAGGCTGATGGCTGGTTTTGTGCTTCTGACTCCTTCCACTACCAGTAAAACTGGGTTGATAGTTACTCTTGTCACAAAATTATGCTTAATTCTCTCCGAGCCCACTAAAAATGCATCTAAAGTTTTGCAGATTTTTGAGTAGGTGATGACAATTTCCTCAAACAACAAGAATCATGAATTCACAATCCACTTGGTACTCAGAGGAACATCCACGAGCTGTGCTTGCTCTTGTGAAATGTAAGCGATGGCACTATGAGGATCCCCCTGAAATCTCAGTTCTCCTGGTGGTACTTGAGCATCCTGAAGCAGCTATCTGTTTGTGACTTCCAGCAGCAGCTGCTCTTTTCTTACACACTGGAAGGGACGTGTAACAAGTTACTGTGAGAGAGGAATGAGGAAGAACTGCAGAATCCATGAGTAAGGGGATCCAGGAGCGCAGCCCAGAAATTCAGCAAAACAGTGGGGATATGCTGTAGGTCCAGCCTGCTCCTTCCTTGCTGGCACAGCTCATAATTGAACAGACCCAGGCAGCTTCCTGGAGAGAAATCTCAGCAAACACAGCAGCTTTTGCTCACATCCCAACAAATCCACAGGCAAGGCTTGTTTCCCCCACAACTCTGCTGTCTAGTTTTACATGGAGAGCTCTACTACACTTACAAGATGTATAAATTCCCTTTTCTCCACCCAGCTGTACTCCAGGCCCCACCTCAAGTGCCAGCCCAGGGATGTGAAATGTTGTTTCCTGATTACTTGCTCACAGCCAGCACGTGCACGTCCTGCCATAGAAATGATTTGCAGGAATTTTTTGAAAGTGTCATACAAACATAAATCTTGAGATGATTCCTACTCATGCTGGTTTGTGGGGCTTGTCTTGGTGAATTTATAGTTTACAGGAAACCAAATGTACACCCTACCAGAAAGTACTGGAAGAAAATGCTAGTCTTGTTTAACTGGAATGGGAAAAGCAGTTTTTCTAGGACGTGTGCAGGTACCCCTAAAAAATCAGTAGGAAAATTATTGGTACTGCATTTCTCTCGTCCTGCCCCTGCATGTGGAGCACACAGCCTGCAGCCTCTGGAGGTCTCTGATTTCTGACTTCTCTTGTGAGGAGTGCTGGTCATCTCCAGCATGATCATCTTTCTGTCGGTTTGCATTTTAGGGACTCCAGTTTTCTCCGCTGGGGAATTCGGGTGTCCTCCACTGTCCAGTGGTAGGAACTGTCAGGAAATCCCACACCTGTGGGTGTTCCTGTCACTTCTTTGAGTCATTTTGCCAAACCTAGAGTGGCTGGAGGCTGCTGCCTGCTCTGGGAGGGGCTGTTCCCTGGTCAGTGCTCCGTGTGTCCATAAACACCTCCACCTTCAGACAGCGTCCCTTAAGGTTGTGCAATTCAAGCTGCAGTGTGGAAACAAGGGAGGGGATCTGCTGGACACTTCCACTTAAGAGGAATATTAGGGATGTGCTGGTCCAAGCTTTCTCCTCAGACATCTTTCTGGCTGTGCTCCATGTTAGGCTTAGCTGAGCTCAGCTGGGCCATTGTGACAGCTCTCCAGTGCTCTCCTTCCCTTTATCCTTTCAGCATGAGGGCCAAAGGTAGTTCTCTTCCTAAGGATGCTTAAGGTTAGGGTTGGGTTAGGGTTCACTTGGTAAAATGAGGCTAAGGGGACCACTTGGTAAAATGCTGCAGCTCCTTCAATTCTGGGAACAGGTAGCAGTTCAAGAAAAGATTTAGACAAGAGCTGAGGGTACTGTTTGGAGGGGAGAAGGCCAGACAAGTTCACAGACACTGTCTCCCTCTATTAGTTTTTGCCCCTGTTTATATTCAGATCACAAACCCTCAAGTTACTGCATATTTCCTTTAAATTAATCATTTTTCATTCTGAAGAATGCATACAGTTTCACAGTTGAAATACTTGCTTGAAGAATGTGTTCCTGCTATTTCTGCAGCACTCATCTTTTGGCACCCCAATAGTCTTTAGGCTGCTGCTGCCACTGAGGGTCTGAGGAGTTTGGTGATTATCCCAGATCTGTGCCTGCCCTCCTCCCTGTGGCTCGTTCATAGAGTAGACACAAAGCAGATCTAAAGCTCTTGTTTTCCATGATGCTTCAGAACAGCTTTATTCTTGACTATCCAGTGGAATCTGCAAATAAGGGAGCCTTACCCAGCTTTACAATCTAACCTTTTGTATTTTCCAATATTAAGTGGAGGGCTTTGTTTCCTTTTGCTGTTTAAAGAAGAAATGAGGTCTGGCATTCCGTTAAGTGGCAGATGAATTCATCCCAAACACGTTTCCTTGTGTCTGAGGGTGGAAGCCAAGCAGCATGAATTGAACTCTGTGCACAGCCTCTCTCTCTTGTGCACACACACACTGAAATGTGTGTGGTGCCAGTGTGGTCTCCTGCAGCTCAGCAGCGGGGTTGTGGCTACTGCAGGGTCTAGAAAGAGTCTAGATCTTTGTCACTGAGTGGAAAAACAGATCCTGGTAGTCTGGAAACCTTGGTAAAAGCTGACATAAGGGGAGAAACAATGATGTCATGGCAACTTCCTTGTCCAATAATTAATAGTGGGAGTTTACTCTCCTCAGCTTGTCACTGTCCCCTAGCAGGGACAGGAGATGACAGCTGGTCATATTCTAAAGTTCAGGATGGAATTGATTAGAGACTACTGTTATTAGCTCTGGAATTTCTGTTGACAAACAGGTATGGGAGTCTCTCTTGCCACCTCACTCTGTCACAGGAGAGCACTAAGTGTAATTAACTCTTAAAGGTAATCGTTAATTACAGTTGTACCACGTCTCAGACAGGGCTGGTTACACCTGTGGCATGGAGCTGGTCTGTGCTCTGAGCACACAGCCCTGCTGCCTGGGATGGGTTAGGCTGTGCTGCCTGGGATGGGTTAGGCTCTGCTGCCTGGGGTGGGTTAGGCTCTGCTGCCTGGGGTGGGTTAGGCTGTGCTGCCTGGGGTGGGTTAGGGTGTGCTGCCTGGGGTGGGTTAGGCTGTGTTTTGAGCTGGTATGGCTGGCTCAGTTGCACCAAAGCAAGAGGGACAAGGTGATGCACGCCCACCGATGTTCTGACTTTTGCACAGGTCAGAGTCTGCTCCCAAATGTGCCAGCTTCAGTGGACTCTGGCCTAGGCCATATTCCTACAAGAACATTGTTCTGTAACACAGAGTAACTTCCGTAATGCTAAATTGCCAGGGAAGAAACAGGTTCTGTTTCCTATACATTCACAGTTGTGTTTCAGACCTAAAAGCAAACTAGAAAAGTCTCAGAAATATTCCAGTCAATCTCATAGCACCTTAAAATATCTCTCCCTAATTAAACAATATCCAATTCATTCCATGTGTGGAAACAGAACGAAGCAATTTATCTGTGTCATGGTTTTGAGGCCACAATGGACAGTGTTTTTTACTGTGTGGATTGAATAAGGACCTATGAAATTAATGATTTCAATTCTTCAAGCTTAATCCTTGCCAGCCTCTCAAAATATAAAATTGAATACAGTATTAAATATTGAACACTTGTTTAAGCTGCTGCATTTGCTGTCATGCTGCTTTATTTTGATGGCTTTTGCTGCAATCTTGTGCAAATCTGTCAGAATTTTTTTGTGTTGTCTGATATGTGATCTAACTTGACCAAGCAGGTGCATATTCAACAATATAAATTCCACCAGAACAATCCATATATTGGCATCAAATAAGGTTTGATCATTGTTTTGCTATTGATTCTAAAGATGAAGATGGCAACATGGAGTAGTTTGCTGAAGTTACATGCAACTCCACCAGAATGTCTTCATGTAACAGTCCATGTTGCAATATTAATTAATCTTATTTTACAGTTGTTGGAAAGGTTCATAAATTAGGAAACTGTGAGGAAAAGTAGTGGAATTCCACACAACTACCCTTTCCTAACTTTTCTTCATGATCTTTTTCCATCCTACTTGGTTCTGCAAGCAATGCCTTAAAGTGAGCTTAGATTGCTGCTAAACCCTCAGTGCTCCCCAATCTTATTGAAGCCAAATTTGATGTGGTTGTTAAAATGTGTTCCATAAGTGTGCACTTACATCAGGACAATGGTGTTAAATTAAGCAAGACATAATATTTGAAAAGGTTTATTAGGTATGTACGACTGCTCCAGGAAATGCCAGGTGCAAAGATGCCATCTGGGGAAGTTCCTACCTGCATTTGAATGGGATGTGAGCACTGAAGGTCATCAACAGAGCAAGGAAGAAGCACTAAACCTAAAGTTACTCCCCAGCTCTGTGATCCTTCAAAACTTGAGCTCTCCAGGAGCATTCAATTGAGCAGTTCTGTTAAATATAGCATTGTGCTTCAGCTTTGCCTTTTGGCTGTGACTGTTTGAATTCTCATCCAGCCTCCTCCACTCTGTCTCGGTAGTTTTCCTGCTTCCTTTTCCCTGCTCTTGGCTCTCTGTTTCCTGGCTCCCCTGCCAGCCTTCCCCTCAGCCCACCCTGCCATGGGGCCTGGGGAGGAACTTTCTCCCCACCATGGCTCCGTGGAATGGGACAGCAGGCACAGGCTGCATCAGGAGCTTTCTCTTTGGATGGCTAAAGAGCAGCTCCTTCACAGCCTGGTTTATAGATCTGGGAAAGAGAGCAGAGAATGATAAGGGCTGCTGCTTTTTTTCATTTTTTTTCAGTCCTTCATCTCACAATGCACCTGCCTCCTAAAATTTCTTTAAATCTGCAGCAGAAAGATAGGAGGCTGGAGGGGGGAAAAGAAGAAAAAAGAAAAAAAAAAAGTTTTAAAACCATAACAACGGGTCTCTAAGAAAAAGGCAAGTTTTATCTGCTTCAGCTGAGGCAGCCTGTGAGTTGAATTCTGCCAAATTCTTTGTCCATCTCCCTTTCCAGCAATGCCCTTGTCTGCCCTGAGCACAGTCCTCACCTTCTCTTTTCTTTGACTATCCCCACATGTTGGAGAAATACATGTTCTCATTTAAAATCCTAGTGTTGCTAGCTCTGACTTCTCATATTTTCTTTTCTTCAGACTCCTATGGTACTTGGATGTGTTTTTCTAGACAGAGCTCAAGAATCCAAAGGTTATGTGAAAAGCTGTTTTTGTTTAAAGGCAGTATTTCTCTGGACTTCCTTTTCAATATGAAGAAAATTTGCAAAATAACTTAAATGTCCTCTAGAGGCTCAAAAGGCAGCAAGGGTGCAATTCTCTGCATATTGATGTCATGGGGTTTGATCAGCCTTGTGGTTTTAGGCAATGTGACACATGCTGGTTTAGAGCTGGAGGTCAGTACAGCTGAGTGAAGGGGATGTTGTCTGCATCTACAAAGAGCAAAATCAAGATCTCACATCCAAACATGCTGGAGTTAGATGTGGATTCACTTTTCTGTGCAGAGTCACCTCTCACTTCAGTATCTCTGTGATCTGAGGTACCACACAGGTGTCCCTTGAAAATATGCATCTAGTTAAGGCCTTGTGTTCACTTTTGCACATCAAAGCCCAGAAATGGCCAAAAAAAAATTCTATTCCCTTCCCGTGGCAGTGCCTTAAGTCAATAATAACAGGGACTGAAAGGAACCACCCCAATATAATAAATTTCTTTCTTGGGTAGGAAACAAAATCTGTGACACATAGAACAGCTTTGCTTCTATTTAGGAGAGAAGCAGGAATATGGTGTTGTGACACTTGTGCTGGGGAAACTGAAAAGAATGAAGGCAGTATTCTTATTTTTGCTGCCCTGACAGCTCTATGTCAGTGGACTATGTGAGCACATACGAAGCAGTGTTGTTAAAAACTCCAGCAGTTTCTCTCCAAACAGAGCTCACTGCTAGTGCTTCTGATAGATTCTAACATGGCCTCAGGGGTCACAGAACATCATCCTGAAGATTTTCACACCTCTGCCCTCTTTGTGATGGGTGGAAAATGGAAATCTCTAGGCAAAGTGTATTCTGTGCACCCAAACTCAGGAAAAGAACCCAGAAAGATCCAGCTTTGCTATCCCAGCACAGAGGCTGAGAGACCTGAGTCCCCACTGCTCTGTCTGAGCAGTACCACTAATCCATAGAGTCAGTCCACTTGCAGCTGAAATGCAGTGTGATCCTGTGTCATTCAGGTGGAGAGGGGACACAGAGGGCTTTACTCTCATGTCCTCCAGCAGTTTCCTGCAGAATGGTAGAAGCACATTGCTCTGGACCTGCCCAGGCCCCTTCTCACCACCCAGATCTCCACCCCAGCAGCAAAGGTCAGTGGCAGTTCAGTCAGTACTGTGGGAGGGTTGAATGGGGGTAGTGTGTTTCATTCTCTTTTATGATGTTCTTGGACCCAAAATTTTGAACTTCCCACGAACATATGAAGCAATCTATTTAGTCTGATTGGTGTTGAAAGAGTTATTCAATATTTTTGCCGTAAAACAGAGACTCTGTGGTTTTTTTTATAATAGGTTTGTGTAGACCCTAGAAAATAGAGACCAGATCTTCAGTTGCATTAATTCAGTGATTGACATGATTATTTTTTTAAAAATTATGACTACTCATGTGGTGGTTTGATGTACTAAGTCAGTCTGATGTTTATTAATATATTTCATTTTATATTTGCTCCCTTATCTTTTTTTAATAAAATGAGCATATTACTGAATAAATGAGGTACAGTTTCACTGATATCACCAAAAATGGATGTGATGACTGAATCATGGCCACAATTAAAAGAGAACAGATAAATCTGAAGACTCAACTGAGCAAATCACCAGATTAATATGGCAGATAACTTGTCAAGGGTTATGCAAAATGTATTTGCTTTGTGGTACTTTGGCACGAGGGGAAGTTAAAGGAGACTATTTCGTTTTAATCCGTGGTTCAAGCCTGTCCTAGGCAGCATGGTGTGGTGACCTAGACAGCAGTGATAACACCAGTCCCTTCTGGCCTTAGGTCCTTGCCAAGTGGCACTGCCCAAAACAGATGGCCATCCATCCTGGTTGGTTTCATTTGCCCTGGGCAGCTCTCTGTGAATGTGCTCTCGTTAAATCTCACTGTTGTTGCAAGTTTCTAATTTATTGTTGGTTTTTGTTACTTACCCCTTCTGCACTGGCTGACAGAATCTGTCAGCCACATAAATGCTGCTTAAATCCTACACGTTAGCAGTTTCTAAATGACATTCCTCACTGACCCTGGACAGTACAGAAATGAGGGTGGCAGACTCAGAAAGGGGCACTTTTGGGAAATGAGAATAGCTAAGGAGTAAATGTTATTAAAAGTTCCCTAAAATGTGTGTGTTCACATTCACTGCTGGGACATGAAGACAATTTTTCATCATGATAAAAATAAAATGCCTTTGAATTTTCTCTGCTTTCTCTTTTTGTTTTTTTCTTCAGTGTATTAATGTCCTGTGGTTGCCAGTGGCACCACAGCCAGTCCCTGCTGGAAGCTGTCTGTCAGGTTTTTGGGTGACTTGACCAGGCAGGAGGGAAGAGGCAGGTGACATTGATGCTGGCCAGAGAACTGATGCTTTTCCTTCCTTCTGCCCTGAGGTTTCCCTCAGTAAATTCCCAATAAAGTGGTTCTGGGATCCATAGTGTCCTGAGCAGTCTGGTGGGAAGGAGGAGATGCACTCGCCTCACACCCATCACTGGTGGACTCCATATCACAGGGGAAAATCTCATAGCCAAATAAGCATGGATGCTGCCTTTCTGCCTAGTTTCTTTGGGCTTTTTTCCTGGAATTGCCTCACTCCGTTGTAGCCAGGTGTTCTTCCAGAAAAGCAGATTAGGGGGAGGCAGTGGGTCCGTGCCAGGAAGAAGGGTGTTAATGCTGCCACTTAGGTTAATGGACATTAGTTCTGCTGACTGTGGGTCTAATGATCTAATCTGCACAGTCACTGCCTTTTCCTTACAGTTGCTATTCCTCCACCTAAATTTGGAAATTAATAGTTGTAAGATCATAACTTGCTCTGATGACTTTTAACCTACAATCAGAAGTTGCTTTCGCATGTCTCCATATAGATTGCTTCTCTAACTAAACAATTAAAATTTTCCCAGCTCACCTAGAAGCTGAGCCTGTGTTCCTCATGTGTGGTCTAAATTGTGTGTAATTAGCTCTTTAATTTCTATTAGAATATGAAACAGCAGCCTAAGGTTCAACAAAGACAAGACGAATCCTGGAACCTTTACAGGAGCAGCATTAGTTCAGTGTTTCTGTGGTATCAGATTGTGGTCACAGTGGCAATTCATTCAGAAGTAGTTTCACTGTTCTTTGCAAGGACTCCAACTTCTGCTTTTCCTCCAAAATAAATCCCTGTTACAGAGAGTCAATCCTTGCTGATGATGTAGAGAAAAGAAGCAAGAGTAGGTGTCAGAGAGCAGAATCCACTCCGCAAGCAGGCAGGAGCTGAGCAGGTACCCATCTGTAACATGTGGCTTCCTATCACTGGAAAAATCCTTTTCCCTTAAGAACAAACTTTCCCTTCCACTCCCACCTCCTTTTCCCCACCTCCTCACCAGAAGCAGTGCTTTAAAGTGCCACCCCAGGGAGGGCAGATGGGCAGGGACAGCAGGTCACCAGCCCATTTCTCAGTCGTGGAGGCTGAGCCCAGGGAAGGGGCAGACCTGTCCACAAGGCCGTGTAAAACTTCTTCAAAATATTTTCCTGCTTAACATCTTTCCTCAGGAATTGCTGATTGGTTATATTATATTTCTCCCTCTCTTTAACTGAGGGGCATTGAGGAACGATACCTGTGTTGGCTCCTGTATTCAGCTTCTTACTGCAATTAAGTGTTTAAAATGTCTCCTTATCCCCTGACACTAGAAATATTTAGACAGCTTATTGTATGATTATATTTGAGCATGCCTCCTCTGACACAGGCTGATGAGGGTGTAAAGAAAAACAGAAAAAAAAATCCCTGAGAAATGGGAAAACTGAAAAGGTCCATGGGGCTTTCTCCATTTCTAGGCATACATTTGTGTTGTGTGTAGCACTCTATGGCAGTTACTATACAGATAGAACATTTCAAAATTTTCTCTTCCTGCAACAAATATCCTACTAATGGCTATTTTTCATTACTTAGCCTGCAGTAACCTAGGTGTGCTATCTCTGTTCCAGAGACAGGAGCTGAACCTCAGAGTCAGATAAAATCTTGAAAGAACAGAGGCACAGAAACACAAGAATGGGGGCAGGGGGGATGCAGAAGCAAATGATCACAGCAAATGCTAGGATAAATCTCATCATTTTAGATGTGTGCTTGGTTTTCTCTGTTAAACACATTTATTTCCCCTTTTTCTGTCACATAAAATCAAATCAGATAAATATACTGACAATTCATGCAGATTTATTAAACAGGCCTTAAAATAATGTGAGCAAAGATACCTCTTCATATCTCTCATAGGGAAAAGAATCCTGTAAAAATTTTAGTTTAAGAAATATCAGTGGAGTTGTTTTGTTGGGGTGGGAAGCGGAAGGCTGCCATTCATTGTTGTAGGGCCAAGATCCAAGTCAGCCCTTTCATTTCAGAGTAAATATCATCCTTATTTTACTCCAAACATGGATACTCTACGTGTCCTGTATATTATTAAAGGCTCCATCACAATAGTTCATGTTCTGCTATTTCAACATCCTGGAGCTTTGTTTTGTTCTTCAGGAGACTGCCAGAATCATTTGACTGAGGACAGGAGATACTGACACCAAGCCAGTCTAAATGGCAGATGAATCAAACCACATACCTAACTCAGAGATAGCTTTTTCTTGATTGAGTTGGGTATAGGTTTTATTTTTCTGATCTCTCTGCACACAGACGAATTTTGTTTCCAAGCATCATCTGCTGGGAAAGTAGAGATGCTGTATTTAGCAAAATCTAACTCAAAGCTCAGTGAAGTGTGCAGAGACATTCCTGTTGATAACTGAAATTTAGGTTGGACCCATACAGTTTTGAACTAGATTCACATTATATTGATTGATCAAACTCTCAAAAGCAAGAGTGTTGTCACACCTTTCCAAACGACACAGCTGCTTGCAGAGGTGGCCTTCCAGCATATGGGAAAAGCAGGATCTGTCCAGCAGTCTCCTGCAAATGAATCACAAATCCCAGAAATTGCCTCCAGTGAGCATCCTCTAACCAAGGAGAAGGCAGCTCAAGAACAGCTGGTTTCCAGCTGACTCAGAGAAAACAGCTGCCACCAAAACAGCCGCCGAGCACTCAGCACAACCTCAGCCAGGATTTTGAAGTGCTTTCCAGGTATAAAGCCAGAGCTTAGCAACACTGCATTTGTAATTTGCAGGCATAGGTTTATATGGAA